>CM035406.1:208611822-208746822 GCA_020310875.1 Ceratopteris richardii
TTCAGGTTTAAGTCTTTAGGAGGTATGTATCCTAGCTTTATGACTCCACCACAACCATCTTTTCAGCCATCCCCTATTGGCTCTAGTAGTAGACGTGTGCATTCGCCACCTCAGCACGATACAAGTGATGGCATGTCTCGTAGGCCGAGGTCACGCTCTGGAGCAGGAGGTTCAAGGAGTGAATCTACAGGTAGGTCTGGAGGAGGCGGCTGTTGTCGAGGCAGTGCGATGGACGTTGTGTCACTCACTCCTACAGCGAGTACCTCATATGTACAAATGGGTGTACAAGGTAAAGAGGCATGCAGATGGGAGCATCTCTAGGCTGGTTGCCAAAGGTTTTGCTCAAACCTATGGCATAGACTTTGAGAAAACATTCAGCCCAGTAGGTAAGATGTCCACCATCAAAAGTTTGATTGCAATTTCAGCCTAAAAAGGTTGGAAGATGTACCAGTTGGATGTGAAGAATGCTTTCCTAAATGGAGAGCTTGAAGAGGTAGTCTTCATGGACTAGCCCCAAGGCTTTGAAGATGAGAGGTTTCCACATCATGTATGCAGGCTAAAGAAGGCTCTTTATGGACTCAAGCAAGCCCCAAGAGCTTGGAATCAAATACTTGTGGACTACTTAGTAAAATGTGGATACAATCAAAGTCATGCAGACCCATCACTCTTTGTGAATAAGGAAGGTGGCAAAATTGTTTTCATTTGTATATATGTTGATGATTTGATCATTACAGGGGATGATGAAGCCAACATCAAGGACATAAAGAGAAAGCTTGGATGTGAATTTAAAATCTCAGATTTAGGGATTTTAAGTTACTTCCTTGGGATTGAAGTACTATATAAAGAGGAAGGTATATACTTGATGCAAAGGAAATACATTCTTGATCTTTTGAAGAAGTTTGGCTAGTGTGATTGCAAGCCCATTTCAAATCCATTAGAAGTAAATGTTAAACTAAGTGCTCATGAAGGTGAAAAAGTGAAGGATGTGACATGTATAGGTCAATAATTGGTTCTCTCCTGTATGCTACTATGACAAGACCTGATATTGCACATGTAGTTGGAGTGTTATCTCAATTTTTGCAAGCACCAAGAGTACCTCATCTTGTTGCAGCCAAAAGGGTACTTAGGTACCTCAAAGGATCAGTGAATGAAGGTCTATATTATCCATTTGATGATGGATTAAATATTCAAGCTTATTGTGATGCTGATTGGGCAAGTTCCAAAGATGACAGGAGGAGCAGTAGTGGATATGTTATCATGCTAGGGAAGAAGACCATCTCATGGATGTCAAAGAAACAACCAACCATGGCTCTTTCATCAACCAAAGTTGATTATAGAGGCTTAGCACAAGTCTCACGTGAGCTTATGTGGCTCAAGAAGTTGTTTGTTGATCTTGATTTGCAAGTTAAGCAAGTACCTATTTTTTGTGACAACATAAGTAGCATATGTTTGGCTCAAAATCCAGTGTTCCATGCAAGGTCGAAGCATATAGAAGTGCATTACCAGTTTATTCGAGAGAAGATCATGTCAAAGGATGTCAAGGTGGAGCATGTCAATACAAAGGACCAATATGCAGATATGTTTACCAAAGCATTGGATGGAGTAAAGCTACAACACTTCAAGGCATGCATTGGAAAGAAGGACCTAGGCATTGATACTTTAGGAGGAGTGTTGAAAATCAAGTCTCAATCATGCAAAAAGGCTCATCCACGAGTTTTGCAAGTGGAGCTATCAAAAAAGAGGACCCAAAGTCGTGGAATAAAGTTAGAAGCTCCACCAAACTCAGTCAAATTCAAATCTCATCAAATTAGCCACCAAAAAGTGCACCTAAACTGATTGTTGGGTGGTTAGCTAGATTGTAGGAAAAGTATAAGCATCATCCCCCCTTTGTTTCTTGAGTTTTATGAATTCCAAGAGTTTCCCACTTATTTTAGTGAATTCATAAACTCCAGCTAGCAGCCCCCTTGCTTGCTTACCTCATTTTCTCATGATTTTGCTCCTCTCCAGTTATGCTTTTCCAAATTTGATTGTACCAGATTGAAGAGCATTGTTTGCTCTCTCATTGTACTTATTTTCATTGATTTCAAGCTTCATTTGGTCTCTCATATTGTTCCCTAAAAATTTCCAAAGTTTCAAGTTATTTTGTTGAGTGAATTGTGAGAAATTGCCAACTTTGTGAAGGTATATCTCTGCACATAGGCAAAAAGTGTTGCAAACACGTAGCCTGTTTTGCAGAGGGTGGTTCTCCCAGCTGGAATATCCATTTGGGATGATTTAAAGCTTGTTGGGTAGCGCTTATATTCTATACAATTCTACAAAATCTCATTTTAATTCTTTGTACGGGTGCAAAGAAGAGTTCAGAACAATGAGCATATATCACTGCTTGTGGACCTAGTGGAGGGTAGTCATCTTCCATTTTTGCATTGGGGTGTTAGAATCATCCCCCATCAGTGGTATCAGAGCAAGGTTGGAAGCTTGGAGACATCAGTGGCATCATATTGAAGACTTGAAGGGATCAAGACAACTCGTGGAAGCACAAGGAGGGCTCATCAAAGCAATAAGACATCAAAAGGGGGCTACGTCGATCGAGATTTCAACTAGTCGAAGGTTAGCAAGTGAGAAGCTATCAAAAGCTAATATCCACACCTTCTAAAGCATACAAACACTTGAGGAGAAGCTAGAGGAGCATCGTAGAGCTCAGTATGGCTGAGTATAATGCACAAATAGAGAATTTAGAGAAAGGCAATTATCAACCATGGAAATTTAGAGTTAGCAACTACCTTATGGGTAAAGGATTGTGGGGATTAGTGAGCGGTACGGAGCTAATGACTCATGTACATGATCCACCACTTCAAGGTCAGGTCAAGGCACCTAATTAATGGATAGAAAGGGATAGGAGAGTCATATTCATTCTATCTCAACACATAAGCAATAGCATGATAGGGCATATACAAGACTTGGACACATCCAAGAAGGTTTGGGAGACCTTGGAGAGATTGTACTCTTCATCAACAAAGGCAAGGAAGATTCAGCTCAAGAATGAGCTGAATAATCTTAGTAAATCACCAAGTACTAACATAAATGAGTACATTTTGAAGGTTAAGGAGCTTGCAGATGCTTTCGCCTCAATTGGGAGCCCAATTGAAGACGAAGATCTTGTTACACACACTCTCAATGGCTTGAGAGAGGATGAAAGGTGGAAAGCATTCACCACATCAGTTTATGCGAGGGATTCCCTACCAAAATCTGATCAATCAGTCACATTGATGGTGATCGAGGAGATGAACCAAGGAGGTTCACAATCAAAGGGCAGCCAAGCCCAAGTTTTCTATGCAGGTAGAGGCAAAGGCAAAAGAGGTGGACAAAACTCCCAAGACAGAGGGAGAGGAAGTTCAAGCTCAAGCTCAAGCAACCAAGAAGGCTCCAACCAAAAGCTATGGATCAAGAGGAAGAGGAAGGAGTAGAGTAAGAGGAGGAAGATCACATGGAAGAGAAGCATCCAATGGAGAATGCTACAATTGTGGAAAACCGGGCCATTATGCAAGAGATTGTTGGTCCAAAGGAGGATTCAATCAAGGATACAAAAGGAACCAAGGTAATTATGCTATTACTTCAACAAATTCAAAAAATGAGAACTTGCTTATGATGTATGGTTCAAGTAAAAGAGTCAATTTAGATTTTAGATGGTACATTGATAGTGGTTGTAGCAACCGTATGGGTTGCAATAAAGATGTTTTCTTTAATTTACATTCACCCATCACTCAAGGACATGTAGAGATAGAGGATGAAACTGAGCACAAGATTACACATGTGGGAGATGTTGCATTGAATGGATCTCAAAGCTCCAAGGTGTTGAAGGATGTGTTGCATGTGCCAACCATCACAAAGAACTTGGTTTCGATAGGTCAAATGGTTGAAAGAGGTTATGAGGTGAGGTTCAATGAGCAAGGATGTTTTGTTGAAGACCCCGTGCAGTACTACAAGCTCATAGCAAAAGGAAAGAAGCAAGGAAGACTCTTAAACATGGAGGTAAAGCCATCAACCCCTCACACTACCTACTGGTCAATTGGAAATAAACAGATTGTAGAAATTGACTTATGGCATAAAAGAATTGGCCACATAAACTTACAAAGGATGAAGGACATGCAAAGGAAGGGCTTGGTGAGTGGTCTACCTGATCTTACATCTCAGAATATGCAACATTTGTGCCATGCTTGTCAATTAGGAAAACAAAGCAGATTGTCATTCAAGAAGGGAGCACATGTGAGCAATGAAGTGTTGAATCTCATACACACAGATGTATGGGGACCTACAAGGGAGCCATCCATCGGAGGTAATAGATATTTTGTCACATTTATAGATGATCATTCAAGGTTTGTTTGGATGTATTGCATGAAGTCAAAGTCAAAGGTGTTTTACCACTTCAAGAGGTTCAAAAACCTAGTGGAGAAGGAAAGAGGGAAGTATATAAAGACTCTCCGATCAGATGGAGGGGGAGAGTATTTTTCAAATGAATTTTCAGATTTTCTACATGAGCATGGCATCAAAAGGCATTTCACTTGTAGGTATACACCTCAACAAAATGGGGTGGCAGAAAGGAAGAACAGATACATCGCAGAAGTGGCTAGATCTTTGTTAAATGAAATGAATGCTCCTAACTCTTATTGGGCTGATGCAACAAATACAGCCATTATGAATAGGTGTCAAACCTCAAGAGTACATGGAGTTACACATTATGAAGCTTGGTGTGGTAAGAAACCCAATCTTTCACATCTCAAATTATTTGGTTGTGTGTGTTATGTTCACATACCTCAAGAATTGAGACACAAGTTAGACCCGAAGGCAGATAGGTGTATATTTCTTGGATATTTGTCAGAGAAAAAGGGTTTTAGATGCTATAACCCTTGCACCAAAGAGCTTAAGGTATCTAGGGATGTAATATTTGATGAGTTTCTGCCTTGGTATGGTAGCAAAGATGTGTTACAGGTTGATCATGCATATGAAGCCGAGAAGAAGTTCAAAGAGCAACAACAAACCATGGAGATAAAGTGGTCCAACCACTTCAAGCACACCATCAAAGGAGATTACTACATCAGCTTGGCATGGAAGGAAAAGGAATGAAGCTCATTCAAGTGAAGGAAGTAGCAACGGAAAGGAAAAGGCAAATGACGAAGACCATCGATGGGGAATCTACAAGTGATGAAGATATGGAAAAATTAGAAACTCCAAGATTTAAAGCATCTAAACCAAGCAAGAGGAGATTCCTACCACCTAATGGTGAGGTAAGGTCATCCAATAGGGTTAAATACCATGTTCAAAGGTTAACTTATGATTCATTCATTGCAAGACACTATGCCTACATGAGTCAAGTTATAGCTTGTGAAAAACCTAACTTTTTTGAAGAAGAAAATAAGCATAGGGAATGGATTGAAGCCATGGAGGAGGAAGTCAAAGCACTTGAAGAAAATGATTCTTGGTTATTGGTGCCAAGAACAAAGGACATGAAAGTCATTGGCAACAAATGGGTGTACAAGGTAAAGAGGCATGCAGATGGGAGCATCTCTAGGTATAAAGCAAGGCTGGTTGCCAAAGGTTTTGCTCAAACCTATGGCATAGACTTTGAGGAAACGTTTAGCTTAGTAGCTAAGATGTCCACCATTAGAGGTTTGATTGCAATTTCAGCCTCAAGAGGTTGGAAGATGTACCAGTTGGATGTGAAGAATGCTTTCCTAAATGGAGAGCTTGAAGAGGTAGTCTTCATGGACCAGCCCCAAGGCTTTGAAGATGAGAGGTTTCCACATCATGTATGCAGGCTAAAGAAGGCTCTTTATGGATTCAAGCAATCCCCAAGAGCTTGGAACCAAAGACTTGTGGACGACTTAGTAAAATGTGGATACAATCAGAGTCATGCAGACCCATCACTCTTTGTGAAGAAGGAAGGTAGCAAAATTGTTTTCATTTGTATATATGTTGATGATTTTATCATTACAGGAGATGATGAAGCCAACATCAAGGACATAAAGAGGAAGCTTGGATGTGAATTTAAAATCTCAGATTTAGGGATTTTAAGGTACTTCCTTGGGATTGAAGTACTATATAAAGAGGAAGGTATATGCTTGATGGAAAGGAAACACATTCTTGATCTTTTGAAGAAGTTTGGCTTGTGTGATTGCAAGCCCATTTCAAATCCATTAGAAGTAAATGTTAAACTAAGTGCTCATGAAGGTGAAGAAGTGAAGGATGTGACCATGTATAGGTCAATAATTTGTTCTCTCTTGTATGCTACTATGACAAGACCTGATATTGCACATGTAGTTGGAGTGTTATCTCAATTTTTGCAAGCATCAAGAGTACCTCATCTTGTTGCAACCAAAAGGGTACTTAGGTACCTCAAAGGATCAGTGAATGAAGGTCTATATTATCCATTTGTTGATGGATTAAATATACAAGCTTATTGTGATCATCATTGGGCAGGTTCCAAAGATGACGGGAGGAGCACTAGTGGATATGTTATCATGCTAGGGAAGAAGACCATCTCATGGATGTCAAAGAAACAACCAACCGTGGCTCTTTCATCAATTGAAGCTAAGTATAGAGGCTTAGCACAAGTCTCATGTGAGCTTATGTGGCTTAAGAAGTTGTTTGTTGATCTTGATTTGCAGGTTAAGCAAGTACCTATTTTTTGTGACAACATAAGTAGCATATGCTTGGCTCAAGATCCGGTGTTCCATGCAAGGTCGAAGCATATAGAAGTGTATTACCACTTTATTCGAGAGAAGATCATGTCAAAGGATGTCAAGGTGGAGCATGTCAATACAAAGGACCAATATGCAGATATGTTTACCAAAGCATTGGATGGAGTAAAGCTACAACACTTGAAAACAACACTTCAAGGCGTGCATTGGAATGAAGGACCTAGGCATTGACACTTGAGGGGGAGTGTTGAAAATCAAGTCTCAATCATGCAAAAAGACTCAACCACGAGTTTTGCAAGTGGACCAATCAAAAAGGAGGACCCAAAGTCATGGAATAAAGTTAGAAGCTCCACCAAACTCAATCAAATTCAAATCTCATCAAATCAGCCACCAAAAAGTGCACCTAAATTGATTGGTGGGTGGTTAGCTAGATTGTAGGAAAAGTAAAAGTCGATATAAGCATCATCCCGCCTTTGTTTCTTGAGTTGTATGCATTCCAAGAGTTTCTCACTTAGTTTAGTGAAGTCATAAACTCCAGCAAGCAGCCCCCTTCCTTGCTTACCTCATTTTCTCATGATTTTTCTCCTCTCTATCTAGAGGTGTAGTTAGGCTTTTTCAAATCTGATTGTACCAGATTGTAGAGCATTGTTTTCTCTCTCATTGTACTCATTTTCATTGGTTTCAAGCTTCATTTGGTCTCTCATATTGTGCCCTGAAATTTGCCAAAGTTTCAAGTTAATTGGTTGAGTGAGTTGTAAGAAATTGCCAACTTTGTGAAGGTATATCTTTGCACATAGGCAGAGAGTGGTGCAAACAGGTAGCCTGTTTTGCAGAGGGTGGTTCTCCAGCTGGAATATCCATTTGGGATGATTTAAAGCTTGTTGGATAGCTCATATAGTCTACTATAAGTCTGCAAAATTTCATTTTAAGTCCCTGTACTAGTGTAGAGAAAGGTTCAGAATAGTGAGCATATATCACTGCTTATGGACCTAGTGGAGGGCAACCATCTTCCAATTTTATATTGGGGTGTTAGAATCATCCCCCATCAACGTGTACGTGTGCGTGTGCATTTACGTGTATGTGTGCATGTGCGTGTACGTGTACATGTGCATGTGTGTACATAGACATGTGCATGTGCGTGTACATGTACGTGTGCATGTGCTTGTATGTGTGTGTGTCCGTGTACGTGTGTGTGTGCGTGTGTGTGTGTATATGTGCATGTGCATGTGCTTGTACGTGTGCGTGTGCATGTGCGTGTGCATGTACATGTGCGTGTGTGTGCGTGTACGTGTACGTGTGCATGTGCATGTACGTGTATGTCTGGGTGTGTGTGTACGTGTACATGTGCGTGTGCCTATACGTGCACGTGTACGTGTGCGTGTACGTGTGCGTGTGGGTGTACATGTATGTGTGCGTGTGCATGTACGTGTACATGTGCATGTACGTGTGCGTGTGCATGTACATGTATGTGTACGTGTACGTGTGCATGTGCGTGTACGTGTGCATGTGCGTGTACATGTACATGTGTGTGTGTACATGTACGTGTGCATGTGTGTGTACATGTATGTGTGTGTGTGCTTGTGCATCTACGTGTGCGTGTGTGTGTGTGCATGTACGTGTGTGTGTGCGTGTGCATGTACGTGTGCGTGTGCATGTGCATGTACGTGTATGTGTGTGTGTGCATGTATGTGTACGTGTGCATGTGTGTGTGTACATGTACATGTGTGTGTGCGTGTACGTGTGGGTGTGTGTGTGCGTGTACGTGTGCGTGTGTGTGTGTGTGCATGTACATGTGCGTGTGCGTGTGTGTGTGTGTATGTGTGCATGTGTGTGTGCGTGTATGTGTACATGTGCATGTGTGTGTACGTATAAGTGTGCATGTGCATGTACGTGTATGTGTGCATGTGCGTGTACGTGTGCATATCCATGTATGTGTACGTGTGTGTGCATGTACATGTATGTGTGCATGTGTGTGTACGTGTATGAGTGCATGTGCGTGTACATGTATGTGTGTGTGTGTATGTGTACATGTACATGTGCATGTACGTGTATGTGTGCATGTGCACGTACGTGTACATGTGCATGTGCGAGTACGTGTACGTGTGCGTGTACGTGTGCGTGTGCGTGTACGTGTACGTGTGCGTGTGTGTGTGCGTGTACGTGTACGTGTGCGTGTGCATGTACGTGTACGTGTGCATGTGGGTGTATGTGTACGTGTGTGTGTGTACATGTGCATGTGTTTGTGCGTGTGTATACGTGTACGTGTGCCTGTGCATGTACGTGTATGTGTGTGTGTGCGTGTACGTGTATGTGTGTGTGTGCATGTATGTGTACATGTGCGTGTATGTGTACATGTGCATATATGTGTACATGTGCATATATGTGTACATGTGCGTGTGCATGTATGTGTACGTGTGTGTGTGTACATGTACGTGTGTGTTTGCGTGTACATGTACGTGTGCATATGCATGTACATGTACGTGTGCATGTGCGTTACCGTGTATGTGTGCGTGTGCACGTACGTGTACATGTGCATGTACGTGTATGTGTGTGTGTGTATGTGTACGTGTGCATGTGCATGTGCATGTACGTGGATGTGCATGTACGTGCATGTGCATGTACGTGCATGTGCATGTGCATGTACGTGGATGTGTACGTGTGTGTGTGCATGTACATGGATGTGTATGTGTGTGTGTACGTGTACGTGTGCATGTGTGCATACATGTGAATGTGCATGTATGTGTACATGTGCGTGTGCATGTGTATGTGTGCGTGTGCGTGTGCGTGTACGTGTACATGTGCGTGTACATGTACGTGTGCGTGTATGTGTACATGTGCATGTACATGTACGTGTACGTGTACATGTATGTGTGCCTGTGCATGTATGTGTACATGTGCATGTGGGTGTACGTGTACGTGTGTGTGTGCATGTACATGTACGTGTGCATGTGTGTGTGTGCGTGTACATGTGTGTGCATGTACATGTATGTGTGCGTGTGTGTGTGCATGTACATGTACATGTGCATGTGCATGTACATGTACATGTGCATGTGCATGTACGTGTACGAGTGTGTGTGTGTGCGTGTGCATGTGTGTATATGTGTACATGTGTGTCTGCCTATACGTATACATGTGCATTTGTGTGTAGGTGTACATGTGCATGTGTGTGTGTACATGTACATCTGTGTTGAAGCTCAAGGTCAAGGACAAAGCATAGTGTTGAAGCTCAAGGTCAATGACAAAGCATAGTGTTGAAGCTCAAGGTCAAGAACAAAGCATAGTGTTGAAGCTCAAGGTCAAGGACAAAGCATGGAAGTGCATCAAAGAAGTGGACACACAAGAAAAGGGAGCAAGTAGGGAGCTCCAAGAAGTGTATGTCAAATTTTCACAAGAATTCCCTACAAAAATAGTGATTTTCATCACTAAAAACCATTGTAACTACCATTTTCCATTTTTGTAACTCCATTTTGCTCAAGCCGAGGAGTCTTCGAGCTTGAGGAGTATTAGAAGTATCATCCCTAGCAATTTTCATAACTTTTAGACTTCGTTTGAGCCCTCAAATAAGCTTTAGAACCTAATTTTTAACTAGGCCATACACTAGGTCTAGACAGGGCCAAAACTAGTCAAAAAACTATAAAAAGAGCTAGAGAGCTCATTTTTGAGGTTAGCTTGTGAGAGAATAGAGCTTTTGTAAGAGAACTCTTTTGCAATTGAAGCTTTCCATTGTTCCTCTCTTTGATCTTACCTTGTGCGCGTGTGTGTATGTGTATGCATGTTTGTGTGCTTTCACTCACGCACTTGTGCCTTCACTTGCTCGTGGTCTTTATACCGGTCCTCACGTCTCCGAAGATTGACAAGTAAAGGATGTGGTGCTTATGCTTGAGCTACACCAAATTTTGGCACCGTTGCCAGGAAGAGAGCTTCGAGGACAACTGTTGTGATGGTAAGATCGTAGATTTGCGACGTTGGAAGGTAAAAAAAACTGTCATTTTTGTTCATTTTCTGATTTTTCTTCTTCATCTTCATCATCATCACCATCTCCATTTTCTTCCATCTTCTTCTTCATAGAAATTTCTTGTTTTTTAGTGCATTTTCACCATTTTCATACCATCTTTCATGCATTATTGTGCGAGGAGGAGTTAGGAAGTGCAAGAGAGAGCAAGCGCATGTGTTTTTTCATGATTTTTTGCACATACGGAGCTTGCCATTGCTCGACGCTCAAAAATTTGAATTTCCCGCCAAAAAACACGATTCTGACATAAAATCGTGATTTTCATAAAATTCAAAATTATCCAAAAAAATACGATTTTCTATTTCCCGCTGTTGGCATACAAAGCAACAAAGGAGTCATGCACAATACGGCAACAAGGCCAGATCATTTTTTCCCATAGATTATGTACAACTCAAGTGATTTTAATCACTACACAAACATTGTAAATCCCGTTTTTGGTAGATTAGACTCCATTTTGTGCAAGCCGAGGAGTCCTCGAGCTTGAGGAGTATTAGAAGTACCATCGTACCAATTTTCATAATTTTTAGACTTCGTTTGAGCCCTCAAATAAGCCCTGGAACCTAATTTTTAACTAGGCCGGACACTAGGTCTGGACAGGGCCAAAGCTAGTCAAAAACTATAAAAAGAGCTAGAGAGCTCATTTTTGAGATTAGATTGTAATTGAAACGAACTTGTAAGAGCTATTGAAAGTAATCTAAAGAACTCCATTGATTCTCTCTCTTTGTCTTGCCGTGTGTGCGCGTGTGTGTGTATGTGTGTGCATGCTTGTGTGCTTCTCACTCACGCACTTGTGCTGCCACTTGCTCGAGGTCTTCATACCATCCTCACGTCTTCCCGGATTGACATTAAAGGAGGTGCTACTCATCACTGAGCTACACCAAATTTTGGCGCCGTTGCCGGGGATCGAGCTTTGAGGACGAGCGTGTGATGGTAAGACGTAGAGTTGATGCGTTGGAGTCGTAGGTATTTTCTTCACTCTCATCGGTTTTCTTTTACTTTCTTCACCATCTTCACCATCATCATCACCATCTCCCACGTCCATCTCCATCATCGCGAAAAGTTCAGTTTTTTGACTATATCCCCATCTTCACCTCATTTCCCTCATTTCACTTGTGAGAGAGAGCGAGAGAGCGAATTTGCATGCGCTGTTTTTTGCATGTTTCTTGAGCTATTTTGCAGGTTTTTTGCTGTACCATCATCCCCAGCAGTGTGCGCAGGTACGACAGGCTCTGCACAGGTCCCGGGACGACAACCTCTGTCTATCGCGACAGACAGAAAATCTTAACATTTTGTGAATGCATGATTAGCACTGTAACCTACACCTTGAGGGCACTCTAGATCACTAGAAGTTTTTCAAAAATTTGCGTTTTTTCAGTCTATCGCGACAGACACCGTCTATCGCGACAGACAGAATTTCACGACAGATAGCGTCTATCGCGACAAACACCGTCTATCGCGACAGACAGAAATCCGCGACAGATAGCGTCTATCGCGACAGACACCGTCTATCGCGACAGACAGAAATCCGCGACAGACACCGTCTATCGCGACAGACCGAAATTTCGCGACAGATACCGTCTATCGCGACAGACAGAATTTCACGACAGATAGCGTCTATCGCGACAGACACCGTCTATCGCGACAGACAGAAATCCGCGACAGATAGCGTCTATCGCGACAGACACCGTCTATCGCGACAGACAGAGATCCACGATAGACACTGTCTATCGCGACAGACACCGTCTATCGCGACAGACAGAAATCCACGATAGACACTGTCTATCGCGACAGACACCGTCTATCGTGACAGACAGAAATCCACGATAGACACTGTCTATCGCGACAGACACCGTCTATCGCGACAGACAGAAATCCACGATAGACAGACATTTTCGGCAAAAAATTAAGGAGTGAATTTTTGGAAATTTAGGCTAAATTTTGGGCATATTTGCACTTTCATGTACTCATATACTTACGAAGGCCTTAGAAAATGCATTAAAACCCCCGAAAGGTTCTGTCTGTCCAGTAACCCCTAAACCCTGAACTATCATAACTTTTGCATACGAAATCCATTTTCTGAGCTCTAGGGCTTGCCGGAAAGCTCGTGACATATACTACACGCCCTCAACTGTTTTTTATAAGAACAACGCGTTGATTTTCAGATAGGATCTTTGGGAGTTGACCCACCGAGGGGTAGAAACACCAAGGGAGCTCTAGAGGAAATTTCTAGCAATACATAAGGGGGAACAAAGTGTCTGAAATAATTTGTCTGTCAAGTGAAAGGTCTACTTAAAGCTAATCTTGGGATTTATGCAGGCCTATTGAGAAGCAATTGAGAGTATCCAAGCAAGGGTGTTGCGCACGCTTGAGAATCAACTTCTCGAGCACTAAAGAGCAAGGTTCGGCAAGAAAGGTCGGAATATTCTCAACTCCTCTTCGTCAATTCCTAGCTTAGGCTAAGAACGATTAGAAGTAGGAGTAAGTCAGGGCGACGATAGGCCACTATCAAGTTGAAGACTACCTAAAAACTCAAGTTCAAGCTAAAAACTTAATCTCTGTACTGTCGACAACATAAAGGAAAGAACCTAACGTGGAACGATCAACCTGAAAGTACGAAGAACATTCAAGTATTCCTGACGACGTAATAACAGATAAGACTTTAAACACGAGGAATAACTAAAAAGAATCAAGTGACTGGTACCAATTGATCGGCAACGAGGTTGTACTCTAAAAAAAATTGGGCTAATCTGTTAGGCATATGAACCTTAGATCAGGACGACACCTAGTAAGAGAGAGACAAAGCCTTAGGTCTTCTGAGGCTAGTGTCAATCACACTGCAAGGTCTTGGGCTCAACAGTTGAGTCACCACTCTCATTACCCTAGCTCTGATACCAGTGAATCAGGGATGTCTCAAGGTATGGACAGACCTACGGGAAGTTCAGGTGTGCCCTACTTGTACCGGGTAGAAGGCCCTTACAAAACACAGTTGGAATACCTTAGGACCAACCGATTAGGTGCGAGCATCTATGAGGACGGCCTAGGAAGATCTGTGGTCCAGATTAAAAATCCTGATCAATCCATAGGACTAGAGCACCCAGCTGTCAAGTTTGAAAACGGTGCATACCTGGACAAGGAAGGAACCATATACGTAGTCACCAGTCATCCAGATAGGACAGATGAATTTGGAAATGTAATCTCAGAAGCGGACTTAGGTGACTTGGAACAAGGAAACATAGGTGTAGAACCTAGAACCCCTCGAGGTAAATCAGTTCTCACTAGGATTATCACGCCTGAGTGGGTCCCCCAAGATAACAAGTGCATAGATTTGCTTCTCAATCGAGAAACGGACGAAGCCTTTTGGAGGTATAAACCGGATCACCCAACTGATATAGGAACAATCATGATCTATGAGTTTAAGGATCCAGATAGCCCAGGTAGAGTGACCTACTTAGATCACACTTCGGAGAGGATCTTTGTGGTGACAGAAAATGATAGGCATGCTTACACTTGGAAGGGCGAATTCATTTTTCCCCAACCAAGATCAAATGTATCCTATGGTCACCCTGGAGCTGGAACATCCTAGGCTCATGGTATGCAAAGAGACAGAAGTAAAGATAGACCAGAAGTAAGTTTTGCCAATCCAGTGGGCAGAGAAAGAACGAGAACGGAGACGAATAGGGTAGAAGCTGAGATGCTTAGAGCCCACAGGAACCAAAGAAATGTAGATGGATTCCCTCTGCCGAGGCCTAGAGAGCACACAAGAACTTTGAGACCCACCCAGCTAGTTAAGTCCATGAAGAATTACTTTGACGGCACAGGAGATCCCTATGATCATGTGGTGGAGTTCAAGCAAGTCTTGAGAGCTGAACAAGTTGAGGATCTATTCACGCAGTACAATGCCTTCGGTCTAACCCTGAGGAATACGGCACTTACATGGTTTCAGCCATTGGATGAGCGCCAGTTCAGGAGCATAGACCAACTCCTAGAAGCATTTATTATTGAGTTCTCCAAGAGTGGCATAAGACACAACACCTCTTCACTGATTCACAGCTTCAAGCAAACCCCTCAAGAGACTGTGAGACTTGCAGGAAGAAGATTTAGACAATATCTTGAAAGGTGCCCTATTTCGGAGCTACCCACATCTGCTAAACAAGTAGCCTTATTCCTTGACGGATTGTTGAGTCCAAAATTGAGATCCTACGTGTATCTGAAAGACCCTAGGACTATAGAAGAGTGTGTACGTATGTGCATTGACATTGAAGATAACCTAGGAGAAGAGCTAGAGCTGTCCAAAATTTACAAAGATTCAGATAGTGCATCTAGTCAATCTTCCACACAAGCCACATCAATTGAGGAACTTGCCGAAAAAATAGCTCAGAAATTAGGTGTAACTAGCAAACAAATCCCAAGGTTTGCCCCTATGAAAAGATGCTATACATGCGGTGGTGACCATATGGCGAATGTCTGCACTATTATGGCTCAATCCCAAGTAAACCCTAGTAGCCAGTACTGCACCATAGAACGGAGATACACCAACCACACCGCACAATATTGCCCATACAACAAGCAGGCGGTTAGGCAACCCTACCCTCAGCCCTACCAACAAGGCAGATACCAGAACCAGTACCCTCCACAACCATATGGCAGGCCACAACAAAATTTCCAACCTCAATATCAAAACCAACAAAGGCCTCAGCCTGTGCTAGCACAACAACCCCCAGCCCCAGCTAATGTGATTCCGGTAAAGTATACTGCTGCAGAAGAGAACCTGAATAGAGCTATAGTCCCTGTAACATCCTTGCTTTCTAAAAGTGACCCGAGTGACCATAGCTTTGATTCTACACATGTTGATAGCCCCCAGGCCTACTACATGCAGTCTCCTGAGCATGGTGAGTCCTATTATAGCGAAGAGACAAACGAACCGAGTTGGGAGTCAGATTACACGCACGTCATGTATGCAAACCCCAACCCTAGGCCTCAATCTAGGCAGGTAAGACCTCCATTCCCAAGAGGACCGTGCTACAGATGCCAAGGAGATCACCTCATTCGTGATTGTCCCTTGCCCCCACCTACACAACCCCAGTCAGTGACGATCCAAGGCTTCTGCCAAGATTGTGGAAAAGAGCATCTCTTACGAGATTGCCCAAAGAACCCCAGTAATATGCCAAAAATCACGCCCATCAATGTTATTGAGTTAGTGGTAGAGTCCAGCGGAAGTGTTACTTCCACTGCACCCGTACAGGTAGTCACGAGAGCTCAAGCAGTGAAGCAAAACCAAGGGGTAGGCAAGGAAAAGAGCCCAGACACTAGCGATACTGAGAGCCAAAATAAAAAGAGAACAAGAGCTTGGAGAGATAGCCGCGAACGCATGAAAAGGCAATGGGCAAAGAAGATGAGTGAACTTGAGGAAAGTCTACAAGAAACCAAGGCTAAAATCATAGAGATCACATCTCAACCGCACTCTCACACATTCCCACCGCTACCATCCCCATCACTCTCCATCCCTCCACCCTCTAAGACACCCCACGTAACCCACCCACCACCCCAAACAGGATCAGTATTAGCTGATCCCACTCCCGAAGACATAGACATGATGCTTAAGGCATATTAGGCCAGAATCCAAGACGGGCCAAACGTCACGGATCATGACAAGTGCTATCCTAGAGCTGACCTAGAGATAGAAAGAACCAAACTGTGCGCGAAAATGGTCGCACTGGCTCAGACTATGTTTGAAGCCAGTCGCCTTTTCAATTACTCGGGCTCAGCCAAAACGCAATTACACTTGTATGGATTCCTAGAGAAATTAGAGAGAATAATTGCAAGATCTGCTAAGGACGAAAAAAATCAAGAGAGAGAGAAATCAAGCAAAAACATGAACCATTATCCATCGGAAGTGTATGCGGCCAATTCCACTAAACCAGACAACTTCCCCTCCTTAGAAGGAATAGAGAGGCTAATTGCACAGTCAGAAAAGGAACCTACCCCTCAAAGAAAGGAAAGGGCAAGAGAACGGATAAGCCAGCCTCTTCAGGAAGCCCATGTGCCTCCTCAAGAAGCTTATCTTCCCCCCCAAAAGGCAGATGAGCCTCCCTCGAAAGCTCACATACCTCCACCGTCTGCCTACATTCCTTCTCAGGGAGTGTATGAGCGTGCTCGGAAGAGTAATAGAATAAGCAATCCTCCCCAAGATACTTGTGCTCCAGCCATTTATGAGAGCAAGGAGAGAGCCAACGGAAGAATACGCCCTCCTTCCCAGGTTGCTTATGCGCCTAATTCTACTGAGCCAGACACTTCTTCTTCTATGAATCGGTTTGCACCAGACTTCCTACGAGAGATTCAAGAAGACAAATGGGATAACGAAAGTGAAGTCGCCCCTCCCTTTGAACTTGTGGATGATGCACACGACCAATTCCCACAAGACATCCCATCCATTTACGGGGAACAGGAGAGTACTCAGTCTCATGAGAGATTGGACTTTGAGTCTAATTCCATACAGGAGCTACCCCACTTCACAGGTCCATGGGAAGCAAAGTCCACATGTATGAGAGCACCCACAGTCATGGTAAGGAACGACGACTCAGTCATACCTAGGAACACAGAGGTAGTGAAGAACACTAACGTGCAGTGTAATCTCAAGTTAGAAGAGCTGCTCAAGGTTAGACCTGAATTATGGAAACATGTAGCCAAACAAGTACCAGAGATAGCAAAACCTCGTTCCCAGGTAGGATCCCATAGGACAGTGCCAGAAATTCCCTTGGATAAGATAGGAGATATGTGTGAAGGTGAAGAAGGGAACACCTATCTTCCCATCACCTACCAGGAATACACCACCAAGGCGATTTTGGACTCAGGTGCAGGAGTTGCAATTGCCACCACCTCCTTATGGAAGCGTTGGGGCAAGCCAGCACTCAGGCCAACGAGGATGAAATTGCAAATGGCCGATGGTCACATAGAGAGACCCTTAGGATTGCTAGAAGGAATAACTCTCACCACTTGTGGTGTCGAGTTTGAGCATAGCTTTGCTATATGCGACTTCAGCAAAAATCATGCCTATGAGATGATTTTGGGAAGACCATTCATGCGACAGTTGCAAGTGGTACAGGATTGGGGGACCAATTCTTTGTATCTGCAGCACTTAGGTGTGACAACCAAAGTCAATCTCAAGGATTATTCTCATAGAGATGTCCCTCCTATCCAATGGAATCCCATCCATAGAGCCAAAGATGATACAGAATCGGTGCATTCCATAGGGTCTGGATCCTCATGGATGCATGAAGATACTCACTTATGGATATGCAAGGTAGCAGTAGAAGAAGAGAAGAGAGAGAAAGCCAGAGAGGTAGGTGCGAACGAAACTCATAGACCCATTCAAGACCCAGCCTATGCACCTATAGTCTTTCCAGATGAGGAGTTTGAACCCCATGGCTGGGCGGAAATTTTAGCAACAATGGACGTAGCCATCAATGAAGAACAATGGACACCTCACTGTGATGAGGATGGCTATGACATTTCAGTCTTCTCCATAGAGCCAATCATGGGAGAGGCAGTTTTAGAAGAATGCGAACCTAGCCCTGATGCATTTGAGGATGCAAGTGACTCCGATCTAGAGTCAGTCATTATGGACCCACCATTTGCATCAGATGAAGAATACTTCCATGAAATAGAATTTCAACCCCAGAGGCATGGAGAGGTTACAAATGATGTAAGATTAGCAACGCATATGATCCCTAAGGAAGAAGGAAAGAAATGAAAGAAGAGAGAAGCCTTACCAGAAGAGGAAGAATCTTTGTTTGAGGTCCCAGAAAATTTTAAGAAGTATGAGATAGATGATAGAAGAGTCATGATAAGAATGCCTAAACGAGAGGCACAATCAGGAGAGGCCTATGATAACAAAGAAACCACCAAGAAAATAGTAGTGGCCCTAGAAGAAGGAGAGGAGAGATGCACGTATATAGGCCATGACCTGACAGAAGAAGAAGAGCACGAATTGATTGCCTTGCTAAGAGAATACAGAGATGTATTCGCTTGGAGTTACAAGGATTTGAAAGGTGTTGACCCGGACATATGCTCACACACCATCTCCATGACGTCAGATGCCAAACCCTCTAAGCAAAAGCCCTATACTTATAACGATAATTACGCTGCTAAGATCAAAGAAGAGATAGATAGATTGGTTGAAGCTGGATTTATTTATGAAATTGAGCACACTGAGTGGGTATCCCCCATCGTTGTGGTGCCCAAGAAGAATGGCAAGTTGCGTGTGTGCATTAACTTGAAAAAGGTTAATGCCGCCACGATTCGAGATAACTATCCGCTTCCCATCACAGAACATCTCTTAGAAAGAGTGGCAGCCAAGTAAGTGTACAGCTTCCTTGATGGATTTTCTGGCTACAATCAAGTAGCCATAGCTCCAGAGGATCAGCATAAGACAGCCTTTGCCACAGAATGGGGCACTTTTGCTTTTAGAGTAATGCCATTTGGGCTTACCAATGCACCAGCTACCTTCCAGAGGCTGATGTGCCATGTGTTTAAGGAGTTCCTGAGGAAGAGTTTAGAAGTCTATGTTGATGATCTGTGTGCTCATTCCAACATTAGACAAACCCATATCCCTGAACTCAGACAAATCTTTGACAAATGTAGAGAATACCAAGTCTGCCTGAACCCAGAAAAGTGCGTTTTTATGGTCAGGCAAGGCAAGATTCTAGGACACATAGTGTCAAAGAATGGCATATCTACCGACGAAGAAAAAGTGAGAGCCATAGCAGAGCTACCTAGGCCAAAGAATGTCAAGGAAGTACAAGCTTTCATGGGGCATTGCGGTTATTATCGACGATTTATACACATGTATGCTGTCATTGCAAAGCCCATGTACGGACTCTTGACTAACTTTGAGTGGACTGATGAATGTGAGAATTCCTTCCAGGAGCTTAAACGAAGATTGTGTTCAGCACCAATCTTGACCACACCAGATTGGAATAAGCCATTCCATGTTCATGTGGATGCATCCAATTATGCTATTGGATGTGTGCTCGCACAACCTACTGGTGAAGGTAATATGGATCTTCCAATCGCCTATGCCAGTAGACAATTGAATGCGGCTAAACGAAACTATACCACTACTGAACGAGAAGGATTAGGCATGGTATATGCAGTTAAAAAATTTAGACACTATTTGCTTGCAAATAAGTTTAAATTTTTTACTGATCATCAGGCATTGTTGTACCTAGTAAACAAGCCATGCAATACAGGTAGATTAGTAAGATGGTTTCTCTTACTAATGGAATACGACTTCGAGGTTGTGGTAAGGAAAGGTAGGACTCACTTACGAGCAGACCATCTCTCTAGACTCACATCGGGAGAAGCCCCACAAGGAGTGTCAGATGACCTTCCTGATGCTTACTTGTTTAATTTGGAAGTTATACCGCAGTGGGCTAAGCCATTGGTACCAGTATTGACCTACGGGCCTAATCATCCAGTCGTAAACACTCGGAATAGAGAGGTTGTAAAAGCCCAGAAGTACCACATCATGGCAGGAAGCATGTGCAAGCACACAGATCAAGGGATCTTGGCTTGTTGCGTAGAAGAGGATGAGTACGCTAAATGGTTGCAATTAGCACATGTAGGTGCGTTAGAGCAACACCATTCAAAGCACCGAACTTTACAGACTCTAAAGAGATTCGGAGTGCATTGGCCAACTATGGAAGCGGATGTCCAAAAGTTGTGCAAGGAATGCCCAATCTGTTGCACTAAACCACCTGTGGAACATGCCACTCTCTATCAAGTATCCATTGCGCCAGATTGGAGCGAACCACTAGTATCATTCCTGAGGACAAACACATTCCCTCCAGACATGACTCTAGCTAGAAAAAGGATTTTGGAACAAGAAGCCCAGGATTATTCACTCGTTGGCGATAATCTATACAAGCGCGGTAAGGATGGTTACCTGAGACTGTGTGTCCATGAAAGTGAGTATCTTAAGATCTTAGAAACTGCTCACCAAGGTGTAGCAGGAGGACACTTTGGACCGGATCGGGTGATCAAGGCAATCCTATTTGCGGGCTTTTGGTGGCCTACCCTTCACATGGATGCACATACCTATGTGAAACGGTGTGATGTCTGTCAAAGGACTCAGTATCCTATACGCAAAGATGAGATGCCACTAAAACCTATGATGGGTGGACGTGCATTCTCTAAGTGGGGAATAGACTTCGTAGGTCCTATTAATCCCCCAGCTAAAGGTTCTCATGCGGAATACATCATTGTTGCAACAGATTATCTCACCAAGTGGGTAGAGGTAAAGGCTACAACCAAGAACGATGCTCAAACAACTGCCAAATTCTTGTTTGAGAATGTATTCACGAGATATGGACTACCTATAGAGCTTGTAAGTGATAGAGGCACTCATTTCTTGAATGAAGTTATTGAAAATTTACTCCAAGAATTCTTGGTAATACACAAGAAGTCTGCCCCCTATCACCCTCAAGCTAATGGACAAGCTGAGAGCACTAATAAGATTTTATGCAATGTACTGACGAAATTAGTGAACACTAAACGCTCTGATTGGGACAAACAGCTACACCATGCTGTTTGGGCATACCGAGTGGCCTACAAAACGGTACTCCAAGCCACTCCCTTTCAGATGGTATTCGGTCAAAACGTTGTGTTACCCTTGGACTTCTTGATCCCTACATTGAAAGTAGCACAAGAGCACGAATGGACAGGTCATGAGCTCTCCTCTAGAATCTTTGACCTTGAAAGATTAGGGGAAACAAGACTGAGAGCCGCTGCAGGAATATATGCAGCCAAGAAGAGACAGAAGGCATATTTTGATGCCCATGTGAAGGATAAGGGCTTGAAAGCAGGAGATCTACTTTTAGTCTATACACTAAAACAACACGCCAGGAAGCTAGAAAAGAGGGGCTACGGACCTATGATCATCAATAGGATCTCCACGAGCGGAGCAGTACAACTAGCCACGTTAGAGGGTGATGTTCTCCCAAACTATATTAGCGGGTGCAGAGTCAAGTTGTATCAGGAACCCCTCACGGAGGAAATGCTCAGCCGACTCAACACTGCTAAGAAACGCAAAGAGGAAGAAAAGCGCATTCGAGAAGAGGCTCAAGCAGAGGCTTTAGAACGCATCAGAAGGATGAAGTTACGAAGACAAGGCCGAGATCAGACTAGAACAGTTGACCATGTAGATCAAGGATATCCCATGGCCATGTGTGAAGTTGCAGGAACAAGCTCGAATAGAATAATTGATAGACGTCCTTTCATAACCTTAGATATAGGACAAGGAAAGAGTGCAAGGACCGTAAGAGCCTTGATTGACTTAGGTGCAGCCACTAGTGCTGTTAAATTGTCTTACTGCCAAGAATTACAATTGACTGTCAATCCTGTGGAAGCATATCTTATAGGATTGGGAGGAGTGGAAACCCCTTGCATGGGCGAGGCGGAACTTCCCCTTTACATTCATGATGAGGCAATGACAGTTAAAGTACTGGTGTGTCAAGATGAAGATCTCACTGAACCTCTCGTCTTGGGTCAGGATTGGATCTATGACCAAGCAGTCAATCTAAACCTAAGAAGTGGACTTCTCCAGGTTTGGGTCAATCATAGTCGAGTTACAGTAGAATTAGACAATGGAGCACTCAAGGAACTAGGAAAGGCACAGACTCCTGGTCCTTCCAGGGGTACACATGAAGATGACCATGCTGTTCTTGTTCAAAACCCTGTGTTGCAAAGGAATGATGTTTGCAAAAAAGGAGTCAGTGATGCAACGGAACTCCCTTCTTTTCCAAAGGCCAGAAGGAGGCAGCAACCAAAGGCGGATCACAAACAGAAGAAGCAGAGTACTACCTATGTTCGAGATCAAAAGTACCTGCGCAGCAGAATGTCCCAAAAAATAAACCAGGTGTGGGTGCGGAAAGGCGAGCGACCGGGTGCACCACCGTCAACTACACAGGCAAAGCCTCTTATTAGTAACCAACAACACGACGCTAATAAGAAGTCTGTCAGAAATTCTTCTGCTAAAGTAAAATCTATTTCGGTGCCCAAGAAGTCGATGAAGGCAAGCCCACAATCTAGACAAATTTGGGTGCCTAAGGCTTGCGTGAGGGCACAAGTAGTTACGCCAAGGCCACAACCTATGCAGCACAAGTCATCTACGAGTACAACCAGCATTCCCTCGTGCTCAACACTTAGGAACACACCAAGACCCATGAGCACACATGTAATCACTTATAAGTGGGTCCCTAAAAGGCCCCATTCCCAAACAGCGACACCGACACAGCCCTATAGAGTCTCTACGAAACCGAAAGCAAAGCCCATCCACTGCATTTGGCAGCCTAAGACCTGTAATAAACCCCCCGACCCCAATTTGTAAATTCACCCCACTTACTCACGGCATTAGTCTCCTAGGAATACACAAACATTAACTACACTCACTGTCTTCGTGCACTTACTAACCACTAACTCACCATCTACCTCATGTTAATGTTGTAACGGGGACAACAACGGATTTATTCTGTCCATTACGATGTTAACATATGATTCTATATTCTCACAGAATCAGAAGGCAAGAAGAAAAATGGCAGAAGCGACAGGTTCGGGCTCACAAGCAGGGATACTTACTGCAGGAATTGATGTGGATAGCCTACCTGTGGACGTGCCCCCGACTGAACGACCAGTGGAGATGCAACACCTTCAGCAAATCCCGGTGCCAGACCCACCTACAGGAATCAC
Source organism: Ceratopteris richardii (assembly GCA_020310875.1). Classification (NCBI taxonomy): domain Eukaryota; kingdom Viridiplantae; phylum Streptophyta; class Polypodiopsida; order Polypodiales; family Pteridaceae; genus Ceratopteris; species Ceratopteris richardii. The sequence continues at coordinate 208,635,274 of CM035406.1, forward strand.
GGAAAGAGTCCATGCCAATTCTCATTGGTTCAATGGCATGCCCGGTCCATTAGGAGAGGCCAAGTATATCTGGGAGTCTAAATGCGAGTATGACAGATCATGGGTGAGATTCCAATCTCCAAAGAGTTCGAGACTTTACAGAACACCGAAGATCTCCAGACCATATGGCAACGAGCAGGGTTGGCGGAATATTTTGAAGCCCCACTACCTAAACCCGATCTCCTCCGATGTTACTATTTGGTATCCACATTACAAGCTAATGAAGATAAGGACCAACCCGGGTCATTTGTTCTCCCCTCATTGCTGGGCAACAACGAGTTGAAGAGGTTTGAACTTACTGTGGAGTTGGTAAGCGACGCTTTAAATATGCATGGCACGCATGTGCCCTCAGAAAAGGATGCTCTCGTTCCCACCAACATGAAGGACAGGAAACTAGTGAAGCTGAAAGACATGGCAGCACTCACCCCAAATGTGTCCATCCCTCTCCGCATGTGCATGCAACATTTCGCCTTCCCCGGTCAAGACCGATTCACGCAACCACACAAGAAGATCTGGTTTGCTCTCTACTTGGCGGAAGCAGGTGCGTTACCTATTAAGCTACCAGTGTGGATTATAGATCAGTTGTATGAAGCAAACAAACGGGCTTCTAGGAAATTAGTGGTGAACGGATGCTGTGCAATCACACGCATCATTTACCGATGCTTGCCATATGATGTCCCCATTGAGCGTGCCTTAACTTGGGCACAATTACAAATGTTTAAAAGGCTCAAGACGTCCACACATCAGTCCAAGCGCATGAGGGGCGCGATCCCTTGTGTCCAGACAAGGGAAGTCCTGACTACTCCTGAGGCATCACCATTAAGAGAGGGCACTGTACCTCCCTTTACCATTAGGATACCCAGGTCGGAATCTGACACTACGACACAACCTACCCCATCGTCTCCTCCTGTTACACCTGAATTCGAATTTGCTGCCACTGGAGAGGCTGAAGGACTGGACCCCCAGGATTTCGAAGCATTCCTACAAAGCACACAATTCTCTGATGTGGAGTTTTATTCAGAGGCAGAGGAGCAGGGCACATCTTCACGAAGAAGAAGAAAATCTACAGACGGTAGACATGTCCATTGGAGTGACGCTCAACAAAGTCAACAACACGGACACCCGGAAGAAGAAGAAGCGTATGAAGAGGACACCACTGAAGCCCCAGCATATACAGCAAAACTCCGAAGGCTGTATCAGATTATGGAAAGAGTGCGATCGCAGCAATTACTCACTGAACAGAGCAGCAGAGTACTTATGACTCAGTTGTTGGAAGAAGCGGGAGTTGACTCAGAGTACAGGGAGGGTCTCTTATTGATGGCAGAAACATATGGAGTTGTAGAAGCTGTGCGCACTGCCATTCAGAGGCCTTCAGTTCAATATGACCCACGAAGGTTCCAGACACGACCTCGCTCAGGTAAAAATATCCAAATTCCCGTTACAGTTGCAGAAGAGCCGACTACTACACCTGAAACTATCAGGACAACCTCCCAAACAGCTAGCCAACAGCACCCAGCCACCCATGAGGAGTCCACCGAACCACTACCACCTACTCCCCCACCATCACCTCCTAGAACAGAGACAGTGGAAATCCCATTGACCACTCAACCCACTGACCCAACCTTCATCTTCCGTACTCCCATCTCTAATGCCACCCTATTTTCTACCACTGATAATCCAATCTTCGAAGCAAACCCCAACACTACACAATCCGCCGAACCCCTCCTAGAGCCTGCCCTAGGGCAACCATCCCCAATGGCCTCAGCCATGGGTCATCCTGACCCTAGATCCACATTCATGGGCTTCCCTGCTACCACGCAACCCTTTCAGCCCTTCTCAAACTTACGACCCCAACCTCCGACATCCCTCTCTCCATTTCTACAATCCCTCCATGACATCTTAGCTAGGGCTTTTCAACCAGGCTCTCAACCATTCCCTGCCTTTTCAGCTCCCCACCCCACTTCGCATCTATTCACCACTTCCACACACACACCACCTACCATACCAATGTATATGGCAGACCCCACACCCACATCCACTCCTGAAGGTATGGACATTTCACCACCCACGGCACCTCCACCCACGGTTTCACCTCCTCCCGTTCCCCCTCCACCAATTTCACCCACACACACAACTTCCGTAGACACATCATTCACTGTCTCCCTTCCCCCATTCCCTTCCCATGCATCTCCCACGATAAACAACACACACTCATCTATAGGAAATGCATTGGACACCATGTTGGCTTGTATATCAAATTTAAGAACAGGTTACATTCAGCTCCAGCAACAAAACGAACGCCTGCAAAAGCACTCAGCGACACTACAGCACCGCCTTGCGGCACTAGAAGAGGAGAACGCTCGCCTCCACACACAGTTCCAAACCCTCCAAGAAGCCCATAATAGATTGGAGGTACAGCTACAGAACGTAGATCAGGAAGCAGTGCAGGTGGTAGAAGGTCACCTACGGACACAGCTGGAACGCAACTCAAAACTTCAGCGAAATATGGCGCTACTTAAACGTCATCTTGCGGCTGCTCAGGAAGAGAACAGACGTCTGCAAATACAAAATCAAGAGAACCTGGAGGCAGCTATTGAGAGCACACCGGGGGCACCCATCAGCCCATCCAAGTTTCAAGCAGTGACCCCCGATAATATCAAGATTATATTGGAAGATTATGCCATGCTGCTCGAAGCACATGATAAGCTATCGGAGGAGCTAGGACAACTGAAGCAAGAACACCAACAAGGACCAACAGCTGCCCCTCCAACCACCCCCTCTGCGGCTTCGCTTCTCAACGCAGAGGCCATAAAAGATCTCCAGGAACAGGTAACTGAATTGCAAACACGCCTACTACAATATGAGAGACCATCTTCCCCTCCGGAGGCTCCCACGGACGAAGAAGTTGTGCAAATTCCTGTGGAACAAACGTTTGATGAAGAATATGATCCGCAACCATTCCCAGGAGGCCAACAAACAGAAGAAGCGCAGGACACGTTCGAGGCACCACGGCCGCCATGGTTACGACAAGTGGAGGAAATAGGGACTTCGCATGAAGAGCGCACCGTAGTGCAAAATCAGGCCATGAGGGTCATCGAGGAGACTGTGTTACAATCAGCTTACTTCAAGAACTTGTCATCGAGACGCCTGATTCTCTCATCGGAACTCCAATACAGGCCGTATTATATTATCTTAGCTGATTATAATGCAGAAATACAAAGAGTCACGGGTCAGATTCCTACTTTTGCGACCCAATTTCAACCCGAAGACCTTCCTCCAGAGGTGCGAAAAGGCAAGATTCGTCAACCAACATGGCGGCAGAAACTTTTAGAGACCTATCCAGAAATGCTACGCACATGGAACAACGCGCCGTTGCACCTCCTGTACAACCCATGCTACGGTCCAGTCCCTCGCCGCAGGTCGTGGAAGGCATTTAATATCAAGGTACAGAACAATGCGCAATGCAAGGAATGGCTGAACTACCCGTACATCGCGCCACCACAAGGACCACCATCGGTAGCATATATGATGGGAACCATTCGCCACTGGATGCCGCGCTTGAAGCCCATGCCAGATGTAGCAGCGCAAATGATGCTTAAAATCTTAGATATGATGCAAGTAGTGCTGAAGACCTTTAGAAATGCAGCCGCACCATAGGTACGTCTTCCGGGGTTTAGCAATGGAAATTACGACTTGGTGTATGACATGAGCACCACCCCCAGTATCCGTGTGGCTTACGCTTGGCATGCGCGCATCAAATACCTCCCCGCCTGCTACAAACAGACCTTCGAAGAAATGTTCAGATCAGGTTTCTGGGAGTATCACTCGGAGATTTTCGCACCAAAGCCGACACATCTGCTTCAACTGTTTGCTTGTGAACAAGCAATGTATTCAGAGTACTACACCACCCCGCAACCAGAGACCCCCGGTGCAATAAATTGGGAGGCATTGGAAGCCGATCTAGCAAGAGGCTTAAGGATAGGAGAACATGAACTGGCCACCAATGTCATCCAATATTACATCGACCACCCGCGAGAACAAAGGTCTGTCAGGGGCGACAGACGCTAGGAAGGGGGGAGTGTTGGCATACAAAGCAACAAAGGAGTCATGCACAATACGGCAACAAGGCCAGATCATTTTTTCCCATAGATTATGTACAACTCAAGTGATTTTAATCACTACACAAACATTGTAAATCCCGTTTTTGGTAGATTAGACTCCATTTTGTGCAAGCCGAGGAGTCCTCGAGCTTGAGGAGTATTAGAAGTACCATCGTACCAATTTTCATAATTTTTAGACTTCGTTTGAGCCCTCAAATAAGCCCTGGAACCTAATTTTTAACTAGGCCGGACACTAGGTCTGAACAGGGCCAAAGCTAGTCAAAAACTATAAAAAGAGCTAGAGAGCTCATTTTTGAGATTAGATTGTAATTGAAACGAACTTGTAAGAGCTATTGAAAGTAATCTAAAGAACTCCATTGATTCTCTCTCTTTGTCTTGCCGTGTGTGCGCGTGTGTGTGTATGTGTGTGCATGCTTGTGTGCTTCTCACTCACGCACTTGTGCTGCCACTTGCTCGAGGTCTTCATACCATCCTCACGTCTTCCCGGATTGACATTAAAGGAGGTGCTACTCATCACTGAGCTACACCCGCCTAAAAGCCTATTGAAAAGAACACGATCCTGGGGTCATTCTCAGAATCGCGATTCTGTGGTTGTGCTCAAAATCGCGATTCTCTAAATTTCGGGAAACCACAATTCTGAGGCAAAATTGCGATTTTCAAATAAAAACACGATTTTCATATGGGCTCAAAATCGCGATTTTCACAAATCATGATTTTTAGCAAAATACGATTTTGGGAAAAACATGATTCTCTGGTTGCGCTCAAAATCACAATTCTCTAAATTTCTCAAAAACACGATTCTGAGAAGACACCATTTTCAGTGGGCTCAAAATCGTGATTTTCAAAAATCACGATTTTCAGCCAAAAATACGATTTTGTGAAAACACGATTCTCTGTGGCTCCAAAATCGTGATTTTCAAAAAACACGATTTTCATACAAGGTAAAAAAAAATCACGATTTTTAAAACACGATTTTCATCCAAGGTACAAAATCGCTCTTTTCAAAATACGATTTTCAAAAACACAATTTTCATCCAAGGTACAAAATCGCGATTTTGAGAACACGATTGTCAATCAAAATTGCGATTCTCTGGTAAAAAAACACGACTTTGAAAAAAACTTGATTTTCATTCAAGATCGCAATTTTGTGATCATTCTCAAAATCGCATTTTTCATGATTCTCACTCAAAATCGCCTTTTTTGGGGTTGTTTAGAATCGCGATTTTCATCAGTGCTCAGCATCGCGATTTTCATGATTTCACAAAATCGTGATTTTTGTGGTTTAGAATCGCGATTTTTATCAGTGCTCAGCATCGCGATTTTCATGATCGTTCAAAATGGCGATTTTCATAAGAGCTTAGCATCGCGATTTTCAAACCTCCCTTCACACAAAATCGTGATTTTACCAAAAGGTCTTGTTTGCTTGTTTTGACCCCCAGGCCCTGATTTGACATAACTTTTTCATCAAAAGTCCATTTTTTGAGCTCTATAGCTCGTTGGAAAGCTCATTTCGAATGCTACATGGCCTCAACTGTTTTTTATAAGAATAATGTGTTGATTTTTAGATAGACTAATTTGAAGCTGACCCTCTAGTGAGACTAGGAACCCAATGGGACTCCAAAGAATTTTGAACCATACCAAGGGGAAATTTTGGACTCTTAACCAAAGCTTATGAACCTGAGATCTGGTAGACACCTAGGCAACGATAAACAAAGCATTAAATCTTCTGAGGCTAGTGTCAACCATACAACTAAATCTTGGGCACAACAACTAAGTGGTTATCCTTACGTACTAAGCTCTGACACAAGTGACTCAGAAATGTATTTTAGCATGGGGAAACCTACAAGGGGCTCAGGAACTGCCTACCTGCAAACACCATAGGGTCCATATAAGACACAGCTAGAATATATTCGGACCAACTGATTAGGTGCTCGCATCTATGAAGATGGCTTGAGGCGATCAGTGGTCCAACTCAAAAATCCAGATCAACCCATGGAACTTGAACACCCAGTAGTCAAGTTCGAAGAGGGTTCATACATTGATAAGGAAGCAACCATGTATGTGGTCACCAACCAACCAGATAGGACCGATGAGTTTGGAAATATCATTTTTGAGAATGAGATAGGAGACCTAGAACAAGGAAATGTAGGACAAGGACCCCAGACTCCTAAAGGCAAGTCAGTTTTGACCAGAGTGATCACTCCAGATTGGATCCCTCAAGACAAGAAAAGCATAGAACTATTGTTCAATAGAGAAACAGAGGAAGCCTTTTGGAGATTCAAGCCAGATCAACCTAGCCAATTGGGCATAGTCATCATCTACGAGTTCAAGGATCCAGAGATACCAAGCAAAGTTGTCTACTTGGATAACACTTCAGAGAAAATGTTCTTGGTAATAGAGCATGATAGACATGCATATACTTGGAAGAGTGAATTGATTTTCCCTCCACCAAGATCCAATGTTTCCCATGGCCTCCAAGGAGTAGGATCATCCCAAGCTCATGAATCCTAGAGAGAAAGAACTAGAGAGAGACCTGAGGTAAGTTTTGCACACACTGTGGGCAGAAATAGATCAAGATTTGACAATCAAAGACCTGAAAGAGAGAGACATCAAGCACATAGGCAACAAAGAGATGAACATGATTTTCCATTGCCTAGACCCCGCGAGCAACCAAGAACCCTTAGACCCACTCAAGTGATCAAGGCAATGAAGAATTATTTTGATGGGACAGGAGATCCTTATGATCATGTGGCCGAGTTCAAACAAGTGTTAAGAGTTGAACAGGTTGAGGATTTGTTCACCCAGTACGAGGCATTTGGTTTGACTCTTAAGGGCACTGACTTAGCTTGGTTTCAACCGCTAAGTAGTCGCAACTATCGCGATATAGGTCAACTTCTAAACGAATTCATTGTAGAATTTTCCAAGAGTGGTATCAGGCATAACACATCATCCTTGATCCACAGCTTCAAGCAGACACCCCAAGAAATAGTGCGACTAGCAGGAAGAAGGTTCAGACAGTACTTAGAAAGATGCCCTGTTCTAGAGTTGCCCACACCTGCCAAACAAGTGGCCTTGTTCTTAGATGGCTTACTGAGCACAAAGTTAAGATCATATGTGTACTTGAAAGAGTCTAGAAGCATAGAAGAGTGTGTCTGAAATTGCATTGACATAGAAGACAACTTGGATTAGGAGTTAGGACTATCCAAACTCTATAAAGACTCTGACAGTTCTACTAGTCACACCTCCAGAGCCTCCACTGAGCTGGATGAGATAGCAGAGCAAGTTGCCAAGAAGCTAGGAGTTCAAAATAGACAAATACCAAGAGTCACCTCATTGAATCGATGTTATACTTGCGGAGGCGACCACATGGCTAATGTTTGCCCAATGTTGGCTCAACCCCAAAGAAACCCTAATGCTCCATATTGCACTATTGAGAGAAAATACACAAACCACACGGCTCAAGATTGTCCATACAATAGAGGAAACCAACCACCAGCGCCTGCCAATGTAATTCCAGTTAAGTATGCAATGACAGACAAGAACCTTAATAGAGCATTGGTGCCAGTGACACCACTGATCTCAGAGAATGACTCTCATGCTCATAGTTCAGACTACTCCCATGAAGGTAGTCCACATGCTTATTACACAGAGTCACCTGAGCATAGTGAGACTTATCCATATCAATATGAGGCACCACCTATGGAACAAAATTGGGAGCCAGAATACTCCAATGTCATGTACACAAATCCTAATCCTAGGCCCCAATTGAGACAAATGAGACCACAAGCCCCTAGAGGACCATGTTTTAGATGTCAGGGCGACCATTTCATTTATGAATGTCCCCACTCACTGACTCTCGGACAAGGACAAAACATCACAATACAAGGCTTTTGTCCTGATTGCAGCAAAGAACACCTTCTGAGAGAATGTCCCAGAAACCCCTCTAGTGCACCCAAGTTTACACCCATTAATGTGGTAGGCGTAGTGGTGGATTCAAGTGCAAGTAGTAGTAATGTGGCTCCTGTACAAGCAGTCACTAGGGCACAAGCTTTGAAACAGGATAAGCCAGTTGAACAATCAGAGTCAAGTGAATCAGCAGAGCATAGTAAGCAAAAAAACAAGAACATGGAAAGATATCAGAGAGAAGGCCAATCGCAAGTGGAATAAAAAGTTATCAGAACTCGAAGAAAGTTTGAAAGAAGTGAAAACAAAAATAGAAGACATTACATCTCAAAGTCCCTCGCATGCCCAAACTCCATCCACTCCACCTCATCCCACCCCACCACCCATTGTAAATAGACCGCAACCAGGGTCTGTTCTTGCAGATCCAATGCTAGAAGGCTTGGACATGATGTTCAAGGCCTACCCGGTGCGACTCCAAGAAGGGCCTACAGCTGCAAACCTAGACAAGAGTTACCCTAGAGAAAATTTAGAGATTGAACGGATGAAAATATGCATGAAAATGGTAGAACAAGCTCAAGCAATTGGCCAAAAGTTCAATCAGACAAACTTTGTCAAACCGGATTTGCATTTACAGGGCTTACTAGAAAGATTAGAGCAGTTGGTAAACAAACCACAAGTTTCTTTACCTCCACAGGCTCAACCAGTTGTTGAGGGAGAAAGCTCTCCACCAATGAAAGCTTATGTTCCTAATTCCAGGAATGTTGGAACACCTCTCTCAACTCAAGAGTACTCTCAAGAGTTCTTGCGGGAAATACAAGAGGAGAAATGGGCCAAGGAGAAGGGTAATTCCCCTCCTATTCATGAGATTGATGACCTTCATGATCAGTTTTCCCAAGACATTCCATCTATTTACGGAGATGAAGCAGAACAACAAGAAGATGAAAGATTAGATTTTGAATCTAATACCTTAGAAGAACTGCCTCAATTTCCAGGCCCATGGGAATCTGAGTCTCTTCAGATCAGAACTCCCACAATATTGGTAAGAAATGAAGACTCGGTGGTTCCAAGGAACACCGATGTCGTGAAGAACACTAAGGTTCAGTGTCATCTCATTGTAGAAGAGCTTCTCAAAGCAAGACCTGAGCTATAAAATCATGTGAAGGATCAGGTCCCAGAACTTGATTCCAATATGCCAAAAGCAGGCTCTAAGCAAAAAGTTCTAGAGATACCTCTCGATAAAATAGGAGACATGTGTGAGGGTGAAGAAGTTAATATTTATCTTCCAATCACCTACCAAGGTTACACAACCAAAGCAATCATAGATTCAGGTGCTGGTGTTGCTATTGCGGCCACCTCCTTGTGGAAGCAATGGGGCAAACCCACATTAAGACCAACTAAAATGAAGCTTCAAATGGCTGACGGTCATTTTTGAAAGACCTTTAGGATTGCTAGAAGGGATAACTCTAACCACCTGTGGGGTGGAGTTTGAACATACATTTGCTATATGTGACTTTGAGAAAAATAATGTCTACAAGATGATCCTAGGAAGACCTTCCTACGACAATTGCAAGTAGTACAGGATTGGGGAACCAACTCCTTGTACTTACAGCACTTAGGGGTCACCACCAAGGTCAATTTGAAGGATTACACCTTCAGACATGTACCACCCCTACAATGGAATCCTATCCACAAAGCGAAAGAAGATTCTATCTCTGTGCATTTGAGAAGTTCACCTGATCCATCATGGTTGCATGAAGATACTCATTTGTGGATGTGCAAGGTCGTAGAGGAAGAGGAAAAACGCTTAAAGGCAAGAGAAGAAGGAATTTCTCCAGGAGATAGACCAATTAAAGACCCAGCCTATACATCGATGATTTTTCCAAATGAGGAATTTGAGCCTCATGGTTGGGTAGAAATCTTAGCTACCATGGACATTGCGGTCAATGAAGAACAATGGACACCTCATTGTGATGAGGAGGGTTATGATATTTCAGTGTTCGTGTGCCAGCCCTTGCTAGAAGAATGTGACCCTAGTGATGTCATAAAAGAAGAAGAGAATGATGACGATCTAGAGTCCATTGTGATGGATAGTTTCTTTACCTCGGAAAAGCACTATTTAGAAGATGTAGGAGTGTTTAACCAAAAAGAACAAGAACCTCTCATAAGCATTAAAACGGTAAATTCAAAGGATGGAAGTGAGATCAGTCAAAAGAGAAAGAAAAGAAAAGCAGTAAAACAAGAAGAGGAGGACTCATTGTTTGAAGTACCAGAGAATTTCAAGAAATATGAAGTTGATGACCGCAAAATTTTGGTAAGAATGCCTAAGAGAGAGGCCATCATAGGAGAATCATATGATAATAAAGAAAAGACCAAAAAGATTGTTGTGACCATTAAGGAGAATGAAGAGAGATGTACCTACATAGGAGATGACTTAAGTGCAAAAGAAGAAATGGATCTCGTAGCTCTATTAAGGGAATATAGGGACGTGTTTGCATGGCACTATAGAGACTTGAAGGGGGTCTAAGAATATGCTCTCATACGATCCCCATGACTGCTGATGCTAAGCCCACAAAACAGAAGCCCTACACATATAATGACACTTATGCAGCTAAAATAAAAGAAGAAATTGATAGGTTGATTGAAGCTTGATTCATCTATGAGATTGAGCATACTGAATGGGTGTCCCCCATTGTAGTGGTGCCCAAGAAGAATGGAAAGTTACGAGTATGTATTAACCTTAAAAAAGTTAATGCCACTACAATCAGAGATAGCTATCCACTTCCAATCACCGAACATTTATTGGAGCGTGTTGCAAGCAAGGAAGTTTATAGCTTCCTTGATGGTTTTTCTGGTTACAACCAGGTAGCCATTGCCCCAGAAGATCAACACAAAATAGCATTTTCTATAGAGTGGGGAATCTTTGCATTTCGTGTGATGCCATTTGGGCTCACAAATGCACCTGCAACATTCCAAAGGCTTATGTGTCATGTCTTCAAAGAGTTCTTGCAAAAGAGCTTAGAAGTATATGTGGACAATTTATGTGCTCATTCCCAAGAAAGAAGATACCACATCCCTGAGGTCAGACAGATCTTCAACAAGTGTAGAGAATATCGAGTGTGTCTGAACCCAAAGAAGTGTGTTTTCATGGTTTGACAAGGTAAGATCTTAGGTCATATTGTTTCTAAGAACGGAATATCTACAGGTAAGGATAAAGTAAGAGCCATAGCAGAGCTTCCAAGACCAAGGAATGTTAAAGAGGTACAAGCCTCTATGGGCCATTGTGGATATTACCGTAGGTTTATCCACATGTATGCGATCATAGCTAAACCTCTTTATGGTTTGTTGGCAAATTTTGAGTGGAACGATGACTGCGAGAACTCCTTCAATGAGCTAAGACGTTTGTGCACAGCACCAATATTGACAACCCCAGATTGGAGTAAGCCATTCCATGTCCATGTGGATGCCTCCAATTATGCCATCGGATGTGTGCTAGCACAACCCACAGGTGAAGGGGATTTAGATTTGCCCATAGCATATGCTAGTAGACAACTAAACCTAGCTGAAAGAAATTATACCACAACCGAGCGAGAAGGCTTAGGCATGGTATATGCTGTGAAGAAGTTTAGACACTATTTATTGGCCAACAAGTTCAAGTTTTTCACTGATCATCAAGCTTTGTTATATTTGGTCAATAAACCTTGCAATACAGGACACTTAGTAAGATGGTTCCTCTTACTCATGGAATATGACTTTGAAGTTGTTGTCAAGAAAGGTAGAACCACCTTAGGGCAGATCACCTTTCTCACATCACTTCAGGAGAGTCACCACAAGGAGTGTCTGATGACCTACCAGATGCTTATCTATTCAATTTAGAAGTTGTTCCTAAATGGGCAAATAAGTTGGTACCAGTCCTAACCTTTGGACCCTCAAATAAGAATGTGAAAACCTCACAAGAAGAAATTGTAAAATCACAAAAGTATCACATACTGGCAGGAAGCATGTACAAACAAGATATTGAAGGTGTATTAGCTTGTTGTGTTGAGGATGAGGAACATATTAGTTGGCTGCAACAAGCCCATGAAGGACTGCTAGGCAATCACTATTCTAGACAACGCACATTGCAGAATCTAAAACGTTTAGGAGTGTATTGGCCTAGCATGGACAAAGAAATTCATGAGTGGATTAAGAATTGTCCAGTGTGCCAGGAAAAACCCCCAGTTTAGCATGCAACCCTTTATCAAGTGTCATTAATTCCAGATTGGAGCACTCCATTGGTAGAATTTATGAGATCGGGAACATTACCCAAAGAGGCTAGTCTAGCAAGAAGACGAAGCATGGAGCAAGAGGCTCAAGACTATGCCTTAGTTGGAGACAACTTATATAGAAGAGGAAAAGATGGTTACCTAAGATTGTGCGTTCATGAATCAGACTATTTGAAAGCCTTAGAAACTGCACATAGTGGTGTTTCAGGTGGACACTTTGGTCTTGACCGAGTAATCAAGACCATTCTATTCTTAGGACTTTGGTGGCCCACTCTTCATATGGATGCACATACCTATGTGAAGAAATGTAACACATGCCAACGTGCACAATATCCGGTTAGAAAGGACGAGATGCCTTTGAGGCCAATGATGGGAGGTCGTGCATTTTCGAAGTGGGGTATATACTTTGTTGGTCCTATCAACCCCCCAGCTAGAAACTCCCATGCAGAATACATTATTGTAGCCACAGATTATCTTACAAAGTGGGTAGAAGGCAAAGCCACAACAAAGAATGATGCTCAAACTACAGCTAAGTTCTTATTTGAGAATGTGTTCACTAGATATGGATTACCGATAGAGTTAGTGAGCGATAGAGGCACACACTTCTTGAATGAAGTCATTGAAAATCTCCTCCAAGATCTCTTGGTGATACATAAGAAGTCTACCCCCTATCATCCACAAGCCAACGGACAAGAGCACAAATAACATCCTTTGTAATGTCTTGACTAAACTGGTAAACAATAAACGCTCTGATTGGGATAAACAGCTTCATCATGTTGTTTGGGCTTACCGAGTTGCCTACAAAGCGATACTCAATGCCACCCCATTTCAGATGGTCTTTGGACAGAATGTTGTACTACCATTAGATTTCTTAATCCCAGCTTTAAAAGTAGCACAAGAGCATGAGTGGAATGGACATGAATTGTCCTCTAGGATTTTTGACCTAGAATGCTTAGGTGAGATGAGGCTACGAGCGGCAGCAGGTATCTATGCTGCGAAGAAAAGGCAAAAGGCATACTTTAATGCACACATCAAGGATAAGGGACTGAAAGAGGGAGATCTAGTGTTGGTTTACACACTAAAACAACATGCTTGTAAGTTGGAAAAACGAGGATATGGACCCATGATCATTAACAGAATTTCCACTAGCGGTGTGGTTCAATTGGCCACTTTAGAAGGTGATATCTTGCCAAACTATATTAGTGGATGTAGAGTCAAGTTATATCAAGAACCTCTTATAGAGGATATGCTAACGAGACTCAATACTGCTAAGAAGCAAAAAGACGAAGAGTTGAGGGTCAGAGAAGAAGCACAAGCAGAAGCTAGAGAGTGTATTAGGTGAAATAAGTTAAGGTGATTAGGCCTAGATGTCAACTCAAAAGCCCCAAAATATCACATGGATATGTGCCGAAAATCAGGCATAATTACTTCTCAAAGCATTGATCGACGTCCCTTTGTGACCATAGAGGTAGGACAAGGAAAGAGTGCAAGAACTGTGAAAGCATTGATTGACTTAGGTGCAGCAACTAGTGCAGTTAGACTTTCCTAATGCCAAGACTTGCGGTTGAACATCAATCCCCTAGAAGCTTATCTCATAGGATTTGGAGGTGTGGAAACCCCTTGTTTGGGCGAGGTGGAATTTCCCATCTACCTTCAAGATGTTCCAATGAAAGTCAAAATGCTAGTATGTCGAGATGAGGACCTTACGGAACCACTTGTCTTAGGTCAAGATTGGATTTATGACCATGCAGTCAACTTGAACCTCAGAAGTCAACTTCTTCAAGTTTGGGTACATGAACAATGCATTACATTAGAATTAGAGAACTGCATGCTCACAGATCATGGTACCACACACTCTCTTAGTTCCTCTAAGACTAATCTTCATGAGCAAGATGTTGTATGTGTCAAAAGCTCTATGATCCAGAAGGACTCAATCATGGAAGGACAATCGCAAAGCCAAGCTGACCCTCCTTCTTCCTGGAAGAGTAAGGCATTTACAGTAGTTCGATCTCATAAGCAAGCACAACAATTCAAGACAACTGCTATAGTGAATAGAAAGACACCATTCAATAAGAAAGCCATTCCGAGCATGAAGCAAGTCTGGGTACGAAAAGGAGAGCACCTACCAGCCTTATCCCCACAATTCCCATCCAGGCACGCCAACCAGGCTGAAAGACGAATGAAGAAACTAGGACAAGCTCAACCACAAGGTGTTCGATAAGTTTGGGTGCCCAAGAAATTAGTTGAAGCTCAACAAGGGCAATTACACATGTGGATACCCAGGAAGCTTTTACATCCACAACAACCCATACTCTCCCATATGCAAAAAGTCTCAACCAAGAAGCCAAGGCGAGCCAAAGGTCAAAACCAAACACCAAGACCAAGAGCAGACCAACTAACGACTTCAATGCGAGTCAGGCAGCAAGCCACAAAGGTATGGGTTTGGAAGCCAAAAGCATCAGCGACCCCTGCCAAACCAAAGAGCCAACCACAAGGAACACAAAATCCAAGAAACCGTCCAAGCATGAAGCTGCCAAAGGTGATCACTTCGCAGTCAAACACCCTTCTCAAATGGATCCCCATAAGGAGGAATGATCAATTGTCATCCCGAGATCCAACGGACACATCCAAGAAAGATGGCATTAACATCCGCAAGTAACATCAAAAGCCTCCATGAGCGACAACCATGTGCTCCTTGCACAACCCTGTCTTTTGCACCATTCAGGTCATGCATTTCCAAAGTATGCATTAACATAGGGCCACATTACATGGCCGTGCATAGACACATGTGAGCATCCCATGCACAAGAGCAAATTGACATATGTCAACTATTTTTTCTGATACTAACATTTGTCTTCTTATTTTGTGACACTGTTGCAAAAAAAGAGAGAGAGAGAGAGAGAGAGAGAGATGTTGGAGTTAGACTTCTGCGAAAGCATGCGAACAGCACAAGGAAGAAGAAGAAGCTTGGAGCACAACACACAATATTGAATGTATTACTAGAGAATGTACAAAGATAAGTAGCCCATTAGGGCAATAGGCGTATATACAAGCCGAGTGAAAAAAACCTCCTAAAGAGGGAAAAAAGTGCCCCGGCGGTCCTAGTGTGTTCACACACATCACTCCCTAAATATATCAACAAATCCCCCCTAGGAGTGATGCGGTGAACAAGGAGCTGGCACTCATGTATAAGGAAGTGCCAAGCTATGTGGAAATCACTCCACAAAAGGAAATAAGCCCAAAGCTTTGTGGAAAGCTTCAAACTTCTCCCTAGGCAGAGCCTTCGTGAAAAGGTCTGCTATCTTCTCCCGCGTGGGCACATATGCCAAGCTGATCTCTCCAGCAGAGAACCTCTCCCTAACATAGTGATAATGCACCTCAATGTGCTTAGTGCGAGCATGGAACACAGGGTTCCTCGCAACGGCCAATGCGCTATCACTGTCAGTGAAGATGGTGGTGGCAGAAGACTCGCCAACACCCAAATCAGCCATAAGGCGTCTGAGCCACACACACTCAACAGTCGCTGTGAAAGTTGCCCTATACTCAGCCTCACAACTGGAAGTGGCCACAGTAGGCTGCTTCTTGCTCAACCAAGATATACATGAGCTACCAAGCATGAAGCAAAAACCACTGGTGGACACATGAGTGTCATAGCAACCAGCCCAATCCGAGTCGAAAAAGCATGCAAATCTGGCGGTAGTGATTCCCCCTTGGGATAAAACAACCCAAGTAGCCGAGTACCACTCAAGTAGTGAAAGATGCGCTTAACCGCCTTCCAATGCGTGACTCCTGGGCAATGCATAAACCTGCTCATCTGTGAGACAACAAACTGAATATCTGGCCGAGTAATGCATAAATAAATCAAGCATCCAACAGCCTGTTGATAGAGAACAGCATCAAATGCATCTCCAACATCATGAAGACTCAATCGTAAACCTGTCTCCATAGGAGTAGCAATAGGCTTACAGTCTTCAAGGCCAAAACGCTGCAATAATGTGTCAATATATTTTGTTTGACACAAAGCCATCCCACCATCAACTTGCATAAACTGAATGCCCAAATAGTGATGCAAATGCCCCAAATCAGGACATCTCAAATGAGGCATGCAAATCAGCCTTGAAATCAGCAATATGCTTCTCAATAGGACCAGTGAGCAGCATGTCGTCAACATAGACAACAATGATCAGAAGCACATCATTAGCACGCTTAACATATAAGGTGCTTTCAGTTGGACTGTTCTCAAAACCATGCGCAATCAGATAGGCATGTATCTTCTCATACCAAGCACGTGGTGCTTGCTTTAAACCATATAATGCCTTCTTTAACCTGCACACCTGGTTTTCATGCCCTTTCTGCACAAAGCCATGGGGCTGAAAAACATACACTTCTTCATGCAAGTCACCATTCAGAAATGTTGTTTTAATGTCCAACTGATGTACATTCCAACCATGATGGGCTTCAAGTGCACAAATGCTCCGAACAGTAGTCATACGGCATGTAGGTGCAAAGGTTTCATCAAAATCAATGCCTCTTTCCTACGCATAGCCCTTTGCAACAAGCCTAGCCTTATACCTGTCAACTATACCATCAAGTTTACGCTTCAGCTTGTATACCCACTTAGTGCCAATGGCCTTCTTGCCAAGAGGCAAGTCACATAAAGACCATGTACCATTCTTCATTATAGCATCATATTCAGATTGCATAGCAGCCATCCAATTTTCTGAATTTTTTGCTTCATCAAAAGAAACAGGCTCATTCTCATCACAGAGACTAGATGCAGCCATAGCATAGCAATCTGATGCAAAGGAGGCACTATGAGAGCCTGAACGAGTACGATATGACAAACGTGCATCTAATTTGCTATCACGCAAAAGTCTGCACCAGCCATTTTGGCATAGTTTTTGCCTGCTCAATATCAGCTCTCTCATCAACAAGTACATCATGTAAATCTGCATCAAAAATGGAATGATCTGCATCATCATATGAAACCTGCAAAGGCTGAGAAGTTGCCTCATTAGGACCAGCACTAGACTGTCCACCTGTAAAAAGAGGCATCAAAGTATCATACATGTCTTTGGAGCTAACAGATGTCTCCTTAGTACATGAAAGCAATGGTTGAATAGCATCTTCCACAAAGACAACATCACAGCTAACCAGAATGCGTTTAGTCTGTGGATGATACAGACGATAGCCTTTACTTTCAGAACTGTACCCAACAAAAATACATTTTACTGCCTTATCATCCAATTTTCTGCGATGTTGTTCAGGCACTAATGCATATGCCAAACAACCAAAAACATGCAAATGAGCAACAGATGGCTTGCGGTCATGCCAAGCCTCATATGGAGTGATAGACTACAGCGCTTTAGTGGGACACCTGTTAAGTACATATGTTGCACACATGACAGCCTCAAGCCAGAAACTATGTGGTAAAGCCTGACTCTTGACCATACATCTCGCCATCTCCATGAGTGACATGTTCTTCCGTTCAGCAACTCCATTCTGTTGAGGTGTATACGGCACTGTACACTGGTGTTTTATCCCACGTTCAGCCAGAAATGCATTAAAATCAGAAGACATATATTCCCCCCCTCGATCAGAACGGAGGGTGCCCATTTTACATGCTGACAGATTTTCAGCCAAAACCAAAAATTGTTTGAAGCACAAAAACACTTCGGACTTTGCCTTCAATGGATATACCCATGCATGCCTGGAAAAATCATCAATGAAGGTCACGAAGTAAAGATAGTTTCCAAAAGAAGGTGTCTGCATAGGACCACAGACATCACTGTGTACAAGCTGCAATTTTCTACGTAGCCCGAACTGAACCATCTTTTGGAAAGGAGGAATGCTGCATTTTGCCCAAAATACAGCCTTCACAAACATGTTTTCCAGGTGCCTCAAGTTTGGGCAAAGAAGACACCATATCAGATTTCTGCAGGCGTAGCAAACTAGCAAAATTCAGATGACCAAAGCATGCATGCCAAAGCTTTGCATCTGACATAGCTTGAGAATCATGAACTGCACATGCCGAATCATTCACAGATCTTTCATAGTCTATGAGCTTATACAGCCCATGACATAAAATGCTAGAAGCAATAATAACATCGCCATTTGACAGATCATGAATTGTACATATGTCATCAACAAATTTCACAACCAAGCCAATCTTGGCTAATGCAGAAACTGATAACAGATTCTTCTTGATCCCTGGCACAAATAAAGCATCTGACAAGGTGAAGGAACTACCATCAGCAGTAGTCAGAATGATCTTACCAACTCCCATAACAGGATAAGAGGAGTTGTTGGCGCATGTGACAATATTCCTTGTAGGGGCAGGCTCGAGTGAAAAGAAGAAACTGCGCTGCGAGGTAATATGTTTGGTCGCCCCACTGTCAAAGTACCAAACAACTGATTCCACTGCAGACATGCACTGCTCGTGAGAAGATGGGTCAAAACTGCAAACAATAGTAAACGCCCATTCTTCTTCCTGTACAAGATTAGCAGACTCTGTTTTTGGTGTAGAGGCTTCTGCAACAACCATTCTAGCCTCCTTTTTCTTTGCCTCTTTTGCAGCCAGTTTTGGACAATTCTTTATGATATGATCATTCCCTTTACAGTACTTGCAAAACAATTTCTGCTTTTCTGATTTCTTCTCATCTTTATCCTGGTTCTTCGAATGTGCAACATTTGCAGATTTCTGCTTACTAGTAGAAGAGCTCCATTTTCCTTTGCCCTTCTGACTAGCCAGGAAAGCTTGATCTGCAACACGCATAATGGACCTGTTCTATCTGGACTGATCTTCCTACAACAAAACAGAAACTAACTCCTCAAATGATAAGGCATTCGGATTGCCTTTCATCATCAACTGAAGAGTAGAAGCAAAACTCTGATATGAATCAAGAAGACCATTCAGAACGGTCTGCACAAGTGAGCTATCTGGTATAACCTCATGAGCAGAAATCAACTGTTCCTTCAAATCTTAGATTTTTGTTAGGAAACTGTCCATAGAATCACCTTCATTCATGTGCTCACTCTCCAGCTGTTTTCGGAGGTAAGCAACATGAGCCTCATTCCTAGCTTGGTACAATGTGGTAAGTGTATCCCAAGCATCCCTAGCTATTGTGCAAGAGCGAATGTGAGGAATAATCGCACGTTTGACAGACAGCGCTATCAATGCATGTGCCTAGGCATCTCTGCCATCCCAACGAATCTACTCTGCAGTAGGTGCAGCAGAAACAGCAGCACCAACAGGAATCTACACAATATCATCTTCGACACCATCTTCATCAGCTCCAGCACCTGTATTCGTAGTACCTGTTGTTACACGTGTAACAGGACGTCTTTCAACACCCTGCACAATGTTCCACAAGCCTTTTGGAACCAATACATGTCGCATCATATAAGCCCATAATGGGTAGTTGGTACCATCCAACTTATCCTCAACAGCCAACATACGGAATACATCACTGCTTTCAGCCATGGCCGGTGACTAAATTACCTTGATGCAAAAAATTGACTGTATCTCAAAAAGTTGAATAGAACTACCCAGACGAGTTCTGCTAGACCTGTAGCAGACTTCGAGACGCTTAAACTGGCGAACAAAAACTGGTATATACATTTGGCACAAAAAGACGAAATAGCCTACACCAGCACTGCGATAGTGCGTTCGGAGGCCAAAATGAGCTCAGATCGCAATTTCGGCACCACAAAGCGAAGCAATTTTGATCTCCAAAACACCCTGAGTATGCTCACCAAAATTCATACAATTCTGAGACTGCAAACGGAGGAGTGTCGACGGCGCTCTAGATGAAGCGACGACCTGCTCTGATACCAATTGTTGGAGTTAGACTTCTGCGGAAGCACGCGAACAGCACAAGGAAGAAGAAGAAGCTTGGAGCACAACACACAATACTGAATGTATTACTAGAGAATGTACAAAGATAAGTAGCCCATTAGGGCAATAGGCGTATGTACAAGCCGAGGGAAAAAAACCTCCTAAAGAGGGAAAAAAGTACCCCGGCGGTCCTAGTGTGTTCACACACATCACTACCTAAATATATCAACAAGAGAGAGAGAGAGAGAAAGAACTTGTTCCCAGGTTTGGCTCATGTAACATGAATGAGTCATGCTTAGTTGCAAAATGGAACCGTTGATTCCTGGGCATTTATCAGTTTGGACAGAAGTGTGTCTCCGCTAGCAGATGATATTATTGTTGCCTTATCTGGTAGATGTCAAGCACTTGGCATGAACATGGCATCCACAACTATTGTTTCCCCTTACCATGGTAGGAGGGAAGATCTTGAAGGTCCACAACTTGAGTGATGCTTAACTACTGTATGTAGGAGAGCATCCAAGGAGATATCTGCAAGAGTTAGTTTGGTACCCTGAAAATCCTTGTATGTATACTAGATGAGAAGACTCCTGCTTATGGTGAGCTAAAGAGAATATGTGAAACTAAGCTTGGTGTAGTTACCCAATGTTGTTTGTCAAAGAATATAAAGAAATTCAATTCTCAGTATTTGGCAAACGTTGCTTTGAAAAGAGGAGACAGAACCAGGCACTCAGAAAATTTCATCGGTGGACCATCAACATGGACATTCATTGACAATGTTCCATCACAAATGTCGGGTGTACAACACGAAGAGATAATCATTAATCGACCCTTCACCACGGTAAGTATCTTTACTCTGGCAACACCATAACCATGATAGATTAGGAAATCTCTTCGTTGGCATACCCTTGAGCACTTAGCTCAAGACCCGCAATTTTTGCACCATACTTCTTCCAATGCATTTTCCAAGTAAGCATGAATGGGCTACATTACAAGGCCGTGCACAAGGCACATATTTTCCTCAACCCATGCACGAACACACTTACCCATCATTCATTATGGGTTATGAGTACTTAGCATGACTACGTTGAACATCATCTTTGGTAGAGCTAGAGGACATCATGGGGACAACATCAATACCTAGAAAGCAGCACATACAAAGGTTGGACACTACCTCTCTACATGGAACAACCCTTACAATAAGGGTCTGTCAGGGAGGACAGACTCGAGAGGGGGGGGAATGTTGAAGCTCAAGGTCAAGGACAAAGCATAGTGTTGAAGCTCAAGGTCAAGGACAAAGCATGGAAGTGCATCAAAGAAGTGGACACACAAGAAAAGGGAGCAAGTAGGGAGCTCCAAGAAGTGTATGTCAAATTTTCACAAGAATTCCCTACAAAAATAGTGATTTTCATCACTAAAAACCATTGTAAATACAATTTTCCATTTTTTAAACTCCATTTTGCTCAAGCTGAGGAGTCCTCAAGCTTGAGGGGTATTAGAAGTATCATCCTACCAATTTTCATAATTTTTAGACTTCGTTTAGGCCCTCAAATAAGCCCTGGAACCTAATTTTTAACTAGGCCGGACACTAAGTCTGGATAGGGCCAAAACTAGTCAAAAAACTATAAAAAGAGCTAGAGAGCTCATATTCGAGGTTAGCTTGTGAGAGAATAGAGCTTTTGTAATAGAACTCTTTTGCAATCAAATCTTTCCATTGTTCCTCTCTTTGATCTTACCTTGTGCGCGTGTGTGTATGTGTGTGCATGTTTGTGTGCTTTCACTCACGCACTTGTGCCTTCACTTGCTCGTGACCGGTCCTCACGCCTCTGCGGATAGACAAGTAAAGGAGGTGGTGCTTACGCTTGAGCTACACCAGTGTGTGTGTGTGTACGTATACGTGTGTGTGTATATGTGTATGTGTATGTGTGCGTGTGCGTGTACGTGTACGTGTGCATGTGTGTGTATATGTATATCTGCATGTGCATGTACGTGTACGTGTGCATGTGCGTGTGCGTGTGCATGTATGTGTGCATGTGCGTGTGCATGTACATGTGCCTGTGCGTGTGTGTGTACATGTCCCTGTGCATTTGCATGTACGTGTGTGTATACATGTGCGTGTGCATGTGCGTGTGCGTGTGTGTGTGCGTGTGTGTGCGTGTGCATGTGTGTGTGTGTGTGTGCATGTGCGTGTGTGTGTATGTGTACATGTGCGTGTGCATGTGCGATTATGTGTGTGTGTGCATGTGCATGTGCGTGTACCTGTGTGTGCGTGTACATGTGAGTGTGTGTGTGCGTGTACGTGTACGTGTGCATGTGCGTGTGCGTGTACGTGTACATGTGTGTCCGTGTACGTTTGCATGTGCGTGTACGTGTACATTTACGTGTGCGTGTCTGTGTACGTGTACATGTGTGTGTTCGTGTACGTGTACATGTACGTGTCTGTGTACGTGTACGTGTGCATGTGCATGTACGTGTGCATATGCATGTACGTGTACGTGTGTGTGTCCATGTACGTGTACCTATGCATGTCCATGTACGTACATGTGCGTGTACATGTACGTGTACGTGTGCATTGACGTGTACGTGTACGTGTGCTTGTACATGCACATGTACGTGTGCATGTACATGTACGCGTACATGTGCGTGTACATGTAGGTGTACATGTGTGTGTACGTGTACGTGTGCGTGTACGTGTACGTGTGCGTGTACGTGTACGTGTGCGTGTACGTGTACGTGTGTGTGTACGTGTACATGTGGGTGTACGTGTACATGTATGTGTGCATGTATGTGTACGTGTACGTGTGTGTGTGTATGTGTACGTGTACATGTGCGCGTACATGTACGTGTACATGTGCGTGTACATGTACATGTACGTGTGTGTGTGTGTACGTGTATGTGTACATGTGCATGTACGTGTACGTGTACGTGTACATGTGCATGTACGTGTACATCTATGTGTACCTATGCATGTATGTGTACGTGTGTGTGTACATGTACGTGTACGTGTACGTGTGTGTGTACATGTATGTGTATGTGTGCATGTACGTGTATGTGTACATGTACATGTACGTGTACGTGTATGTGTGTGTGTATGTGTACGTGTACGTGTGCATGTACGTGTACGTGTGCATGTACGTGTATGTGTATGTGTACGTGTGCGTGTACATGTATGTGTACGTGTGCGTGTGCGTGTACGTGTATGTGTGCATGTACATGTACATGTGCGTGTGCATGTACATGTACGTGTGCATGTGCATGTACATGTACGTGTGCATGTGCATGTACATGTATGTGTGCATGTGCATGTACGTGTATGTGTACATGTGCATGTATGTGTACGTGTGCATGTATGTGTACATGTGTGTGTGTACGTGTACATGTGCATCTGCGTGTACATGTATGTGTGCATGTGCGTGTATGTGTACGTGTGCATGTGCATGTACCTGTACGTGTGCATGTGCATGTACATGTACGTGTGCATGTGCATGTCCGTGTACATGTGCGTGTATGTGTATGTGTATGTCTGCATGTAGGTGTACATGTACGTGTGCGTGTATGTGTATGTGTACGTGTATGTGTATGTGTACGTGTATGTGTATGTGTACATGTACTTATATGTGTACATGTGCATGTATGTGTACGTGTACGTGTGCGTGTACATGTATGTGTACGTGTGCTTATACGTGTACATGTGCTTGTACGTGTACATGTACGTGTATGTAGACGTGTGTGTGTGTACATGTACATGTAGGTGTACGTGTAGGTATATGTGTAGGTATACGTGTAGGTATACGTGTAGGTGTACGTGTGTGTGTAGGTGTACGTGTGTGTATGTGTATGTGTATGTGTATTTGTATGTGTATGTGTATGTGTATGTGTATGTGTATGTGTATGTGTATGTGTATGTGTGTGTGTATATGTGTGTGTATGTGTGTGTGTATGTGTGTGTGTATGTGTGTATATGCGTGTGTATGTGTGTGTATGTGTGTGTATGTGTGTGTATGTGTGTGTGTATGTGTGTGTGTATGTGTGTGTGTATGTGTGTGTGTATGTGTGTATGTGTGTGTGTATGTGTGTGTATGTGTGTGTATGTGTGTGTATGTGTATGTGTATGTGTATGTGTATGTGTATGTGTATGTGTATGTGTATGTGTATGTGTATGTGTATGTGTATGTGTATGTGTATGTGTATGTGTATGTGTATGTGTATGTGTATGTGTATGTGTATGTGTATGTGTATGTGTATGTGTATGTGTATGTGTATGTGTATGTGTATGTGTATGCGTATGTGTATGTGTTGACCTAAGCACCAACTTAGGGACTTGTGGAGAAAGAGACTATACCTCAATCCCCCTCAAGTGCATATAGTGGGGATTCACGCTTTAAGTATCAATCTGATGAGTATACAAACCTAACCGAGTGTATGAGGACATGCATTCAAATGATGATCAATGCAAATGAACTACTCAAAGAGTGCAAACAAGGTAAAGACTGATCCAAACAAGCTTCAACTGTCAGTTATGGTGTCACGATACTTAGAACAGCAGCCAACAATAAATTGAACTTTTCTCTCAGTTCCGAACTCCAAATATAGCAAATAGCATATGCGTTTCAAAGCTCTCGAGAAGACGCATCCAATGGTGGTGGCTTCACTCAATTCTGACTTTCCTACTTCAAGTTATGAGCAAAATACTGAGCCATGGGAAAACCTTCCTACACTTCAGCACTTCCTACACTTCGCACACACTTTAACAACAGCAAACAAACACTTTCGTGGACAGACAACACTTCCTAACACTCTTTCCAAGCAATACACATGCACACAAGCTCACAAACAAGAAGATACAGAGAGGAGAAGACACAAATTCGAATTTCTGTGCTCTTGATTCTCAGAATGGCCAAAAGTCTTTACAAAGAGTCACAAATTGACTTATATACTTGTGCCCTAAAAATGGTCCTTTCACACAAGAGACCGGAACTTATTAACTAAAGACTAATTTCTTACTAATTTACATGGGTAAGCTTCTAACCTTTTGTGGGGATGCATCTAGAGGACTCCTCTGATGCATTTACATCGGAAAATATATTACAAGAATGGTTATAATACAAAAATTGGGTGTCCAAATCGGAAAAATTTTGGGGCCCGTCTTTTTCTCTACCTTGTGCTCTCTTTAGCTCTACAACACTCTTCCCCTCTTCGTCTCTGTCGTCCCTTGATAGGCTTTACTTCTTGTCTTTAGTTTGTTGTTCGCATGCATCTTTTGGTGAGTTCTGCCTACTGGTTAGACTGGCATTACGTTTCAATGGCCCTGTTCTTGATTTTTTCTTTTACATCCTCTCGGCCTGATGCATTTGTGCTGCCTGTTCTTTTCTTTTCATCGCTCGCAACCCTTGCTCAGTTCTGCCTGTTTGTTAAACAGGTGTTCAGTTTTGATGGCCTCTTTTTAATTCTTGTTTTACATTATCTGGGCCTAATGCATTTGTTTTGCTTTATAAGTCGGGTTGCCACGCATGCCACCAGTGGAAGGTATGAGGATGTGATGCTTCAGTCTTTGATCTGGACCTTCCAAAGATCAAGAGGTTGAAGCACCCTCTTGTGGTTTTGGAACCGCTGGATATCTTCTTGCACTTCTTCATGGGTACTTGTTGGCCCTGGTTCCTCCTTGCACCTACGTGCTTTTTCCTTGATATGTGCCCCTGCGGGGCTCTGTGCAGAGATGGGTGTTGCACCCCTGCGAGGCTTCTTGCAGAGATATGTCTTTAGATATTACCTTTTTAGTGAAGCTTCTTTCGTTGTCTTTTTCTTTTCTTCTTTTTGCTTGATTCTCCCTCAACGCTGCCCCCCTCCTGGACTCTGTCGTCCCCGACAGGCTTTGACGAGCGACGAGCATATGTTCTATATATTTTCTGCTCTGCTTCATTAAGCAAATTGGCTTCACGTATCATTAACTGTTTCCATTGTTCTGCCTTCACACCGTCATTTGGTGGCTGTCTATGGTCCACAAACAAGCTCAGTTCGTATGCCACTAATCTGGCAGTCAAATTAGATGACATCTTTAAAAAGATTTCGGAATCTATCTCAAAAAAGCCTCTAAAGAATGCTTCTTTGAATGTTTGCATATATGTACTGGGCAAGAACATCAACCTGGAATAATAGGCCATTATGGTTGGTCGGCTAGGCATAACAGACAGATCAAAAATGAGGATCTCTGTGCCCTGATTAATACCAATGAAATTCAAAAATGTGTAGGCCGCATGCTTGAAGACTTTCAATAATGTAAGTATCATACTAAGTATTTTATTTGTCATTTTTATAATTAAATCTGGTACTGTCGCATAATTTTGTAGCCAAAATTCAATGGTCTTGACCATATAATCTTCCGTTGGTAAGTAATTATGTGGTGGGCTTGGTAGCAGAGGGTAATTCAGCCACTGTTTATTTATAGCACCATCCTTTTGCAGGGCCAAAAAGTCTCTAGTATCTCTTCGGCGTGGTATCGGACAAAAGGAAGGGTTTACCTGTAAGAAATAAGGTGCTGCTTGCCAATGCACCCTTAGTGTAGGATGTTTCTCCAAAAACTTTCTTCTCCAAACAGGTTGTGCAGCTTCAAATGCTTCTTGAGTGTAAGCGAATGTATCATGTTTAAAGTTTAGCTGCTCATCTGGACTTTGCTTTGTAATCTTCTTTATATATTGTCTTGTTTTCTCTTTCAATAATCCGTACGAAATGTTGAAAGGCTTCATGATCTTTTCCAAGTCTTTACCTTTGATCTTTGCTTCTTTCATCACTTTGATTACTTCATTTTCAAAATTTTCTGTCAATCGGGACACCACTAGTGCCCGCTCCTTCTGACTTATTTCTCTACCTCGTCAGTACGAGTTTCCTTAGCTGGCTCTACTGGTGTCCCGATCGTTGCATTCTGTTTGACTTGGATTTCTAATTGCGCTATATGTTCAGTTTTCTCTTTACTTTCCTGCATGGCTGCTCTGAGTGCTTCTTTTGCCGCAAGCAATTCATTGCCAATTTCAGCAACATGGTCCATGTTTTCGCTGTAACTCTGTACCAGTTTGGCATTCACATTTTTTAATTGCATTTTTAGTTCATTTGTTTCCTTAGTGTATTTTCTTTCCCAATCTTTTGCTCGGGCTTGCTCTTTCTTTAGCAAATCTGTATATTTTGCAATTTGATCACTTAATTCCTGCTGTGCGGTTTCTGATGTCTCCTGCTTGTCTACCGGCTGATCATATAATAATGACGTCATCAGTTCTTTATTTCTATTGCGTAAGTTGTCATTCTCTTCCATGTACACCTTTAATTGTTTCTCGAGCAAAGTGCTTCTAGCTCTCATTCTCTCTTTGTTAGCTTCACTTGCATCATGTAATCTTTGTAAATCAGCGAGCTGTGCCTGGAATTGGTGATGCTGAGTCATTAATGTATCATATTGAATTTTTACCTCGAGCAACTCCGTGCTTTTGGCTTCTATCTCTTTTTGGGCGTGGATTAATTGTGATGACAATTGTTCACTCATTATTTGGAATTGACTCTTTTCCCTCATGGCCTTATCATAATCTGCATCTATATCCATCATCTGTTGTTGTGTATCCATGGCAGTTTGAATCATTTGCTTGACCACAGGCTTCAACTGAGTAACATCCACATTGAGCCAGGTGGTAGGAATGCTAGGTTCTTTGCCTGTTGTGACATCTTTCCCTTGTGCCACGTGTAACGTAGTGTCATGGGGCTGCCGAATCTGAAGCTGGATCCGTGGCTCAGCCACCATGTGGTCAATGTTTCCTTGAGGTGTATCATCTGGCACCTCAATCACAATCTGCTCTTGATTTGTGTGTGGGTTTGAATCCGCATGTACTGGAGTTTGTATTTCCTCTTTGATAGGTGGTTTTACATATGTAATAGTTGGTGGAGCTTCTTTGATGCTGATTTTTGTCGTATCATTCAATTGAATGACATGTTCAGGTTCAATGGAATCTTCTATATTCTTTTCCTTTTTTTGTTGGTTGTCGGGCGTAACTTTGATTTTATCAAGCTCCATCCATTCTTCCTCGTGAGTCTCTGTCCGTATGTCAGTGTCCAACGTGTCTTTCTCAGGACTAGTTTCTGCATTGGAGCTTGAATCATCTAAGCTCAGTGCTTTGTATCTGGCAGCTTGTTCTGGGGTCTTTTCTTTACTCCGTTGTTGCATTTCTTGACTTGCTTGTCTGTAGTGATGACCTTGAACATTGAGATTCACCTGCCCTTGCATGTACTGATGTGTCTCTTCCAGAGCAGCGGAGAGATCTCTCTTGGTGATTGGCATTTGGACTATAGGAATCTTTGGTAAACTGTGTGTCCGCTTTGATTGGGGTGTAGCCTGGGCTTCCTCCTATCTGAGGCGCTTTGTACCCCTCATGGGTTTCTGTGAACTAGTTCCTGCTTCTTCAACAGCGACAACTGCTTTCTTTTTCTTGGGGACCGTAGCGGATTTGGCATATTGCGCTAACCCCTCTGAGGTTGGCATCTCACGGAGACAATTTTTCATATCGAGGGCCTCGTAGATAAGTAAGGTTAACGCAGAACTGCCATTTAGAAACTTCTTCTGACCCCATTTCTTCTTGGTTTCAAATAATCTTTCTTGGACATAAGGAGTCATATTCACTTTGTTTCCAACTTGTTTCATTGCATGAGATAGTAGTTGTACAACAATCTTTTGTGGTGCAGTATACCTATGCATACTTGGGAAACAAAAGTGTTGGTGCACTAGGCGGACAACATCTTCAATATCAGTCCTGTTGATATCCAAAAAGGACCTCTTTTTAGGATCATGACATTCCTCTTTGACATTAGTGATCCCTTCTTGATTCCATCCGAAGGCTTTGTTGATTATCTCATGTGTGAATTGAATGGTTTTCTAGGTACCTACTTTGTCCAGTACTCTTGCTTCAGGATCTGATATCTTCGTCGCTGCAGGCTGCAGTGTGTTCATCACTTGTGTACATCTTTGAAAATCTGGTAGATAGATAGGTACTCTCAGAAATGTGTCTATCCCTGCTTGTGTCCAGACATCCTCTATATGCGGGAATCCTTGTATTATAGTCTTGAAGTCTTGCGACATAATAGGGAAGTAGTGATCCCTATCCATAATCTTGATTGTGGCCATGAAAATAAGGTTTGACACTGGTTGGTCATCCAGAAACCAATGGCCTCTTGCCTTTGTTATGGATTCTAGTGGAAGAAGTTGGACCTCTTCCTCTTGCGTAGCTTCGGAATTAGTAGATGCCATCTGCACTCAATATAGAGTATGAATTAGTGGCCATATACCATCAGAAATCCTCCTTTATTTGTCTTTCATAGGCTTGACATTGCTCCGAGTGAATGGTGTCGTCCCTTTCCCGTGGGTGTGAGAAACGTAATACCTGGATTTTTCCATATTTTAGGTATTTTTATACTTTCATCTGAAAAGAAAAAAAGAAAAGTTAGGTCATAGTCGAAGCGGTTATTACTTTTTGAGTGATTTTCTTAATGTATGTACAAGTGCTCTCCTATTTCCCAAGAGGAAAATGTGCTCGACTATCCTGAAATAGAAGAAAGATGTGCCGAATGCTTGGCCTTGTAAGGTGGCCCTATCATGCATACTTTGGGTCTTGATAACTCCAAATGTGTACAACTTGAAGTAGTTGGATGATGCATGCAGTTTGTCTTGTCTTTCGGCAACCAAAGCTGCTTTACTCTGTTTGGACGTATTGTATCCCGAACATTCCTGATGAATGTGGTGCTTCTCATGTTGTATGTCTGCTCTATCTGCTTTTTGAATCTCGGACTGGCTTGTGTTGCAACTGCAGACTCCTTCTCTTTCCTGTAGCTATTCTTCTTTGGATGTTTTGCCCTTAGACCATATTGGTTCTCCTTGTGCAGTGGTTCATCATTTCGGTTCAGCGTCTTTGGAGCACATGATTTTGGAATCCATATTTGCACTCGATTCGGTTGGGCGGCTACTACTTTCTTTGGAATCCATATCCTAGCAATTCGTCGTTGACTTTGGTGTTCAAAATGATTTGCCTTCTTGTTTGATTGGTTGTTCTGATGTCGAAGATGTTTCTGTCGTTGAAGATATGCATCCCTTTGATCCTTTCTTATCCAAGCTTGTTTAGTGTACAGATTAGGGTATATTCTAATAGATACAGACTTTGGATTACTCAGAGGACTAGTCTCTCTTGTGCATGGTTCTTCACTACGGCTGTTTTCATATAGAATGACACTCTTGTGACTTGCTAGATTAGAAGATGGTATGCAAGCAGGATTCAGTGTGTCCTCACATGAAGTACTTGATGAAGGGGTTTCTATAGTGCTAGTGAACATACATTCATGACTGTGTTCAGTAGAGTGAATTTTTGGCTCTATGCTTGCGGCTTTGATTGGTCGTTCGTCTAGCAAACTGAATACTTCACGATGTCCTATCTTGGCTAAGATGTATCCTAAAGCCAATTGAATGGTCACCTCATATTCGTATATCTAGTCTTGACCTAACACTACATCTTCGAGTAAATCCTGATCATGACACACTAATAGCTTCTGTTCCATAGTGTTGTTGCCAAGATGCAGAGGTAAGGTGATTTCACCTATACATTGCGTAATTGTTCCTCCTATTCCTATCAATTGTGCCATCGATGGACGTAATTCCTCCTTGAGTTTCTGAGTCAAAGAAAGTTTGATACAGCTTATGGCGGCTCTTGTGTCAATGAGAGTATCCACTAAGTGGTACTCCGTTTTACCCGCTCCCAAATTCAAATATGGTTGTGTTCTCTGTGGACCTAGGTTTTTAGTGGCTCTAAAATTAGCCATTGGGATGAGTTCTTCTCTTAGTCGATATCTCTCATCTCTCTCTCTCTCATCCACTCTTTCTGTTTCTTAATTCGTTCTAGTGCTTCCTGTCTTGCTTCTTCTCGTATCCTTTCCTCCTCGATGCGTCTATTCTTGCCCTTGATTAATCGTGACATTGTTTCTTCAGTCAACGGTTCTAGATATTTTTTAACTCGACATCCACTTATATAGTTTGGTAATACTTCCCCATCTAGGGTTGCTAAGCTGATGGCTCCACTTGTCGATATACGATAGATGATTAATGGGCCATATCCTCTCTTCTTCAACTTCTTAGCGTGTTGTTTCAAGGTATATACCAAAACTAAATCTCCTTCCTTCAAATTTTTGTCTTTAATGTGAGCATCAAAGTAGGCTTTCTATCGCCGTTTAGCAGCATAAATGCCTGCTACTGCTTGTAACCTAGTTTCGTGAAGCTTTTCTATTTGATCCAATTGAGCTGATAGTTCATGTCCCGTCCACTCGTAAGTGGTTGCTACTCTGAGAGTGGGAATTAAGAAATCAATTGGAAAAATAGCATTTTGTCCATACACTAAGTTAAAAGGAGTAGTGCCTATGGCGGTTTTGTAGGTTACTCGAAATGCCCATAAAGCATGATGTAATTGCTTATCCCAATCAGATCTACCATTGTTAACAATTTTTGTGAGAACTGTACACAAGATTTTATTCGAACTTTCAGCTTGTCCATTGGCTTGTGGGTGATAAGGAGCTGATTTCTTATGAATTACCAAGAATTCATTCAGTAAGGCTTCTATAACTTCATTCACAAAGTGCGTACCTCTATCACTCACAATTTCTATCGGTAGTCCAAATCTAGTGAAAACGTTCTCAAAGAGAAACTTGGCCGTAGTTCTTGCGTCATTTTTCTTGGTTGCTTTGGCTTCAACCCATTTGGTCAGATAGTCTGTGGCTACAATTATATATTCGGCATGGGATCATTTCGTTGGTGGGCTAATAGGTCCTATGAAGTCTATTCCCCATTTAGTGAAAGCTCTGGCACTCATCATGGGTCTCAGTGGCATCTCATCTCTTCTAATTGGATATTTTGTTCGTTGACAAGTATCACATCGTTACACATATGTTACGGCATCTTGATGTAGAGTTGGCCACCACATTCCAGCAAAGAGGATCATTTTTGTTGTTTTATCTGCAGAGAAATGTCCTCCTGCAGCTCCTGTATGTGCCATCTCTAAAACAGCAAGATATTCGTCTTCATGAATGCACAAACGTAATTGATTATCTCTCCCTTGCTTGAAAAGTTGTTTTCCTATAATGGCATAATCCTTGCTCTGTTCTACAAGTGCACGTTTCCTTGCTGAAGTGGCTCCTTTTGGGTGTTCTTGGGTCTTTAAGAATTTTACCAGAGGCATGCTCCATCTCGGTGCTACTGTGGAGTAGCATAGAGTGGAGTTCTCTTCTGGATTTTGTTCTTGACAGGTTTGGCAGGCTGATACATAATTATGCGCATCCCTCTGCATGGTTGGCCAATATATGCCTAATCTCCTCAGGGTTTGCCATGTTCCGTTTCCATTCAAATGAGTTTTCCCCACATTTCCTGTTCCTCATCTTCAACGCATCTCATTAGTAATCCACTTGAATCTTGGTGATACAAACTTCCTGCAATGATATGAAGGTTTTTATTCTTCCAAAGGCTTGGGTTCGGTTTGGTGTGATCCCATCTTTAGGTCCATGCGTGAGTATAGGGATCAACTTTTCTGCCCACTTGGGACATACTTCCAGGTTAAAAAGGTACGTATCTGGCAGGTCATCTGGTACTCCTATGGGTGGTTCTCCATGGCCATTCTTGATAAGTGATCTGCTCTTATGTGGGTATTTCCTTTCTTGACTACTACCTCAAAATCAAATTCCATTAGCAATAAAAACCATCGTACTAGTCTTCCTGTATTGCAAGGTTTATTGACTAAGTACAGTAGGGCTTGATGATCAATGAAGAATTTGAATTTGTTTGCCAACAGGTAATGTCTGAACTTTTTCACTGCGTACACCATCCCTAGGCCTTCTCTCTCAGTTGTGGTATATTTGCGCTCTGCTTGATTTAATTGTCTACTGGCATAGGCTATAGGGTGGTATAGCTTTCCTGTATCTGCAGGTTGAGCTAAGATGCAACCAATGGCAAACTTGGAAGCATCCACATGAATGTGAAATGGCTTATTCCAGTTAGGTACTCGAAGGATTGGTGCTGAACTCAATGGATTCTTTAACTCATTAAAGGCTTTCTCACATTCTTCGGTCCAATTAAATTGAGACAAGAGTGCATAGAGAGGTCTAGCAATTATGGCATACATATGTATAAATCTTCGGTAGTATCCACAGTGTGCCATAAATGCTTGTACTTCTTTAGCAGTCTTTGGTCTTGGTAAATCCAGAATTACTTTGATTTTGTCTTCATCAGTTGAAATTCCATTTTTAGAGACAATATGTCCTAATATTTTTCCTTGTCGAACCATGAAGACACATTTTTCTGGGTTGAGGCATACTCGATATTGTCGACATTTGGCAAAGATCTTTTATAGTTCAGGCATGTGCTCTGATCGTATAGTTGAATAAGTACATAGATCGTCCACGTATACCTCCATACTCTTTCTCAGGAACTCTTTGAATACATGGCACATCAATCTTTGGAAGGTGGTTGGGGCATTAGTTAGACCAAAAGGCATGACTCTAAAGGCGTATACTCCCCATTCAGTTGCAAAAGCGGTTTTATGTTGGTCCTCAGGAGCAATGGCTACCTGATTATACCCTGAAAAGCCGTCCAAAAAACTATAAACTTCCTTCCTTGCCACTCTTTCCAACAGATGATCCGTAATGGGTAATGGGTAACTATCCCTTATGGTCACGGCATTTACTTTCTTCAGATTGATGCACACTCTTAACTTCCCATTTTTTTCGGTACAACCATCAAAGGTGATACCCATTCCGTGTGTTCGATCTCGTAAATGAATCCAGCATCTAACAACTTATCTATCTCTTCCTTTATCTTTGCTGAATACACATCATTGTATGTATACGGTCTTTGTTTAGAAGGTTTGGCTTCGGATGTCATGGGGATTCTATGGGCACATATAGATGGATCTACTCCTTTCACGTTGTCGGGAAGATTTGCATCTTCCAATTGATGGCCCTAAAAATTAAAATATTTATTGGTGAATTCTAAACCTCTTTTATATCACTGTTGATCAGTTATGCTAATTGGATTAACTATTTTGAAAATGTTATCAGGTATGAAGGATGAAGAAGGACATATGTTCATATTAGGGTTTACCCTAAGTACTTAATTAATGAGTATTTATATTTATACATGCTAGAAACATGGGTATATAACTCTAGTTCATATGATTTATGACAATAGGGTTCATTTGAAGGGTCTCAAAAGGTTCTAATAGGTTCATGTTAGAGTTTATTTATGTTCCAAAGGGTTAATGATAGGGTTTATTTAAATGTTAATGAGCTAATGTAGGATTCCAAAAGGGTTTTAAGGGGTTTAGTGTGCAAGAATGAAGATTAGCCTTAGTTTGAAGGGTTGAAACAATTAATATTTAATGAAATTAATCTATAATTTAACATTGGTTAACCTACAAATTTAATTTATGGTTTAATTTGTTAATTTAATAGTGTGTATACTTTTAAATACTAAGGTTCTAATTAATTAAACCCTTAAACTAAGATTGAATTAAATGATTTATTTAAAATAAGAAATATAGGCTAATTAAATTAAAAATGGTAAAATTAAATGGATAAATAATTAGTGGTCTATATGAGTACTAGGAAAAAGAATGGTTTATAGAAAATGTGTAACTGAAGTGATTGAAAGAGTGGTTGGAATAAATGATGCAATTAAAGGAAGTTAAAGAGAAACTTTAAAAGAATGGTGTATATGAAAATGGTTAAAAGAATGGAGTAAGTGAGTTGTGTAAATAAAGTCAATTTAAAGTGTGGTGAAAGTAAGGAGATTAAAGTGTGGTTGTAGATTAAAAGTTAAAACCAAAAGAGTGGATTAGGAAGGACTTGTGTATGTATTTAAATGTGTGTTGAGCTCAAGTTTCTCCTAATGTTTTTTGCAGGTACTGTCTCCTGCTCTTTACTTTCTTCTGTTTTTCCTTCTTTCTCATTAGACCCTCCTCGTGCTCGGGATATTGAGCCGTCATGTCCTGCTGTGTACGATGATCTTGATATGCCCCATGCTGCTGCATGAATGATTGTCCGGCCGAAAGCATGACCATGCCTATTCCGTGGCTTGGTCTGAGTCCCTGCAGTAGTGTGTGTGTGTGTATGTGATATATGTGTGTGTATGTATGTGTGTGTGTGAAGTATATATGTGATGTATGTGTGTGTATGATGTGATGTATGTGTGTGTATGATGTGATGTATGTGTGTGTGTGATGTGTGTGAATGTGTTATGTGTATGTGCGTGTTTGTGTTATGTGTGAATGTGTTATGTGTATGTGCGTGTTTGTGTTATGTGTGAATGTGTTATGTGTATGTGCGTGTATGTGTTATGTGATGAAGTGTATGTGTGTGTGTGAAATATATATGTGATGTGTGTGATATATGTGTGTGTGTGTGAAATATATATGTGATGTGTGTGATATATATGTGTGTGTGTGAAGTGTGTGTATGTGATGTATGTGTGTGTTTGTGTTATGTGTGAATGTGTTATGTGTATGTGCGTGTTTGTGTTATGTGTGAATGTGTTATGTGTATGTGCGTGTATGTGTGAAGTGTGTGTATGTGATGTATGTGTGTGTATGTGACGTGTGTGTGTATGTGTTATGTGTATGTGATGTGTGTGTGTTATGTGTGTATGTGTTATGTGTATGTGATGTGTGTGTGTTATGTGTGTATGTGTTATGTGTATGTGCGTGTATGTGTGATGTGTGTGTGTGTGAGTGAGTTTTCCCCCCCTCTCTCCTCTGTCTGTAGCACGCAGCGCGCGCAGAGAGAGAGAGAGAGAGAGAGAGAGAGAGAGAGAGGGAGTGAGAGATAGAGAGAGATAGGGAGAGAGAGAGAGAGAGGGATAGAGAGAGAGAGAGAGAGAGAAAAAGAAAGTCTCTCCCTTCCCCTCCACGGCGGCTGCAGACGAAGCACGCGCGCAGAGAGAAAGAGAGAGAGAGAGAGAAAGAGAGAGAAGGAGAGAGAGAGAGAGAGAGAGAGAGAGAGAGAGAGAGAGAAACACTCTCCCTCCCCTCCTCTGTCTGAGCGCGGCAGCGCGCAGACAGAGAAGGAGAGAGAGAGAGAGGAAAGAGAAAGAGAGAGAGAGAGAGAGAGAGAGAGAGAGAGAGAGAGAAACACTCTCCCTCCCCTCCTCTGTCTGGGCGCGGCAGCGCGCAGACAGAGAAGGAGAGAGAGAGAGAGGAAAGAGAAGCAGACAGAGAAGGAGAGAGAGAGAGAGAGAGAGGAAAGAGAAGGAGAGAGAGAGAGAGAGAGAGAGAGAGAGAGAGAGAGAACGGCAGAGAAAGAAAGAAAGAGAGAGAGAGAAAAAGAGGGAGAGAAAGAAAGATCAGGAGAGAAAGAGAGAAGAGAAAAGAGAGAAGGAGAGAGAGAGAGTGAAAAAGAAAGATAAAGATATGATTAGGTTAATCTTAATTAGATATAATTCGTTCATTATTGTATTATTGCAATTAAGAAATCATTAAATCTAATTAAATATATAATGTATTGATAGTATTAATTAAATAGATTTAGAGATAATTTGATGTATTGTTAGATATAGTTTGGTTTAATTTATATAGATAATGTTAATTATACAAGTGATTACTTTAGCATGAATTAGTTGCATGTACATGAGATACATTAGCATGGGTATGAATGGATGAAATAATGAGCAAGATTAATAGTTTATTATTTAAATGGTTAGAATGTAGGTTAGTATAAGTAGGATGTGTGTATTCGAAGCACATGCATGAGTTAGCAAATGTTAGTATGTATGAGCATACATGTGAAGTATGTGCATATTCATGTGAGGATGTGTGTATGTCTGTATATTGTTTTAAGTTAAGATTGTGAATGTATTTACATATAGGAACTAAAGATTGGATGTGCTAGGATGCATTAAAGTATGTTTGCATATATAGTTGAATGCATGATCATGAAGACACACAAATGAGGTATTATATATTTTAATGCATGAGCATGTGTATGATTGCATATATGTGCAGTATTGTAATATTACTAATATCCTAATGTTTTTTGCAGAAACGGTGATGAGTTCAAGCTAATGAAGTAAAGTGAAGAGAAGCAGCAAGATTGAAGATTCATTTAAATCTTATTTTCCAATTAAAACCATTGCGAAGTGTCAAGGAGTGCTGATAAAGAAACAAGCATTCAAGATTTCACGATTTCAAACTTACTAAGTTGTATAAGATTAGAAGATTATAGTAGCACTGAATATATGCCTTTGTATAGACTGAAATAGTTTGATATTGACATTCTTCATATTGTTTTTCTGCAACTTTATTGAGATCTTAATTTTTCATTCGTATGTCGAAAGGAATAGGAACTACCAGTAGTTCTAAAAATGATTCTGATATTAAGCACAAATTAGAACACTTAATTATAGGAACATTGCTACCATCTCCAATTGAGAATTCATATAATAACGAAAATATAGAACCTGAAATTATTAAAGATAAAATAGTTAACGAGTCTTTATGCACGTTAGAATACGATCGTCTTGTTTCTCGACTGTTACCGTTATTTACTATAGTTTTGCCAGAACCGAAGGACAACGAAGACTTATTCCCACCTAAATTAGTTCGAAAACCGAGCTCAGATCAAATTGAAACTGAAGAAAATGACATGATTAAAGATCAAATTACCGGTGAGAACTTAGTTTCACCTTATCAAATAGAACCTATAGAAAGATACAGGGCTGGCCGTCCTTACGGTCCATAGCTATTTAAACTATTTAAAGACCTTAGTTTCAGTCATAGAAATAGGTAATTTAAATTGTTTTGTCATTAGAACCCTTATTTTCATAAGCCTGAGTTTGCTACAGACACCCCGCGTGTGCCGAACGATTTAGGCGGATGACTTGATCCACCATCCGAGCATCTCTCACGACCCGACATTGGTATAATATCCTAATGTTTTTTGCAGAAACGGTGATGAGTTCAAGCTAATGAAGTAAAGTGAAGAGAAGCAGCAAGATTGAAGATTCATTTAAATCTTATTTTCCAATTAAAACCATTGCGAAGTGTCAAGGAGTGCTGATAAAGAAACAAGCATTCAAGATTTCACGATTTCAAACTTACTAAGTTGTATAGGATTAGAAGATTATAGTAGCACTGAATATATGCCTTTGTATAGACTAAAATAGTTTGATATTGACATTCTTCATATTGTTTTTCTGCAACTTTATTGAGATCTTAATTTTTCATTCGTATGTCGAAAGGAATAGGAACTACCAGTAGTTCTAAAAATGATTCTGATATTAAGCACAAATTAGAACACTTAATTATAGGAACATTGCTACCATCTCCAATTGAGAATTCATATAATAACAAAAATATAGAACCTGAAATTATTAAAGATAAAATAGTTAACGAGTCTTTACGCACGTTAGAATACGATCATCTTGTTTCTCGACTGTTACCGTTATTTACTATAGTTTTGCCAGAACCGGAGGACAACGAAGACTTATTCCCACCTAAATTAGTTTGAAAACCGAGCTCAGATCAAATTGAAACTGAAGAAAATGACATGATTAAAGATCAAATTACCGGTGAGAACTTAGTTTCACCTTATCAAATAGAAGCTATAGAAAGATACAGGGCTGGCCGTCCTTACGGTCCATAGCTATTTAAACTATTTAAAGACCTTAGTTTCAGTCATAGAAATAGGTAATTTAAATTGATTGTGTCATTAGAGCCCTTATTTCCTTAAGCCTGAGTCTGCTACAGACACCCTGCGTGTGCCGAACGATTTTGGCGGATGGACTGATCCACCATCCGAGCATCTCTCACGACCCGACATTGGTGAACCCGACGTGAACAAACGGCCTTGCAGCTCAGAAGCTTCTTCATCCGTGGGAGCAGTGGCTTTGTCTTTGACTCCTTGCACTCTTCTAGGTGTTGAGGGCTGTTCCCTAGGGAACTGAGCACCTCCACGAAGAGTGGCAAGTAGCTATCCTCATCTCGCCACCCCTTTTCATCGACAAGAACGTTTGCACAATCATCCATTAGCAACTGATGTATTAGATTTTGACTCTATTAAAAATTGTATAAACTTATACACAAGTCACTCTTTAAGCCTCTTCTTCGATTCAGATTCCAGGTATTTATATTTGGATTCTTTTTTCTTGAACATAATTAAATGAAAATGACATCTAATGTAGAGAATCTTCTGCATGATATGGAAGCACGATTAATTTCATCTATAGATTTAAAGCTTAATTCCAAGTTTGAGTCCTTAAACTCGTTTCTTTCAATCTTAACTACAGTAGTATCTGATTTTAATGCGAATCTTAAGTCAATAGATACTCAATTTGATCACGAGTTTAGGAATTTAGAAGGAATTCTTCATTATGAACTCTCAAATTTGAATGAAAATATGGAAACAATAGCAAATCATGTAAAAGAAATTTCATCAGTCAAAACGATTGGTCATGAAATTGCAAGTTTAAAGGAGAACATTGAAAGGTTAAACAATCAAATACACGAAAGTGCTACATGTGAATGCAAAGATAGATATCAAGTACGAGTTCAAAGTAGATCTATGTATTCTATTGACCAAAATCCTTTACCCGATCATAGAAAAGTTGATCCTAAGGCTTTATATCAAAGACCAAAGAGAACTGTAAGATGCTTCTGGTATGACCAACTAGGTCATACTTATGGGAACTGTATGGCCTATGAGAAAGCATGTAGCCAACAATTGGTATTAGAAAGTGAACAGAAAATATGTGATTATCAAACGCATCTACCATTGAGATTAAACTTAGGTAGAGGAGGAATGATAGACTATTTTGACCAAGAAAAATTTAGTCCTAAAACCAAACTTCAAAAACAATGGAAACCTAAGAGTCATAAGGAGAAAAGCAATGTATGTCAATTACATTCTATGAACACCAAGATTGTGCCTAAATGTGAATGTTTGGACAATGATCAAAACCTTATTAAACCTAAATCTATGAATAACATTGATCTTCAAATTAAATCTAAGGATCAAGATACATTGAAAAAGTTTAAGAAAGAAGAAGATGTAAAGATAAAAGATGATGAAAATGAAAATCAATTGATGGAAATATAGATATACAAGCGTTTAAAACAGAACCTAAAGTCATAGAAATTGACAATAAATGTGATCAAAATAAAAATGATGAAAGAATAGTACAAACATCTGAAGACAAAAATCTTCAACTTCAATCAGAACATGACAAGAATATGGGAAAATGGGTACAAAAAGCCATATGGAAGATTGAAAATAATATCAAAAACTCATCTAAAGGTAAGAAAAAGGAGAAGAATTTAAGTGAATAGTTTTATTGTGATGGAATTGTTTGTTGAAGATAAAACATTTCAAATTTTGATTTTTTGCTTGCTGCATATATGCTGTTTTCCTAAAAATTGAGAAACATATACCTAAATTGTTTA
This sequence comes from Ceratopteris richardii, assembly GCA_020310875.1. Classification (NCBI taxonomy): domain Eukaryota; kingdom Viridiplantae; phylum Streptophyta; class Polypodiopsida; order Polypodiales; family Pteridaceae; genus Ceratopteris; species Ceratopteris richardii. The sequence goes on from CM035406.1 coordinate 208,675,916, forward strand.
GTTTTAATGTTTGAAAAGCTAATTACAAACTTATGATTAAGTTTACATTACGATTTGTTTAATCAAAAGAATTCTAAAATATGAAAACACAAAGTTTGTTTCAAATTAAACAAAAACATGTTTGTAATTATGCTTGCAAATGATTTTGATCAATATGCTTGTCATTTCCTAAACTTATGATAAATTTATGATTTTTTTCCTTTCACAAATAAGAAGAAATCTATTATGAAGAACAATTATGAAGAATATTATTATGATGAATATTTTGCACAAAATGATCTTTGTTTACAACAATTATGACGTATATTTTTAAAAGAAAGAAATATATATGATATAAATATGATCATGATAAATATGAAGAACATGAAAAAAATGTTACAATATGAGGATGATTTTATTGATATACCATATGATGAGTAAGAGGAACTTTTATAATCCAGATATGAATTTTTCATTGATAAAAAATTTTATAAAAAAAAAAGTGATGCTCATTTATAAAGATACAAGTTAAAAACTTTGAACATTTTTTATTTTTCCTAAATTTTATGAACTTTGTTTCATAGGTTGAAAAACCTATTTAAAAAAATTAAAGAATGCATTATTTATGATAATTATAACCACTATGAATTTCTTATGATGAAATTTGTGACATGATGAAGATGAATCTGATAGAATATATGGATTTATATTTGCAAGATAAATGATAATGAAGATTACTTGTTTTGTAGCTTCTATTTTATAAGTGATTACAGGTTCTGAAGATGCATTGATCAAAGCAATTGAAGATGTTATGCCAAAAGTTCTGATGAATTTAAAGAGAGCAGATTGAAGATAAAATTGATTTTAGGTCGTATTTTTCTTTGTCTTAAAATTTTGTTTTACGTATTTTTGCATTCATATAAACTAATTTATAAAGTCTGGAATGAAAAATATTATTTTATAAAGGACTCTATTTAACCATATTAGGAAAATAGACATAATTTATATTTCTACATTTATAGATTAAGTGAGATTTGTTGAAAATAGAAGGATTTGTAGTTCATTTAGATAACGAAAGTAGTTGTATATATGTAGGAGCATATTGTTGCATGATACATGTCTGTGAAAACCTAGATCTTTCTTGTCCATGTAGCTAGATCCTTAGCTCGGATTAAGGGGTTAAGCCTTTCCCCTTTAAAACAAAAAAGTAGCGAAAAAAAAAAAAATATTGACATGGAAGTTATACCTTCTTCCACCCCAAAAAGGTATTTACATTTATTATCGATATGAAGTTTACATCATATTTATATGAAGAAACTAGTTGTGAAAAAACACATCTAGTGATTAAAATTGGGCATACAAGGCGGCTGTAGGTATACAACATCTTTTCCCCAATCTTGCACAACCTTTAGCTGTCTCATGAAAGGTCTCCCAAGTATCATTTCATAATTGCTCGCCCTTTCAAATTGACATATTGCTAAGGTGTGTTCAAATTCAACTCCGCATGTGGTAAAAACTACTCGTTCCAATAATCCCAAAGGTCTTTCTGTGTGTCCGTCTGCCATTTGTATCTTCATGCGCGTTGGTCTTAAAGCTGGTTTTCCCCATTTCTCCCAGATTTCTCTAGTAGCAATGCCTACACCAGCTCCGGAATCTAAGATGGCTTTGGTGGTATAACCCCTATAAGTAATTGGAAGGCAAGTGTTTCCTTCATCTCCCTCACTAAAATCTCCTACCTTATCCACAGGGATCTTTACTGTGTTTACTTCATCAGATATCTCTTTTTCTTCCGTCTTGATCTCCAATTGACTGGTCAATTTCTCCTTCAAATGTGGTTTAACCTTCAACAGTTCTTCTAATGTTAGGGTACAAGGGATTTTTACCTTTCTAAGGTGTTATATGATATCCGATGTTTGGACTGATGGGTTCGGTTCTTTTTTCCTTATTGAGGGAATGCAATACAATTCTGAATTATGTTCGTACTCTCCTGTGTAATTTGGCAAAACCTTTACACTATCATTTTCTTCGTTACTCGGATCAATTCGTAATATTTCATTTGAATTCAACTCAGGTATTGAATCCTCTATTCCATCTTCTGCTTCTAGCTCTTCAAAGGGCGATTCAATTCCTTCCACTTTCTTCCACCTGTCTTCTTGGACTCTTGCCCACAAGTCTTTAGGCCATTCCCCTTCTACTTCGGGAACAATGGATCCTTCCCTTTTATCCTCACAATAATTGCCATTTTGTGTCTTACTTGCTTTGGGTTTTTCGTGATCATTAGTGATGACGCACTCTTGGAATTCTCTTTCGGAAATTCGGGTATTGGGTAATGGCAATGCAGGTTTTTCTAAGGTCTGTTGAGCAACTTCTATTAATTTTTTGCAGATCTCCAACCTCTCTTTCTCTAGGTCACCTCTAGGGTATTCTCTTTCATGTTGTTCTATGGTAGGTCCTACTCTTATTCGTGCCTTGTATGCCTGAATCCACATGGCTAATTCTTCAGGCATGGGATCTGCTAAAACCGATCCTATCTCATCCTTTTTATGCCTTTCATTCTTATTTCCTTCTTCCAGGTTCATTTTTTCTTTTTGAGTTTGTTCATTCTTGTCATTTTCCTTCTTTTGTTGTAGTTTCCTTTCCTTTATTCTATCTCTTCGGATCTTCCATCTTTGTGCTCGTTTGCTTACAACACTTTTCTCAGGCTCTTCCGAATCTTCAACTATTTGAGGTGCACGCGTATTCGTCTCTAGGTCACTTTGATTGTGTTTTTCAGGTTTTTCCGGGGTCTCTCTAGCTTTTGCTCTTGTTCTCGCCTTCAATGGCACAGTGTATTCCTTATCGCTCCCTGATGATGCGATTACTTCTATCACATTGATTTGCACGTTGGATGTAACCTTGTTGGGGTTCTTGGGGCAATCTCTGAAAAGATGTTCCCTACCACAGTCACTACAGTAGCCTTCCCAGACTCGTTGTGGTGGTGGTGGGTTTGGCAATGTACATTCTCTGGTATAGTGATCACCTCCGCATCTATAACATGGTCCTCTGGGTACAGGCGGTCTGTTCATAGGTCGGGGGGGTATGGATGCTCTAGGAGCTGTGTACATCATTGGCACATAATCCTGCTCATATCCATAAGAGTTATCTTGTGGTTCCAAATCATAAGCATATGGGTCGTACGTTTGTCCATATTCTATCATAGAGCTCTCATAAGAGGGATAGCCTCCTTGACTAGAATCATAAGATGAGTCATATGATTCATTACTAATCAAAGGTGTGGCTGGTACTATTGCTCTCTCTAGGTTTTCTTCAAGACGAGCCACTTTCACTGAGACAACATTCTGAGGATGGGGCGGTTGTTGTCCTAGTACTACTGGTTGTGGTTGGGTGTATCCTTGATAAGCATATGGTCGTGGCACCGGTGCCTGCTGCTGATATGTGGGGTACCTCAATGCTTCACCTCCTTGCTCTCTCTGAGGTATCCATAAGGTCTCATATATGGCTGTGCTGGTCTCGATTGCCTATTGTAAGGGCAATTTTCTGTACTGTGATTTGTATATTTTTGTTCTACACTGCAATATTGTAGAGGTCCTGGGACGGTGGGTCTATTATAAGCATAAGCAGGTGGTGGGACTACTCCCCTAGTGCACAAGTGAGAGGGATGATCACCTCCGCACTACATACATCTTCTAAGCATGGGCACTCTTATAGGGTTATTGGGGTAGTTCCTCTGTCCTTGAACGTTCAGTTTCTTTGCTACTAAATCGGCTATTTCCTCTACATTGTTTTTAGGATTTGATGTGCTGCTGGTCGAATCTTCACTTTCTTGAGGTATTTTCAAATCCTCCGCAAGATTGTCTTCTAAATCAATACATTCCTTCATGCATTCTTGCAAAGTTTGAACTCTCTTTACATATACCAGAGATCTTAATGATCCGTTCAATAATCCTTCAAAAAATAATGACACCATTTTATTTTGGGTAGGTCTCTCTTCCACTGGGCATCTGTCCACATACTGCTTGAATCTTCTTGCTGCCAATCTCGCTCATTCTGTAGGGGCTTGCTTAAAGCTATGGATCAATGATGACGAGTTGTTTTTAATTCGAGACTTAGTGAATTCCTCAATCATTTCTTGATAGACTTGTTCCATGTTTTGAAAATTATTAGGATCTAATGGTTGGAACCATGCTAACGCTGTGTCTATCAAAGTTAGACCAAAAGATTCATATTGGATAAAAAACTCTTCCACTTGTTCGGCTCTGATTACTTGCTTAAATTCAACTATGTGATTGTAAGGTTCACTAGAGCCATCATAGTGGTTTCTCATGCATTTGGCCACTTGAATTGGCCTTAATCTTCTTCCTGCTTCAGGCGGTCTAGGCATCACGGGGAAAATTGGTCTTCCTACGGGTATGCCTGGTCCTCTTGCTACAGGTGGTCTGACTGGGGCAGGAATTCCATGTCTTGGGTCAACAGGTGGTTGAGGTCGGTAATTAGGGTTATTTGCAGGCATTGCAAACTGCACATGTGGTCTGATCGGGATTTGTGTTTGTTGTGTTTGCCCCGACTGTTGATATGAATCATTCTGAGACGTTCCAAGTGGGTTTCGTGAAGTAGTGGCTTGGTCCCTAGGGGGAAACACTGGAATATTCTGATATTTCAACTCGGCTCTTTCTAATTCCGTTAAGGGCCAATATCTTCTCTGATTCTTATCCAAATATGTGATGATGGTGGGGAAATCGGGATCTTGTAACTCATAGATGGTGACAGGATTAGGGGCAGCTTCCCATATTGAAGAATGTGCTCTAAGGAGAGGGTCCATTCCATTGATCAAGTATACATCCATTATGGAGTCATCTTGGGGAATCATGTCTCCTCTCCAAACCCTAACAACCGTAGATCTCCCTCTAGGAGTAGTTACTTGCTCTTCATTCCCTTCTCCATTTAGGTTTGAAGCATTGTTTTCTTCCCCAAGTTCATTAATGTTTTCAGGGTGTTCCGTGACAACATACTGGATATCTCTTTTGTCCATGTAAAATCCTCCTGCATACTTGACTGCTGGTCTAGGCACTATGTAAGCCTCTGAAGCCTTCTTTAGTCTGGCCACTAATCTGTTCAGACCATCCAAGTATATGGGTATCTCATGTTGGTTGGTGGTCACATATTCTAAAGAGGTCCGGTACTCTCCCTCAATAATTGACATCATGCCAATCATTGGTACAGTGTTCTGCATATCCTCTGAAGCCATGGGAATTTCTTCCTCTGACTCACTGGAGGTCTCCGAGTAATGTGAACGGCTACTTGGCTCGGCTACACTACCTACAGAAGAGATTACACTTCTTCGGCTTCCTAGGGTTCTTCCAGATCTCAGGTTCATCCACTTAATAGCTCTGATCAACCCTTGCTAACCTCTATCTTCTAGATTTCTTTACTATGGGTCAGAATTCTAGAGGAATTTGGCTGGAAAAATGACTGAAAAAGATACTTTTAGGTCACGATACTTGACTCCAAAATTTCACGATACACGACCTTTCACTCAGACGATACACGATACTTGAGCAGCCTTGATACATGATACCTAACTATAACGATACTTGATACTTGAGTCAAACGATACTTGATACTTTAGTGAACACGATACACGATACTTGGACAACCACGATACACGATCTGTGACAAGTATCGCGATCGGTGAATGCACGATACACGATACTTGAATGGGCACGATACTCGATACTTCCAAGGACGATACTCAATACACGATACCTAGTGAAGTATCGCAATCGAAGAACACGATACACGATACACGATACCTAGTGAAGTATCGCGTGCACTAATAGTTGCAAGAGACCCTATTTTTCATGTGCACACAAAGCGCATTAAGTTGCATTACCATTATGTCATGGAGAGACTCTGTGTTAGAGAGCTCTATTTGGCTTATGTGCCCTGCAAAGCTCCGACATTAGTTCCTTTTGTGAATTTACTTCAATCAACATAGCTTGGCACTTCCTTATTGATGAATCTCAGCTCCTTATTCATTGCATCACTCCAAGGGGGTATTTGTTGATATATTTTGATAGTGATGTGTGTGGACACACTTTGGACTACTAGGCCATTTTTTCCCCTCTTTAGGATGCTTTAATCCCCCGACTTGTATATACTACACCTATAACCCTTATGGGTTACTTATCTTTTGTATATTTCATTTAGTAATACATTATGTGTTGTGATCCAAGCTTCTACTTCTTCCTTGTGTTGTTTGCTTGCTTCTATAGTCCCCAAAATCCAATAATAAGAATTGAAATAGTAATCCAATACCTATACCCATAATCTGGATAGAATACAATATCATTACTAAATCTCTTGCAAATTGCATCACAAAAGTTCTAGGTTCACAAGGATGAAAAAAGGTCTCATCAAGGGGAGTTTAATCTTAGAATCCATCATTGATATCTAGAAAGGTTTAGATCATTCTAGAGAGTCGAACGAGAAACTTCTCTTTTTGAAAATTGGATTTGATGAAGGTTATGCAACATTGAAGTGGGATTTCATTCCTTCAATCTCATGAAGGCTTGTGCCTCAGCTTTAAATTTATCAAGATGGTTTCCACACTATGGGGGAATTCCGATGACTTATATTAACATCAATGGTAAGCTATCCATCTATAAACTAAATAGATCCATCAAATAGGGTTGCATGCTTGCCCCTCTTCTATTTGCTAATGTAGTCAATGGTCTGAGTCGCATGATGAATGAATGTATCCAAATGGGCCAATCAAATATCTCTCTCTTCTTGATACCAAGATCATATTTCTTGATGAGACTAATGTTTTTCTCCACAATGAGACTATGTACTAAGCAATTTTTTGGACTTCTTAGAAACTTTATGCATCCCGATCGGCTACTGAACAAACTTGAACGAAAGCTCAAATACTAAAAGGGCATGCAATTGAACTTGTATAGGAAAATGATGGTGATCAACATGTTCCTAATCTTTTCCATCATCTATTTCCTCACTTATTGGAGACCAAATGCAAAGGAATCACTACAAATGGTAAGACATGTGTTATTAAGTGTGGCAATCATATAATTTTTTCAAGTTTTCCCAAAGATTTTTTGTAGACAAGGAGAGATGTACATAATTTCAAAATAGATCTCTTGTAAGAGGAAAGAGTATTCACTTAAAGCCAAGCAAGAGAGGAGCTAATTCAGAGTAGGATCTTTTATTTTTGTAGGACATTTGAAATGAAAAAGGAATGGTATTGAGGGAACTCCTATAAAAAGGCCAAGCCCTCATTCGAAAAAGACTTTTTGCTAGAGTGAGAAAGCTCTTCTCGTTGCAAAATTTGCACACAAACTTTGGCTTCTTGATGACTTCTCCTTGATTGATTTATGATGTGAGGCACTAATGCTTTTGTGAGTATTAGTAAATTTCACATAATTATTTTACTTTTATTGATGTTTTATATGTTTTGTTTATTTATGTTTATTATATGTAATATAGGAGTATTATGGATATGCATATATGAATGAGGTAGAGAGATAGACACAGGCAGGATGATCTTGATCATCACAGAGTGCTCACACCTCTACCCACTATGCCACTACAGATACATCAGATCATGCGGATGATCATGATGATGATCATGACGATGAACATGATGATGAGGACTTATAGGATGATGTGGATGAGGATGATCATGACGACTGATAAATTATTGGATATACATTTTACATTGATATACATACTTTTTTTATATCTATATATTTTCTCATTTCAGTTATGTTTTGAATTGTGTCTATGGTACTAATTAATGAAAAGTCTTGTTTTAGTTATTTTTATTGTTGTTTATATTTAACATGTGATTGATTACTTTAATTACATAATTCATTCATATTATAGGTTTGTTTGTGTGAATATGTGTATGTATGTGTGTGTGGTTGTGTGTGTATAAAATGTATGTATGCACATTTAGGTATATCTATATTTATGTAAGTGTGTATATATGCATGTATATGAGTGTATTTGTGTGTATATATGTGCATATAGATATGTTTTATGCATATACATGTGTGTATGTGTATGTGAATGTGTATGTATGTGTAAGTGTATGTGTGTATGTGTGTGTGTGCATATGTATGTGTATGTGTGTCTATATGTGTGTATGTGCATGTGTATCTGTATATATGCATGTGTATAAGTGTATGTATGTATGTGTATGTGTAGGTATATATGCATGTGTATGTGTGTGTATATGTGTGCATGTGTATGTATATGAGTGTGTTGCAAGTGCATGTGTATGTATAAGAGTGTGTGTGTGTGCATGTGTGTATGTGTGTATGTGCATGTGTATGTGTATGTGTGTGCATGTGTATGTGTAAGTGTATGTGCATATGTGTATGTATGTGTATGTGTGTGTATATGTATGCATGCATGTGTATGTGTATGTATGTGCATATGTATGTGTATGGTGTGTGTATGTGTATGTGCACTAGGCGTGTATTTGTATGTGTGTGTGTGTGTGTATATATATATACATATATATATATATATATATATATATATATATATATATATATATATATATATATATATATATGCATGTGTGTAGTTAGTATGTGTTAATGTGTGTATGTGTATGTGTATGTGTAAGTGTATGTGCATGTATGTGCGTGTGCGTGTGTATGTGTGTGTATGTGTGTGTATGTGCATATGTATGTGTGTGTATATGTGTGAGCGTGCTTGTTCATGTATATGTGTATATGTGCATATGAATGAGTAAGTGTGAGTATATTAATTAATGAAAATAAAACAATTTAAATGATATACAAACAATGAAAATCGTACTTACAATAATTAGCCATATTTTATGCTTGGTGAACTTCTTGAATAACTTGCAATAAAGAGAGGGAGTGAGAGAGAGAGAGATTGAAAGAGAGAAGGAGAGAGAGAGAGAGAGAGAAATTGAAAGAGAAAGAGGTAGAAAGAAGGAGAGAGAGAGAGATAATAAGAGAGAGAGAGAGAGAGAGATTAGAAAAGAGAGAGATTGAGAAAGAGATTGTCCGAGCTCATAAGCATAGCAAAGATCTGAACATTGGAGAGCTCTTCGATCAATTGCACGTAAAATGATGATTGAAGAGCAATCTGATTCTTTTTTCACTTTTATCAAACTTTACCGATGCATAAGCGATGTAGAAGCATCATGTATGCGATCATGCAAAATGATTTATTGCATGCCCAACTGCATCGCTTAAACTACCATCATATTTGTGATGCTTCCATTTTAATTTGTGATGCTTCCATTTTAATCGTGTAAGCGACGCTAGAATGTCGATGCTCTCTTGAATGTCACTACAAGCGTCGAAAAGAACGTCAAAAATAATGTCAAGATTAACGTCATTTAAACGATGGTGTGCACTCAATGCCCAGTCCAATGAAATTTACGATCATGTAGCGATAAAAATGTGTCACATTAACCATTGTTATGCCCCCATATTCCTTGTAGTGGTGGATGCAGAGTGAAATTATTCAAGAACCCCTCACAAAGGAAATGTTAAATCAACTCAACACTACAAAGAAACATAAGGAAGAGGAAAAATGAAGAAGAAGCACAATCAGAAGCTTTAGAACGCATCCGACGAATGAAATTGAGAAGACATGATAGAAATCACCCTAGGTCAGATACTCATGATGCTCCCAAATATCACATGGCAATGTGCCAAGCATCGTGTAAGTTTCCCTAGAATGGTTGATCGACGTCCTTTTGTGAGCATAGAGGTAGGACAAGGAAAGAATGATAGGATTGTAAGAGCCTTGATTGACGATGGTGCATCCACTAGTGCAATTCGCCTTTCTTACTGTCAAGAATTGCAATTAAAATCTGATCTTATAGAAGCATGTCTCATAGGATTGGGAGGTGTAGAAACCCCTTGCATGGGTGAGGTGGTGCTTCCCATCTACATTCAAGATATTCTTATGACAGTGAAGGTGCTAGTGTGTCAAGATGAGGATCTCACTGAACCTCTTATCTTGGGTCAAGATTGGATCTATGCTCATGCAGTCAACTTGAACCTAAGAAGTGGACTTCTTCACGTTTGGGTGGATCAAAACTGCATCACAATTGAGCTAGAAAATCATGTACTCAAGGAACTAGGAAAGACACCCACTTCTGGTCCTTCCAGGAACACACTTGAAGATAACGATGCTATTGTTGTCCAAATTTCTATGATGCAGAATGAGGCCACTCATGAAGGAGTTGTAGCAGCCAAAATGGAACTCCCTTCTTTTCCACAAACGGACTAGGGAAAGCAACCAAGACGACCCAGACATTGGGTTACACAGACAACCAAGTTGCACGCTCAACAGTTAGGGTGAAACAACACACCTCATGGAGTGAGGAAGATCTCAATATGCAAGGGTAATAACCCTCTTCTCCGATGAGAGAACCCCAAAGATGCAACAGAAAAACTACTCAATCAAAGACTACAATGAAGGAGTATGCTAGGAATCAATCGAGCTAGACTATTTCTATTTGGATTCTAAAGACATAGGCTCATAAGCTCGAATCACCACTCACAAATACTCACGTCCTATGATTCATGGCAAACATCTGCAATCAACACCTCACACCTAAAATCACACCTAGGACTATCTGGAAATGGGTACCCAAAAAGTCCCAAATCCAAGAATATATATTTCAAAAACATGTAAAGATCATCATAGCAAAATGCCATCCCACAAAGAATATTTGGAGAGTTAAACACTATAATAAACCCCGTGACCCAACTGTGTAAACTACGGTGCATATGAATATTTGCATTTGAGTATAGCGCACAACCAAAGTATGCATATAGGAACATTACCGACTTCCTAACTCTCACTCCCACACACACAATACACCAATTTGGCTAAACTCTAACCTCAAAGAACAACATGTTGGTATTGTAGAGGGAACATGATATTCTCATGTTTTCTATGCAACACTGGTATGATTTTCTTCTTCCAACAGATAAGCAATCATCTGACACTACTAGCAATATCATGGCTAAAGTAGCAAGAACCAACTCTCAGGCAGGCACAAGTCAGCAGGTTGTCGATATGGAGAGCTTACCCATCATGCTTGAAATGAATGAACGACCGGAGGACTTGCAGGCCATACATATCATACCCATACAAGACCCCTCGAGCAACCACACCATGCTAGTTGGCAAAACCTCCCTTTGGTTTAGTGAGGTAGCATGACCATTAGGAGAGGGCTCTTACCTTTGGGAGGTAGAGATAGAATTCAATGGAAAATGGGGGAAGTACCATTTCTTCACCTGTGAGTTTGAGAAGTTACAGTATGCTGAAGAGCTATGCCCAATGTGATAGAAAGCAGGATTGGATGCATACTTCAGTGCTAAGCTTCACAAACCTGACTTCATGCGATGCTACTACCTCATCAACACCCTAACTCCCAGCAAGAATCCCAAAGCTTCAAGCACGTTTATGCTTCCATCTCTAACTCGGAGCAATGAATTAAAGCAGTTTAAGTTAACCATTATTGTAGTCCATGATACTCTGGATATGAAAGGCATGCACATACCAACTGAAGAAGGAGATTCTAGTGCCAGAAAGCATGAAGAATAGAAACCTCACAAATCTCAAAGATATGGTGGCCATGATGCCCAACATTATGGTTCACTTGAGAATGTGCATGCAACATTTTGCCTTTCTAGCATAGGACAGGTTCACCATGCCACCTAAGAAAGTATGGTTTAGTTTATATCTTGTACAGGCTCAAAACCTAACTATTAATCTACCTCATTAGATCATTGATCAAATCCACTTAGCACACAAATGATGGCCGCGCAAGTCAATATTATATGGATGTTGTGCCCTAACAAGGATTATCTATCGATGTTTGGCTTATGACATTGCAATCCAAAGAGCTCTAATGTGGAATAAGGTACAACAATTTAAGGGCCAAACTTCCATAGAACCCCCATCGAAGTTGATGTGAGGAGCAATATTGTGTGCTCAACCATGAGGAGCCACTTTAACCCTAGAAGTCACTCCCCCACCAGGACGTGTATGCCCATTCACACTACACCTCCCAACACGCAGCTCTGAGGGCCCAAGCTAAGTATTCTTGCCAATCTCTATAGATCTTGAATTCTTGGAGGAGTCCCCCTGGAAGAACTCACCAATGAAGATTTTGAGCAGATCATACGAGGTGAATATTGAGTCGGGTGAGGAAGAAGTTGTAGAATGCTCACAACCACATGACAAATGCCTATTATCGTAGTCGACGAGGATGAAGAAGATGACGAAGATGAAGATGAAGAATCTAAAGAGGGAGACGATGAATATGAGGAAAGACATCATGAAGATAAAAAAGAAGTGCTTGAACTCATGGGTGCTCCTACATACACCCCCCAATTACAACGATCTTTACAACACAATCAAAGTGGTGCAAGAACGACATGGAGTCTGAATCGTGTCAGGCCAAGCCTTGATAGATCAAATCCTTGCAGATGAATGGGTGGACCCTCAATTCATCAATACACTCAAATTATTAATAGAATCCTTGGGAGTTTAAGAGGTTGTGCACACTGCACTATGCCAATCAATTGGGTATGACCGATGCAAAGTGGAGACAAGGCCATGGCTAGGCAAAGGCATACCTATTCTCAAACCTGAACCAGAAGCAACCACAAAACCAACGGCTACCTCAACAACCACCATAGATCTTATTGCAGAGACCTTTTTACAAACCTCGCCTATCTCACCTCAACACCCCCATCTTCCCCACCTCCGCCTCCCACCATGGTACAAACCAATGTAATCTTAACAACCACTATCTATACCACTACCCCAACAATCTCTTTCTCCTTTCGTGATCTGACCTCTCAAGTGACCCTCTTTTTTTCTATCACCAACCCACTTTTTAATTCCCCATTTTTATTCGTAGAACTCGCCGTTGGACACCCCATCATACCTAGTATAGAAGGACACCCTAGAAATATTGAGGGTAGCTTATGTATCCATGCTTACCCTCATTCACACATCCTCCTTCCTTGTGACCCATACTTTCCAATCGCCTCATCCCTCTTTCCCTATACCTAAATCACCACCATAGCCCAACCCCATTATGTATCATTCATGGAAAGTTTCACTCATGTTCCCACCACATAGACAGTAGGCTCACAAACACTTTTATCCACTTCACTGCACACCGATACCACAATCACCACACATACCATCCCCACCTTCATGGTAGTTCCCACACACACAACACTGCCTGACCCCATGGACATTTCTCCACCCATCGCACATCCCCCTCCCCCCATGCTTCCACCATCCCCGTTTCCCCTTCCAACAACATCACGGATACCATCATGCACTGCATCCGCTATTCCCATTCCCATTCCCCTTGCATTAAACATCATTCCATTTGCATGTGCAATTGTAAATGCTACATTCAATATGATGATTCAATGTGTATCTCAACTCCAACAAGATTATCACCGATTGGAAGACGGGATGCTTCCTTCCAAGCAGAATCTCAAAGATTATAAGCACTAGTCACAGTTTTGGAAGTTGAGAACAAAAAATCCAGGCTTAATACTTCAAACTACAACAAGCTCATGTAGAACTGGAGACAAAAGTATCAACTGTGGACACCCAAGATGTCAAAGAAGTTGAAGACATGCTACATGTAACCAACACAAAACTACAAAGGAATCTAGGGCTTCTCAGGAAGCATATGTCTACAGCCCTGGAAGAAAATAGGACATTACAACAGCAGAACTAAGATAATATCAAGGCCACTATGGAAGGGACATCAAGCACAATGATCAGTCCCACATGGTTTCAAGTTGTTCCCTTAGATGCCATCAAGATATTACTCAAGGAACATGCTAGCTTTCTAGAGTCATACGAAAAACTAGAAATAGAGTGCACATACCTCAAGAAGCAATTAACCACAGTAAGCACATCTAGGCCGGAGCCCGCCACTCTCCCACAAACTATAGAAGAAGTGGAAACCCTCAGGAAACAGGTTGAAGAACTCCAAGCAAGGCTATTACAATATGAGAGGCCACCTTCTCTGATTGAAGACCCAGAGCTAGACATAGTAGTGGAGATCCCTAGAGTCCTTTGAAGAATCATACGAACCCATGCCAGTACCTGGAGGGTGCATCATTGAAGAGGGAAGAGAGACATTTGAAATTGAATCACCAGATTGGCTCAAGCGGGTAGAATAGATATGCCAGACTCATGATGATAGGGCAACGGTACAAATCCAATCAATGTCCAATCTTGAAGAAATGGTTCTCAAGTTCTCTTATTTCTAGAATTTATCACATCAATGACTCATCACCACATCAAAACAACAATACATGCCATATTTTATATTATTGGTAGATTATCAAGAGGCATACAGGAAAAGAACCCATGTTTGCCACTCAATTCGAGCCAAATGGCCTACCTAAAAAGGCACATGTAGGAACTACTTTTCAACCATATTGGCATGCATGACTACTGACAGATTATCCCAAAATGATGTGCACATGGTCTAAATGTCATTATACATGAAATATGACCCTTTTTACTATCCTATTGTCCATTGTTGATCCTGGTAGGCATTTGCAATCAAAGCCTAAAATAATAAAGGGTGTTTAGATTGGATCAACTATCCTTATTTTTCTCCCCATAGAGTGCCACCCACAATTGCTTATATGATATCTACTATATGGCACTGGTTTGCAAGATTCAAGAATGTTCTGGACATTGTCGTCAAGATGTGTTATGAAGATTTTTTAGCTAACGACGGTTGTGTTCAAAACTTTCCAAAAAGTCCAAGCTCCCTATATTTAAGCCCCAGGGTTTTCTAAAGGAAATTGTGATCTCGTATATGACATGAGCCAAACCCCCTCCGTCAACACCATCTACGCATGGCATGCGCACATCAAATATTTACCTACTTGCTACAACTAGACATTTGAGGAGATGTTCTCTATGGGGTTCTGGGAGTACCACTATGAGATTTTCATTTCTAGATGCACCCACGTGTTGCATCTGTTTGTAGTTGTTGGATGTTGACTCTCCAATGACTCCCCTCACTTTTGGGGAGGTCCCTGCACAGTTCCCGAGGCAAATCTTCTGAGAAGCGCGCGAGCACGGAGATCAATACCTTCCAATTGCCGCCCAGCCGCATAGTGATCATAATGAGTTACTCTCTCTCTCCATAATGATGAGTCATCCCCCCCACATGGCTTCACACATGGGTGCCACATGGCACTCATGTGAGCCCATGTAATAACCAATCTAAGAGGTGGTTCACACTTCTTCTGAGGGGTTCTCCATATAACATTTCCTTCCCCTTAAATCCATTTTTGTCCTCAAAAATGGTATTGGGAGGTCTAAAAGAAAGAGAGAACTAATAGTATCACTACTCCCACTATATCCCCATGTATAGAAATACATGGTCCTGTCTCCGTGTTGTTTCCCCATATCCTTCCCCTTAAGAAGACTCTTGGAAAGGTAAACTGAAACTGGGAAACCGTCTCTGTAGGGTGCTAACCCGCTCCCATGTGGCACTATCTTCTGAACTATCTTTCCACTTTACTAGACACTCTTTATACAAGTGACTCCTGGTCCGTTTCTCTCGAGTGCGTAGTATGCTGTCTGGCTCATGTGGAATAGATTGAACAGAAATAGGCTCTACTACCTCACTATCTGGAATGAGGTTGTCAGATTCACCCAGCCTTTGCTTAAGCCGGCTAACATGAAAAACTGGATGGATTTGACTATTCTCTGGAAGTTGGAGCTGGTAAGCCATCTTTCCTATTCTCTTAAGTATTTGGAATGGTCCACAATACCTAGGAGATAATTTTGGACAAGGTCCCGTCTTCATGGTTTCAGACCTAGATGGAACTCTAAGATAGACTTGCTCTCCTACCTCAAAGTTGATATCTCTTCTTTGAGGGTCAGCATAGGCTCTAGCCCTATCCTGAGCTTTCCTAATGCTGTCCTTAGCAAGTCTAAGCATATCATTCATTTCTTCCAAGAAGTCCTTTGCAGCTTGAACTTTTTCATTCTGCAAGCCAACTGCATAAGGAGCCCTTGGCTGAAACCCATACATAAGCATAAATGGACTATGCCCAGTGGAAGAGTGCTTGGCACTATTATATGCAAACTCTACTATGGGTAAGTACTCTTCCCAATTAGTTTGCCTTTCATTCACATATGCTCGAAGCATATCCTCTAGGATTTGGTTAACCCTTTCTGTTTGCCCATCCGACTGTGGATGCTCGGCCGTACTCATGCTAAGCTTTGTATCCAACCTTTTGAAGACCGCTCTCCAAAAGTGGCTAGTAAACTTCCTATCTCGATCAGAAACTATGTCTAAAGGAAGACCATATAACCGGTATAGGTTCTCTACAAAGAGTCTAGCCAACTCAGGTGTCTTCACTGTAGTACGTGTGGGAATAAACCTAGCCATTTTGGTTAACCTATCCACAATTACCCAGACCGAGTCGTGCCCTTTCTGTGTCTTAGGTAATCCGACTATAAAGTCCATGGAGATACTCTCCCACTTCCCATTGGGAATATCCAATGGGTGGAGTAGCCCTCCAATCCTCAACCTCTCAGCTTTGTTGACCTAGCATTTATTGCACTTAAGCACATACTCTAGGACGTCCTTATGAAGTCCAGGCCAATAAAACTGCCTCTTAACAAGATCATAAGTCTTGTTAACTCCTGGGTGTCCCGCACTAGGGGTGTCATGACACTCATATAAAATATGCCGTCTCATCTCAGTATCTCTAGGGACACACACCTTACCTTTATATAACAGATATCCATCTTGGACACTGTAATTCTTCCACTTGAATCCTTCTTGAGTACCCGTCGATACTCCATCCTCACTGGAAACCCGTATATCACGATCCCCATTCTCTATGGCTTCCCAAATCTCGGAATATGCAGGATCAAGCCTACATTTCCCTCTAAGAGACTCAAGTAGCTCACTAGTGATCTGAGTAAAACTCAGTCCATTGAGCATAGGCATGCGGCTAAGTGAATCAGCCACTACATTAAACTTTCCCTTCCTATACCTAAGCTCATAATCAAACTCTTGAAGGGTCTTTGCCCATCGGGCCTTACGACCTTTAAGGTCTGTTTGATTAGAGAGCCACTTAATGCTTTCTTGATCAAACACTATCGTAACTTTGGCACCATATAAATAATGACGCCACTTCTTCAAAGCATGGACTATTGCATACAACTCCTTCTCATAGACTGAGTAATTCTTTTGAGCCGGTTCTAGTTTCTTGCTCTCAAAAGCTAATGGTCGACCATCCTGTACTAAAACCGCTCCTATAGCAAAATCACTCGCGTCAGTCTCAACCACAAATGGTTTATTGGGATCTGCTATATGTAAAAGTGGAGCTGTAGCAATTGCTACCTTCAACTTTTCCATACTTTGCTTCTGTTTGTCTCCCCAATGAAAGGCTTTCCCTTTCCCTTTAAGCTGTTCTGTCATTGGGACAGCAATTTTGGCATAGTTCTTAATGAATCTTCGATAGAAACCTGATAAACCTAGGAAGATCTGCAGCTCCTCCAGGTTCCGTGGATGTGGCCATTCCATAATAGCCCTTACTTTTTCAGGATCCATCTGGATTCCATCCTGGGAGACTATATGCCCAAGGTATTTAACCTCTGTCTTGAAAAATTCACACTTTGACTCCTTAGCAAAGAGCGAATTTTCCCTTAGCACTTGAAATACTTTTCTCAAGTGTTCCAAGTGCTCCTGTTCTGATGCACTATAGATCAGAATGTCATCTAAAAAGTCTACTACAAAGTGTCCTAGATAAGGCCGTAAAACACTATTCATGAGTTTCATGAAAGTGGCAGGAGCATTGGTGAGACCAAAAGGCATCACCAAAAACTCATAGTGCCCATATCTAGTCCTAAATGCAGTCTTAGGGACATCCTCTGCCCTAATCCTGATTTGATGATATCCTGATCTAAGGTCAAGTTTGGTAAAATACCTAGCTTGATGTAACTGATCAAATAGATCTTCCAATCTAAGCATTGGAAATCTATTTTTGATAGTTACCTTATTAAGTGCTCTATAATCTATACATAGTCTCATAGAGCCATCTTTCTTTTTAACTAGGAGCATTGGCGATGCCCATGGTGAGTTACTACGTTTGATGAAGCCTTTATCTAAATAATCCTGCAATTGCTTCTCAACCTCCTCATGCTAAGAAACACTAAGCCTATAAGGTGGTCTACAAATAGGGTTAGTGTTAGTAACAACCTCTATGGCATGGTCAATGTCCCCTCTCTCAGGTGGTAGCCCTCTAGGTAAGTTAGTGGGAAAAACATCTTTGTACTCAAACATAAGATCCTTAAAACTTTTAACTACACACTCTTGCAAAAAAAAATAGTAGAAAGTCATGTTCATATTTACATTCAAAGCATGAAAATATACATCAGATGAGCTGTCTGTACAATGCTCCATATCATGACTATACAATAAAAACATATCCTGTACATGCTGTGAACAACAGAGACTATACAACTCTAATGATGAGATGAGAGGTGCACTAGGTACATCTCTCTCTCCCTGAATATAAACTTTACTTCCATTCTTTTCGAACTCGAGTGTGTTATTTTGATAGCTGCGTTTAAGTGTATCTCCCAACCCCCATAGCCACTCTCTTCCTAAGACTAGATCTGTCCTCTCCATATTCATAATTTGGAAGTCCATATGATCTGTATAATCCTGCATCTTGACTTCCAAATTGGATACCATAGTATCCCATATTCTTTTATCTTGCCCTTGCATCATAGATACAATGTATTTATGTGCACTAGGCTGCTGGGGAATCTTCAATTTCTTGACCAAAGCATAGTTTATGAAGTTATGAGTGGCAGAGTCATCTATCATGACTCGCACCCTGGTCCCGTATACACTACCATGTAGCTTGACCAAGTCATGTGGTCCAAACTGCGGTGACCACAATGACTGAGTCAAACAACACGTGTGCTCTATATCCTCGTGCATCACCTCCACTCCCTTGCAGCTAGAGCTGCCATGAATGGGAAGGGTCTGCACTAGGTGGACCGCCTTTTTGCCCCTTTTAGGAGCCGTACTAGACTCTGGTCCTTTCTTCTTTTCTTCCCCCTTCTTGAGTGGACAGTTCCACTGCGAATGGCTAGGGGATAGGCACCTAAAACACAGGTTCTCTCTTTTGGCCTTCTCAAACTCGTCTGTGGATAGCTTAGGTCCTTGTGATCTTTGTTTTTTAATAAAAACCTTGTTTTTCCCAAAAGGCAACTTTTTCTTAAATTTAGTGGTACTAAGAGGTTTAAGGGGCTGATCCGTCTCCATAGGAGTATACTGAGGACGGTTATGGTCCTCATATATCTGTGCATATTTGATCGCCTCCTCAAACGTCTTAGGTGCATTCCTCCTGACTTCCCTCTTTATGGCTTTATCCAAGCCCCTAACAAACCCTCTGGTCTTCTGAAAATCATCTAGACCCTTAAGCTTCAAAGTGATCTCTCTATAGTGGGATAGATAGACTGAAAGAGGCCTGCCTCTTTGAGTAATCCTATCCCACTCATCCCAATTCCTCTCCTCTTCATTTTCAGGAAGAAATTCTTTTAGGAAGAGAGTCTCAAATTGAGTCCAGTCACTAGGGATAAAGTTCGCCTCCTTAAGACTCATCCACCACTTATAAGCACGTGGGCCGAGGGAAAGACTCGCCTCTAGCACACGATACTCAGGTGGGGTGCCCTTCAATTGATGCAAATCATGCCACTTTTGTAAAAAAGTGTAGATTGCATCCTTATTCCTGTCTCGGTCATCCCCCGTAAAGGTGGGTGGCTTCAAGTCTTTTAGGAGGGGAGCTTCCCTAGAGCTCTCTCCTTTATGTTTACTAGGAAGAGAGGTCTCTTTCCTAGTAATCTCTAGAGGAATGGTAGGAGTCTCTCTTTCCTTCCTAGCTAGGAAAGAGGTGACACTAGTCTCAAGGGAGATCATTTGAGACTTAAGTTGTTGTATAAGAGACGTAATGCTACCCAAATCTTTCTCTAACCTAAGGGTTTGCTCTTTCAAATCAATGAATTGGTCATGAGTGACAAATTCATCTATAAGCTCTTCATAAGTATACTCTTGCTGTGAAGGCTCTTTTTCTTCTAAATTCTCTTCTATTTCTTGTCCTAACTCTACTTCTTCCATCCTAGCATCCTGATCCTCTAGTTGCTCTCTAGGTGGAGAAGTGGTCTCAACTACTTGTTTGCCTTTAGTTTCCATGTTTAAGTACCCTTCCCCCCTTTGCTAACTAGAGAGTATGAAAATGAATGGAAGTAGAGTTTAAATATGCAAGAAGAAGAGAGATATAACACAAGAGCACTTCCCTGATACAAAGTAAAGTTGCGGAAGCTAAATCCAAGTGGTCCTTGATGCTTCAAGCCGCTGATTTCGATTCCTCGCCAGTCCCAAAAGAAAATTGGAAATGTCCGCTTGGTCCGGGGAGGTTCTAGACACCATAAACCATCCAAAATAACACCAAAAGTGCGTAGGAAAAGCCTCAAACGGGCAAACTGAGTGTAACTGAACAATTTCAGAGATTTTCCAATCCTCGCCAGTCCACAAATTGTTACCCAGCACCTGCACTTCAAGAATTTGAGACAATCCCAAGTGAAAAAATTGGATTTGGAGTCCGGATGAAGAAAAACTAGGCCCGGGAGTGGCCGCCTAGTTCCTGCTGAAGCGCTGCAGAGAGATTTTGGTAGGGCAAATCTCGTCCAAATCCAACACCGATGGTCTCTGAGCGAAGCTTGAAAGCGTAGCTTCGAAACGTGACCAAGATATTTGAAATCCGATATGGTATGAAGAAGATATGCTCCGGAGAAGTGAGGTATGTCACCGGTGGGAAGTGAAAAGCTTCATCTTCATGAATAGACGAGTTTGGGAAGCTCAAAACTGAGGAATGAAAGCTTCTTTCACCAAACCAACACCCCCATCCCATAACCACAGCCCATAATACATATATACCTCATGATTCTTACAAAATCTTGATCTAAGTCATGGATTTGTAGCTCCAAAATTTAGGAAAAAACTCGAAATTTTCTTCTAGCAGAAGCTCATGGTTACCAATTTTGAAAAAAAACTCAGAATCACCATCGATGAAGCCAAATATCCCACATGTGGGTGCGTCCGCAGTCTTTTAGGAGGATATAAAGCAATCGAAGCCTTCACTTCATCACCTATGAGGAGGGGAGGAGGAAGAGAAGGTTCCCCTCTCTGCTCGCAGGCGGCGACTACTGGTCGTCTGGCGTGGGCGCCTCGTTTGGTGTGCCTGTGGGCCGTCCGTCGCGCGTGCGGCGTCTGCTGGCGCTGTCCTGCTCCGATACCAATGTTGGATGTTGACTCTCCAATGACTCCCCTCACTTTTGGAGAGGTCCCTGCACAGTTCCCGAGGCAAATCTTTTGAGAAGCGCGCGAGCACGGAGATCAATACCTTCCAATTGCCGCCCAACCGCGTAGTGATCATAATGAGTTACTCTCTCTCTCCATAATGATAATCATCCCCCCCACATGGCTTCACACATGGGTGCCACATGGCACTCATGTGTGAGCCCATGTAATAACCAATCTAAGAGGTGGTTCACACTTCTTCTGAGGGGTTCTCCATATAACAGTAGTAGAACAAGCAATCCATGTCGATCAGCTATGACTTCCACATCTAGATGTCCCATGTCTAGTAGATTGGGATTAGTTGATGACAAATCTGGCATGAGGACTATGCTTGCAAGAACATCATCTAGCCACAGATGTCATCGAATACTACATCAAACACTCCTTACAACAAGGGTCTATAAGGGACAACAGATAAGAGAGAGAGGGGGAATGTTAGACCAAAAGCATTGTATTGCATGAACAAGTCATAACTTGCTTAGCTCTCAAGACTTGCCTAATTTTGCCACATGATTATATGGGTCTCCTGTACCATCAAAATAGTTCTTCATGGACTTAACCAGTTGTGTAGACCTCAAGATCCTAGGATGTTCTCTAGGCCTTGGCAAGGGAAACTCATTCATGTCCCTTTGATGTCTTGAATTTTTGTGTCTCTCTTGATCTATTCTATTTGCATCTAATCCTCACCACTCTCTTCCTAAGGGGTTTGCAAATCTCACTTCAATTCTATCTCTACTTTTGTCCGTCTGAGTTCCATGAGCTTGGATGTTCCAGCTCCTTGGTGACCATAAAAGACATTGGATCTTGGTTGGGGAGAAACAAATTCACCCTTCAAAGTGTAGGCATGCCTACCAAGTTCCATTACCACGAAAACTCTCTTTGATGTGTTGTCTAAGTAGAACACTTTGCTTGGGGTATCAGGATCTTTAAATTCATATATCGTCATGCTTGCTACTTTGCTAGGTTGATCGGTCTTAAACCTATAAAAGGCTTCATCTGTCTCCCTATTCCAGAACAATTCTATGTCTTTCTTATCTTGTGGAATCCATTTTGGTGTGAGTATCTTGGTTAATACCGATTTACCTCTAGGGGTTCTTGGCTCTCTTCCCAAATTCCTTTGCTCTATGTCACCCATTTCAGTCTCTAGGATTACATTGTCTGTTCTATCTGGCTGGTTGGTGACTACATACATGGTCCCATCTTTATCAATGTATGAACCATCTTCAAATTTGACTACTGGATGTTCTAGTCCAACAAGTTGATCTGGGTTTTTAATTTGGACAATATATCTTCTTAGACAATCCTCATAGATGTGCACACCTAATTGGTTGGTCTTGATATATTCTAGTTGAGTCTTGTATGGCCCTTCCGATTTCTCTAGGTACACCATTCCTAAACTACCCACTGGTCTCTCCATGGTATATGACATCTCAAAGTCACTCGTTTCTGACCTTAGAATGTATGGATAATCACTCAATTGATAGGCCCACGACCTAGCGATATGATTGGCACTAGCTTCAGAAGATCTGATGCTTTGTCTATCTCTCCCTAAGTGTCTTCCTAACCTAAGGTTCATATGCCTTGACCTTCATCCCAATTTTCCCAAGTACGACCTCGTTGCAAAGTTCTTTTGTATTAGTCACTTGTTCTTTTTATTTTTCTTAGGCTATCACTTCTTGTCCAATAGTTTTAACTTGAGTTTTAACGCACTTGAATTTTGATTGCTCAATTTATATCCCTTTACTTTTGAGTTTGTCGCAAAACTATCTTATGTATGCTTGCACTTGAGTAATTAGGGTTCTTGTACTTGTATCATGCCTAACGTAGCCCTAATTAATCAATACCACTATCTGTACTT
This sequence comes from Ceratopteris richardii, assembly GCA_020310875.1. Taxonomy (NCBI): domain Eukaryota; kingdom Viridiplantae; phylum Streptophyta; class Polypodiopsida; order Polypodiales; family Pteridaceae; genus Ceratopteris; species Ceratopteris richardii. The sequence goes on from CM035406.1 coordinate 208,699,228, forward strand.
AGCCTAAGCTAGGAATTGATTCAAGGTGTTGAGAATGCTCCAACCTCAAGTCGCTTCTCCTTTGGATTAGATTTGAGTGTTCAAGACACTTGTTCTCAAGCTTGTAATACGCTCTTGCTCTAGACACCCATTGCTACTCACAATGGACATGTAAAATTCCCACAGTTAGATCACACTTTAGCTTTATTTGACATACAATTTTGGATTCAAGTATTTTTAAAGAACCTTTTTCCCCCCTTTGTATTGATAAAAAATTTCTTAGAATTCCCTTGGTTTCCTAATCCCACATGAGGGTCAAGTTTAAATTACCATATCAAAAAATCAATGCATTATTCTTAAGAGAATAGTCGAGGCCATGTGGGATTTGAAATGAGCTTTCCAATGAGCTCTAGAGCTCAACAAATAGATTTCATATGTAAAACTTATGTCAGTTCAGGGTTCTCAGGGTTAAAACAGGCAAACAAGCAAACATGACTTCTTGAAATATTTACTTGGGGGCCTCACGATGCTCCAATCACTTGAAATTTATGACCAAAATTAACAAAAAAATAAAAAAAAATACAAACCCTAAAATTTGGCCAAAATTGGTTGTCAATCGCGATGGACAGGGCTGTCAATCTTGATGGACAGAGTTGTCTGTCGTGGCTTGTCAATCGTGATGGATGTTGTCAATCGTGATGGATGGTGTCAATTGTGATGGATGGTGTCAATCATGATGGTCGTGTTAATCATGATGGATTGTGTCAATTGCAATGGACATGTCAATCGTGATGGATGGTGTCAATCATGATGGACATGTCAATCACATGGATGGTGTCAATCACGATGGATGGTGTCAATCGCGATGGATCAATTTTTTAGATTTTCTCGTCGATTTGTGTCAATTGTGGGCCTTTGCATCGTGATGGATAGAGTTTTCGTCAATTTTATGTGTCAATCGTGTATTTATGTCAATGCGATGGACAAGTGTGTCTGTCTTGATGGACAAAGGCATCCGTCATGGTCTGTGAATCATGATGGATAGGCTGTCCATCACGATGGACAATGTCAATCGCGATTGATGGTGTCAATCGTGATGGACAAAGAAAATACTTTTTTTTTGTGTGGATTTGTGATGTGCAAGTCCTCTACTCTATGATAGTGCACTTAGTTTTACCAAAAGGTCATTTTTTCTGTCTATCACGATGATAGATATCAATGCCCCGAGACTTATGTAGAGTTTTTTTGTACTTAGAAGAGTTGTTGTAGCTTCTATGGATGCTCGTACTTGCAAGAATGCTTAAGAAACATGCAAAAATGAAGCACACAAATTCACTCTCTCTCTCTCACGCTCACTAGTGAAATGACAAAATGAAGATGGCATGTGGGGATATGACCAAAATGGTGAAGATGATGAGGGAAGGAGATGGAGAGTAGAGATGGTGGTGATGATGATGAAGTAGGTAGAAGAGTAAAAAGTAAGAGACTACCTATGATTCCAACGTCATGTCTCTATGTCTTACCATAACACACTCATCCTCAAAGCTCGATCCCTGGCAACGATGCCAAATTTGGTGTCACTCTAGCACAATGACAAATACCAACATGAGGATCATAGTTGTCAATTCAAAAAGATGTGAGGAGGGTATGACAACCGTGAGCAAGTGAAGGCACAAAGTGTGTGAGTGAGAAGCACACTAGCATGCACACACATGCACACAAGGCAAGACAAAAAGATGGAGCAATGGACTCCTTAATTAACCAAAAACAAGATTACAAGCTCTTTTGTTCACTTCAATTCCCAATTTGCTAACCCCAAAAATGAGCTCTCTAGCTCCTCTTATAGTTTTTGCCTAGCTTTTGGTCCTGTCGAGACCTAGTGTCGGCTACTTAAAAATTATCTTCCTAGGCTACTTTGGAGGCTCAAATGAGCTCTAAAAAATATGAAAATTGGTAAGTACTTGGATCTAATACTCCTCAAACTCGAGGACTCCTCGGCTTGCACAAAATGAAGTGAGAATTATAGAAAATGGTATTACAATGGTGTGTAGTGATTAAGATCATTGTTGTAAAAGTGTTAACAATTGAAAAATTAAGTAGGCCTAGTTGTTGGATCTTTGTTGATTGCACTACATGCTTGGTCTTGCTTGACTCTCCCTTTGTTCTGATTCTCTCCGAAGGCTTCCCTATCTTGTGACACCTTGATTGCCTGGTTGCTGCAAACATATGAGATCACCACATGTCGTTAAGTCATATCTCATTACACCTATTGGTGTCAAGCTGTGGGACTTCTCGTGATAGCACTATTTCATTGTATTGTACTCCCATGTAAGGGATCTTGCAATAACAAGTCTATTCGAGTAATATTATCAAGGCTTAATCACAAACCACACAATCTAATGCTCCCTTGATAAAAGGTCATGTAGGCTATGCATATATTTATTTCTATGGATGCTAAGCTTTGAAAATATTTATGGTTATGATTATGGCTATGGATGGGAACTTTTCGTTGTAGTTATAGCTATGGGTACGCTTTTGCAAGGTACGGTTACGACTATGGTTATGCCTTCTTTCCTTGGATGAGTTAATACTTCATGCCTTCTTCAAAAGCTCATGTTCTCAAGGTATGTCATTATCATGTTGGCTAGTAGAAATTCTTTCCATTACTAGCTGTCTAATGGATGGATAGTTATTCTTTGTTGATCAGAATGTACAGTTTTTGCATGATATCCCTTACTTATCAATGACGTCTGTCTAATTGTGAGTATACCTGATTGCATATAAGAAAAGATCACACTTGTATTTATTTCATCAACATCGTGGTGTCGCCCTTGATTGCAATTGTGGCCCTTTGAGGCGGATTTTTTTTGAGTATCCAAATCAATCCTTCAACGTGTCTTCCGATAATTATACCTTCGAGCGCGCGCGGGGACACACACACATACACACACACATATATATATATATATTATTCGACATTCTCAAATCAGCTCTTAAGTGTAGCAATCCATGCACGTTAGGTTGTCTGGTTGGGCTTTTTGGTGAGGCTTCAACCTCTCCTTACATCAAGACAGTTGTAGGCCCTAGGTGAGTGGCTTTTGAGCATAATTAGATCAGTTGCTTTTAGGTAGTCCTTTCTAAATGTCATCTTCGGGTAGTCTAAACCTTGTTTTCTGAGATGGGGGGTCCCATGGATACTATGTCTCTTCACTTGTACAATCATTTTTTTTAATCAATTCAAGCAAGGAAGATTAGGCTTCGGCCGAGCTTCCTCTTAAAAAAAAAAAAGAAAACTCTCAAGTATAGCTCATGGACCATTCTTATATTTGAGATTTGGAAGTCTCCTCAAATCCCTTGGTTGATTCCTTTTCCCTACTTCCTCAATTGGCCAAAGGGCTATTCCTCTTGTAGTGGGCTTTGGTTGATTCCTTTACCTTACTTCCTTGGTTGATCTAAGACTCACGGCTTAGAGAACTCTTTTTCTTTTTCAATAATGCACTTGAATTAGGATAAAGAGAAGAGCTACAATAAATTAGCAAGCATTTCCTTTTTTTTTGGCCTAGGATATGTGATGTAGTGATAAGACACTTTAAAACGTGCGACTGTGTATCATCCATGGTTCAAAGCTCGAAATGGAGCATGACGTTACGCCCTTAGAACACATGATAAGGGATCTCCAAAGTGTATGAGTTCTTCATTTCAAATTTAAATGAAACAATAGATCGACAATCGAATTAAAAAAAAAAAAAAAGAAGAGCATTACCTACATCTCTTCAAATAGACAAGGGCTTATGTTTATCTTTAATCACTTTTTTTTTAACAAAAGGAAGTTCAGCCTTGGCCTATTCTCCGATACTTTAATTAAAATAAAGAAGAAAAGTTACAAGTGAATGAGACTAGTGCCCACGGGACCCCCCAAATCCCACAAAGCAGGGGAGGAGTACGACGAGCTAGAGGGCATTACAAATGAGGCGGATAAATCTATCATCTCCCTCATGTGGGACCCATTTGGGTTTCAACTTGTTATTTTCGAGGAGATAAATACAATGATGTCTAAACGGTGGAGATCTCTTATGTCGGGAGATTCTTTTCCCTAGAAGAAACAAGGATTTCTCAATCGACCATTCCATTGGAGTTTGGCCAAAATTGGCACCATATCGCTCCCTCCAAATCTTCCAAAGAGTCTCACCCTTGATGGCATTCCACAGCCTTGCTGAGCAGTTGATCGCCTCACCCAAAAGCACCTATTGCCAATTGATTTGGTTCGTGAGTTTCAATACTCTCGTCACATGATGCCAGATAACAAGAGACTTGGGGCAATCGAAGAAAAGGTGAACTAAATCTTTGATGCATCGATGGCAACACTTGCACCATGGAGGCACACCACAAATTTTGTTAGCCTTTGCATTGGACCAGATATCCTTATGCAAGATCTGTCACATGAGAACGGACTTTTTGATCTCATTTAGGGGGTGCCAAATAGACATGAACTTTAGTTCCCATCGAAGTTTGGTCCAAAAAAGGCACCACATCTTGTTAAGGGTGTGATGAACATCTAAGTTCTCTTTGAAGTTGGGGATTTTGGATCATTTCTTACCATTGCTCCATTTGAGGCCCTCCAAGCAAGGAAGATCCTGTCCGTAGAGAAGGCGGGTAGTTGCACGGTCCCACGCTAAACAACTACCTTGAAGAAGAGTCCATTCCTCGAGGGTAACTCTATGTCTAAGGTCTAAGTCTTCGAACCTGATCCACTGGCCGATCTCTTGTTTCCAGAGTTGTTTCCACTATTTGAACCCCTTGTTCCAAAGTCGCTTAGCAGTTTGGAGGTTCCAAGACTCCACCCCGTAATGCCGATGATCGGGAACCAGATAGAGTCATTTTGTCTTATCCCAGCCGCCCACTTCCACTCATCACTAATTCTGATGAATTGTTTGGCCTTGTTCCAACTCTTTCATAAGGAACACACGAGGCTAGAGCCTTTAGGGGACACCAGGTGGGGGGAGAACAAAAGCGTGAGGATCCCTATGTCCTTCCAACCGGGATGGCCAACTAAGGTAAGGTCTTTCATGTTTCTGAAGATCAATTTAGCCTAGGGAGGACTCACTATTGCTCCAAGCCTTGATAAACCACTTTGCCGCCAACTTGTCCGCCAACCCAGCAATATCCAAAATACCCAAGCCCCCGAGTCTTTCGAGCTAATGCAAGTTTCCCATTTGATTTTGGGAATCCCCCTCCTGTTGTGGTCCCTAGTGTTGAGATATCAAGCTCAACATGTGATGATCTAGGATGACATGTACCAGTTTTTCGTTTCTCTGACATGTATAGTGGTCACGCCGGTATATGTCAGGGATACTTCATTGAGCTTTATTAGATTTATCTACCAAGAGTGATGACACATTTGTTTCTTGCCAGCTCACTCATTCGCGGACATTAGGTTTTTCCTTATGTACTGATCTTTATATATTGCACTTGTTGTATTCTTGTTTTTAGGTCATTCTTGTATATTCCTTTTTATGTAATAGAAGAAGAAGAAGAAGATCATTCTTCCTTGCCTCAATCTGTGTGTATGCTTCTCCTTGAGAGTGAGTGTGTGTGTGTGTGAGCTCTCTTCCTTATCTCCTTCCTTGTGACATGGTATCAGCCAACGTGGTTGTAGAGAGCTCGTGGAGAAGGCGACGGTGAAAAGTATGCAGCAAGACGTGGAGAAAATGCGATTCACAAACAACCTCAGTTTGCTACGAAAATTGGCATGAAGATAGAAGACCTCAAAATATTTTTGGGAGTTAGTCCTTTTGGGTCACTTTTTTTTGTCAGATGGAAGTTTCGGAGACATCTTGACCTCCGTTTCGAGCCTACAAGGTGGGGCCCGCAAGAAAACCAGGTCAGTTTCAGAAATTGTAACTTGCGTTGTGTTTGAAAACACTCATGTATTCCAGATCCAAAATTTCAAGCCATTCCGTGTACTGTTGATACATGAAAACTATGTTTTTCTGAGATCAAACTGTCACGTCATAGTGCGATAGTGTTCAAGCAGAAGTGCTCCTTGTAGTGTTTTGTAGTGTTGTGAATTGCTGCAAACATGGAAAACGCAGATGGAATGACTCAGCTTATGAGCGATAAGCTGGACAAGAACAAGTTCCATGCTTGGAGATTCAGAATGATGAATTTCCTGATGGGAAAAGGCTACTGGAAGTACATCGAAAGAGAGAATAAAAATGCTCCGCAGTTACCAGAAAGGAATCAGACTGAAGATCAAGTAAGAGCAGATGAGGAATGGAATCAAAGAGCACGAAAGGTAATGTAATGGCTATCTGTTAGCATACACGATAGCATGATTGAACACATACAGGATGCCAAGACTCCAAAAGAGGCTTGGAATAGTTTAGTCACATTGTATGAGACCAATACAAAGGCACGCAAATTGCAACTCAAGAACGAGCTGCATACATTGGAGAAGGAGAGCATGTCGGTAAGTGACTACACCTTGAAAATCAAAAGCATATGTGATTCACTTGCATCTATTGGCATGAATGTAGATGATGATGATAAGGTGGAAGTGTGTCTTCGTGGTTTAGGAGCTGCATATAAGCAGTTCAGAACTTCTATACAAACCAGGGAAAATATTCTGAATTTTGCTGATATAGTATCTATGCTGATTATTGAAGAAAAGAATCTTGGTGAGGATTCAAACTCCCGAGGAAAATCTAATTCTGAGCAGTTATTCTACTTTGGTAGAGGAAGAGGCAAAGGTAGAGACTTTGGAAGTGGAAGAGGATTAAATAGTAACCAATACCAAAGTCAACAACAAAATCATGCAGGAGGAAGAGGATAGTTTCGAGGTAGGGGGAGCCAAAGAGGCTACAAAAATTCCAAAGAAATGATTCAGGTAATGACAGTAAAAGCTGTTGAAATTGTGGTAAACCTGGACACTTTGAACGTGATTGCAGGTTGAAGAATCAAAATAACAGAAGGCAGCAGAATAACTATGCATCCACAAGTGCAGATGATTCTGAGAAGCTGTTCATGGTTCAACATCACATGATGAATACGATGTCTGCTGGTGTTTCAAAATCAAATGATAATTTCTGGTACGTTGATTTAGGTGCTTCAAATCAGATGACCAGTCATGCGGAATGGTTTAGTACTTTGCAGAAATTGCCAGTTCCTGGATATGTTGAAATAGGTGATGACACATCACACCCTATTGAGCATACAAGAAACATAGCACTATCCATGGAGGATGGAAAGGTAAAACATCTTGTTGATATGTTGCATGTTCCAAATATAACAAAGGATCTGGTTTCTATTGGACAAATGGTTGACCAGGGATTACAAGTTAGGTTCAATGCTGATGGATTATATGTAGAAGAGTACAAGCAGGATGGACGATTGGTTGCCAAAGGAAACAAAGTGGGTAGGATGTTCGGAAACAAAGTGGGTAGGATGTTCACCTTAAATGTGAAGATTCTTGAAATCAATGAAGCCATGTTTGCAAAAGGTGCAGGAGTTATTGCAGATATAGAAATGTGGCACAAACGGATTGGACATGCAAACTTGCAAAGGCTGAAATTGATGCAGTCAAAGGAGATTGTCCATGGACTACCAAATTTCAAAGTTGCAGAAATGCAAAAGGTCTGTGCAGCATGTCGATTTGGTAAACAGTCAAGAGCATCATTTCCACATGACAAGCATGTTAGTGAGAATGTACTAGAAGTAGTACATATAGATGTTTGGGGTCCAGCAAAGACCACATCTATGGGCGGTTGTAGGTTTTATGTTACTTTCATTGATGACCATACACGCAACATATGGGTATATTTCATGAAAGAGAAGAGCGAGGTGTTCACTCACTTCCAAAATTTTAAAGCTATGGTGGAAAAGCAGACAGGGAAGTACATTAAACCATTAAGATCTGATGGAGGAGGTGAATACATGTCAAATGAGTTCAACAGTTTTCTAAAAAATCATGGAATTCAGCGTCAGTTTTCATGCAAGTACACACCACAATAAAATGGCGTTGTTGAACACAAAAATAGACATATTACAAAAATAGCAAGAGCCTTGATGGCTGAGAAGAATATGCCTCATTGTTATTGGGCAGAAGGTGTGCATACTACTGTATACATCATGAACAGAACTTCGACTGGTGTTGTACATCAAGTTACACCTGAAGAGAAGTTTACAGGTAAAAAGCCAAACTTATCACATCTGAAATGTCATATTATGGCTTTGTGCCACATGGCTCCATGAGGAGCATTGTTTTGTATGATGGGTAGAAGTAGGGAGATTATTATCTCATATAGACTGGAGGCTCAAGCAGAGAATACGTGAGAGTAAGACTTGGCTCGGCAGTTGGGAGGCAAGATCGAAGCACATCTGTGTGTGTGTCGCAGCGAAGCTATCGTAGCAAAAGGTTTTGTTATAGTAATGTCATATTATGGCTTTGTGCCACATGGATCCATGAGGAGCATTGTTTTGTATGATGGGTAGAAGTAGGGAGATTATTATCTCATATAGACTGGAGGCTCAAGCAGAGAATACGTGAGAGTAAGACTTGGCTCGGTGGTTGGGAGGCAAGATCGAAGCACATCTGTGTGTGTGTGTCGCAGCAAAGCTATCGTAGCAAAAAGTTTTGTTATAGTGGTATCAAAGCGCTTTCTTGGTCGACTTTCGCTCGTGCATCAAAGGGGATTCAAACCCTGGTCAAGGGGAAGAGAGGCGGATGCCTTGGCCAAGACTCCACTCTAAGGAGATGTAAGGAACATGTATGCAATATACTATATTATATTCTGTAACTGTTGCACGCCTGCCAACGGCCATTTATGGATCAACCATTTAAAGGGAGAAGATTTTTTACCTTCCTCTTTCACTCATATGGAAAGGAGGACATAGGAGCTACGTGTTTTCTTTGCCATTTGATTTTGAAGCCACATAGCTGAAAGGAAAGGAGTAAAAATGACAACTTCAAATGAAGATCGAGGACAAACAGGAAAGATGGAAATTGGATGCACCTACTTCTTATGAAGAGTCGATATTGAAGAGCATCCCTTCCATGGACTCTCCAACACCATCATACCAAGACTAAAAGGATGGAGGTCTATCTTAATCACAGGTATGAGCTTTCTTGTTATTTTTAGGAATTAAGAGACAAGGGCGACTTTGAGAAGGGCAAGGAGGGAAATCATGCACATGGAGAGAATGAGATATACTCTCATCTTGAATCAAGGATTCCCTCAAAATACAACAAATGGTAAGCTTTAAGCACTTCCAAAGTAGCGTATTTTTATGATTTTAACATAAAATTTCAGAGGCTATTTTTTATAAGTAGCCATTTTGGGAAGGGGAAATGAAGCGGGATTTTTCATGGATTTATGGAAAAAACCATGCACACCCATAGTATAGTGTATTGACTTCCATGTAAGATCAAGAAATCCAAAAGATATCTCAGTTTGATGGGAGTTTGAAGCTCCACAAAACCCCCTTCCATCACAGTTTGACAAAAAATTTCAGCACCTAAATCTAAGAAATTCCCATTTTGGAAGAGGGAAAAAAAGGTGCAATAGGTATGGATGGATGGGAAAAAGTATATATACTGAGAGTATGGTGTATGGAAGTCTTAGGCAAATCATTAGATTCATCAAAATGATAAGTTAAGGAGGAGTTTTAGTTCTTCAAAGACCCCCTTTCCGCACTTTTTGGAAAAAATTGAGATGTTAAATTTTGCCAAACTCCACTTTTGGGAGTAAGGAAAAACACAATTTAAGAGGCTTCCCATGGATTATTGTATAAAATCCAAGAGAAATCCACATTTAGAGTGGATTAGAAGCTTGCTAAGAGCTCCCATTTAAGTTTTTACATGAAAGTAAAAATCTTGATTTAAGCCTCTTTTGGGGAGCAAATTAGCATGCACGAAGGGAGGATTTGGAAAGGTGAAAATAGGCCTAAGCATCTTCATATACCACTCTCTGAGATTATGGAGAGAATTTTAACATTTACTTGATGGAAGAATGCTTTTGGGCACCCTAAAAATCACTTTTTTACACTTTTTCCAGCCCCTCCAATAGTCCACTAGTTTGACATGTCCCACTTGGAATGGCCATATCTTGGGCTAAGAAACTCCAAATTGGACGTGCTATGGCTCGTTTCGAAGAGCACAAGGTCTACTTTTAGTTTATGAAAAGAAATTTTGGAAAATAAGCGGGAGTCATATTTTTCAAATCGAGAAGGCAATTTGAGTAATTTCACTTTGAGCTCTTTGCACATGCTATATATTTCAGTTTATGAACATTTGCAGGTCTTAAAATGAGTTTTGCGGGTCTAAAGAATGATTACTAAGGTATTTTTTGACTAATTTTGCATTATTTTAGTAATCATTTGACCATGCTTTATGTTTTGGGGAGTGTTCCGATGTTTTCGGACACTTCAAAGTTTATGTTAGGACCTGAGAAGGAAGGTGCAGAGGTCTCGAAGCTTGTCGAGAACGATTGGATGCATGCGATTCCAAAATCAAACCACTCAGGGACATATATTTTATGCTTCAGGCATTTTACTTTATGTCATGGCATGTTCTATAGGTACATGCATAGATTGGATTGCATACATCAAATGTTGATCATTATTTAAATTCTAAAAGTATGGATCAACAAGCAAGAAGTATACTTTTTGATTGTTTGCAGGAAAGAGGATTCCAGGAAATACAAGGTCATGCAACACAGATTGTGTTGCTAGCATTTTATGTTTTTGCAGGTTATGGAGTCCACATATAAGTTTATGGCGTGCATGCCATGGGCCTGTCAAGCCCTATGTTGTTGGGTGGCCTGTGTGCCACTGAGCTATGCTTTAAATTTTTTGGGATTCCATTTCTTGGGGAAATGCTGTCAAAATTTTTCCTACCGCATGGCGTTATATACGCACTTGCCTTTAGGTAAGAATGTTATGGCATGGTAACATGCCTTTCTGCAAAAATCAATAAGTTTTAGGCATGCTTATAAGCATGTATTTGATGGATTTAGTACCATCAGAGTATTATAGATAAAGCAACTTCAGTAGCAAATAGGATCCCTATTCATAATCCTTTTGGATTTAGACTATAGGATTGCTAACGGAAGGAGCTACGCCTTCACCATTAGTAATGTGCACAAGCAATCCTATAGGTTCAGAGAGTTGCATAGAGGTATGGGAGATACAGTTTGATAATCTCCAAGGTAGTGAAGATTCACTTATCTTCACAAGAGTCTCACAGTATGATTAGGAGATTATGGGGTATTATTAGCAATACCCAAAGAGTGATTAGTTTCACTGATACACATCACTTGAGTAAGTAGTGCATCATTTCTGCCACACTACTAAGGAAACCAATTAGATGGGATCACAGAGATGGGTTTCATGAGACAGCATCGATGGGTGCTTATGTGATTCGAGTGATGGTTAGGAAGGCCACAGGTATGGCACTAGCTCTATGATTTAGAGCATAGATCCCTAAGTCAGGAATAGTTGGGGTACCCAATACACACACACATATAAATATAAATATATATATATATATCGGGATCTATAGACAGGTACTTAGACCTAGTCTTGGTACCTACGAACAAGTTGGTTTGGAACAGAAGGGGATATCCATTGTCACATATTGACTAGAACCAAAATAACTAGTTCATGGATATGGGACTCATTTGAGTCCACTGACATGATTGTTGCATATGGGATTCATTAGAGTCCACCTGCATATTCCATTACACATGTATGGAATATACATTCGGTTTAGTGTAGGTATGACACCGTGAATTGGAAGAAGTTTTCACTGGTATGGAACGATGGAAATGACTTCCCTTTGAGCACTCTTCTTCTATGGCCAGGGAGAAAAGGACTCATCATTTATGGCGTCATGTCTCACTAGATCATAGGAGAGCTCTTAGTAGACATCTCTTACTAGGATTGGGAGTTGTCCTTCATAGTATAGGAAGATTTATTCTTCCACTAGAGAATGTGATAGGTGATTTTATCACCATTGGTATCACATACTCATTTTGACTTTTTCAGGAAGGATAATTCTATTAGTTTGAATGGATCGTATAGATCCATGCATAGAGGATGGTTGGCAAAAATAGCTTTTTGGTATGGATACACATGTGTTTATGGTATCATGTCATATCATTGCTGACCATTTTAGCAGAGGGATTAGACCCTTGTTAGGACTTTATTTTCTCCACTCTTCACTACATACACCTTCATTAGTCAGGGGAGATTTGTTCTCCATCTTCATAGGAATATGAGTAGCGAGGGATTATGCATTAGTTATGGAAGAGAGGACTAAATAAATTCATGAGTTTCTCTTTTAACGAAAGGAGAAAGTGGGAATCAGCTCAGAGATCGATGATAGATCTCACTTTGGTTCAGTGGTCTCACTTTAGCTCCTATTCTTTGAGAGAGAAAAAAGGAAAGGAAAACATGATTTCTTCATAGGAGAAGAATAGAGTATGTTTTCCTTTAGACAGAAGAGGTGTTTGGAAAACATCTCTTAGTCTATATTTCAGAAGGAATTCATTTACTCTAATTTCTTTCACATGGGAGTTTCTTTCTCCACTAGTTTTGAAGGAAAACATGGAGAACTTATGTACATGTTCTCAATTATGAGCAGAGTGAATGGATTCAACAGAATCTCTTTCAAAGGGAAAGGGAAAGTGGAATAGATTCCACTACCAGATCTCTTTTCCTTAGAGGAGATTATATAGAGAGATAGAGAGAGAGTTTTACTTTCTCATTTTGGTTGTCTAGATAGAAGTGGCACTCTTCTATCAAAGGCAAGAAGGAGATCAGTTAATCATGATGGTTAGATTGAGTCTCACTTGTAAACTCTAGAGAGAAGCAGTTATGCTATTTTCAGTGATGGTCTTTGACTAGATGAGATAATCTAGTTATTGACATTAGTTAGACTGGGAGTAGATTGATGATACTTCTCTTTTGAGTTTCCAAGAGATAGGGAGATATCTAACCTATTGAGGTACCAAACTCTTAGTTGCTGTTACATCATGAGTATGATGAGTAAACATCAGTTAGGAGGATGGGTACTTAGGGATTATCTGAATCCCGAAGGGAATGTTTTTTGCATTCATATGGCAAACTATAGGGAAGAGAAATATTAGAGTTTGCACGAGTGTCAATAAATGCTCTTCCAATAGAACTTAGTCCAATGGTAAAGGATGACAAACCACAGATTTCTTAGTTGGCCGAATGTAGAGATTTCATTTTACTACCAAGAAATTCTTATGTATGAGCTAGTTGATGGATTTGCATAGTTCACAAGGTAGTTTAGACAAAACTACTACTTGTGATTACACGTAAGGTTAGCAAGACCTAGAATGGTATGAGGGCAATCTATCATGTACTCCTAGATGGGTTTGAAGTCACTTGTTATGGGACTCTGTTCTATATTTTAGAGGATTCTATGGTTTATTATCTTCATTATGGTACGGTCAAGCTTATAAGTTTGGCACTTTACACTTGATTTTCATATTATTGCTCCATAGAGATACATCATATGGACTTAGGTCATTTGGATGATGTTGTATGTCATGGCAGTGATAGTTTGGAGTTGGAGTGTACATGGGAGATAATAGGCACCGATCATACGGTTTCCCACCTTTGAGATGATCTCATATGAGACTTCCTAAGGGGAAGGATATTGGGAAGCAACACACAGAGATGACCATGTACATAGAGTGCATGGGGTTCAGGGGAGTCCGAGCACTTTCTTCTACCATTACAGACATTTCATTTACATTTTCAAGGACGAAAATGCTTTCAAGGGGAAGGGAATGTCATATTATGGCTTTGTGCCACATGGCTCCATGAGGAGCATTGTTTTGTATGATGGGTAGAAGTAGGGAGATTATTATCTCATATAGACTAGAGGCTCAAGCAGAGAATACATGAGAGTAAGACTTGGCTCGGCGGTTGGGAGGCAAGATCGAAGCACATCTGTGTGTGTGTCGCAGCGAAGCTATCGTAGCAAAAGGTTTTGTTATAGTAATGTCATATTATGGCTTTGTGCCACATGGCTCCATGAGGAGCATTGTTTTGTATGATGGGTAGAAGTAGGGAGATTATTATCTCATATAGACTGGAGGCTCAAGCAGAGAATACGTGAGAGTGAGACTTGGCTCGGCGGTTGGGAGGCAAGATCGAAGCACATCTGTGTGTGTGTCGCAGCGAAGCTATCGTAGCAAAAGGTTTGTTATATGAAAGTTTTTGGCTGTATTGCATATGTACATGTCCCAGATGAATTGAGGACGAAGCTTGATCCAAAAGCAGAAAAGTGTGTCTTCATTGGATACTCCCTTGAGCAAAAGGGATATAAATGTTATAACCCAGCAGAGATGTGGAATTTGATGAAATGTCAAGCTTCTATGCAAATGCCAAAGAAGGATTGAATCTTGAACCAAATGACAAAGAAAATGTTGAAAAATCAAGTGCAGAATCTCAAGTTTTGAGTGGACCGGATGCATCACCAAGCAATAGTTCCAACTCAAGTCCATGGAGTGGAAGATTGCGTGGAAATTTCAGTCCAGAAAATTCATCAAATACATCCAAGAAAGGTAAAGAAAAGCTTTTTGCAGGTCATAAAACATGTGCAGGTTTTGCAGATGTTGATGGAGATTCAAGTGGTTCAGAAAAGAGTCTTGATGAGGAACTTGGACTGCCCTCTATGAAGACTCCAGAAGTAAGAAGGGCACATGCAGATGATACAAGGAGAAGTGACCCAGGACCAAGAAGATTTGGGAGGATGCGGAATTCAGTGCAACGATTGACGTATGACAGTTATATGGCTCATCATTATGCCTACATGACAAAAGTAATACAAGATGCTGAATCTTCTTGTTTTGAAGATGCAATTGGAATTGCAGATTGGGAAAAAGATATGGATGAGGAGATGGCTGCACTTTATGGAAATGATACATGGAAGCTGGTTCCATTGCCGCAAGGAAAGAAACCCATAGGCTGCAAAGGGGTTTACAAGGTAAAGCATAATGTTGATGGTAGCATAAGCATGTATAAAGCACGATTGGTAGCTAAAGGATATGCACATACATATGGCATTGATTATGAGGAAACATTCAACCCTGTAGCTAAAATGTCTACTGTTAGAACACTTGTTGCATTACCTATAGCAAAAGGATGGACTTTGCATCAGATGGATGTGAAGAATGCTTTCCTACATGATGAGTTACAGGAAGAAGTATATATGGACCAGCCACAAGGGTATGAAGATTCAAAGCATCCACAATATGTTTGCAAGTTGCAAAAGGCTTTGTATGGGTCGAAGCAAGCCCCTCGTGCATGGCATGCAAGGATTGCTGATTACTTAGCCAACATTGGGTTTTCTATGTGTGATGCAGATCACTCACCATATGCAAGGAAGGCTGATGATGACATCACTATTATGGCTATTTATGTTGATGACCTGATTGTAGGTGGTGATAATGAAGGAAGCATCAAAGAGGTAAGGCAACTTCTTATGCAAGAATTTGACATGAAAGATCTTGGTGTGCAACACTATTTCTTGGGCATTGAGTTTATACATACAAAAACATGTATATGGCTGTCGCAAAGGCAATATGCCTTGAATATGCTGCAAAAGTATGGTATGGCTGATTGTAAACCAATTTCTATGCCATTAGATCAGAAATTGAAGTTGGATACTACATCAGATGAAGCATTGGAAAATGCTACTATGTATAGGAAAATTGTGGGAACTCTTATATATCTCACAATTACAAGGCCTAATCTAAGTTATACTGTTGGACTTGAAAGTCAGTTTATGCAAGTTCCCAAGAAGCCACATTTGGATGCTCTGAGGCACACTCTACGTTATGTGAGTGCTCCTTTGGATTATGCATTGTTTTATGAGGCTGGTGTAGATTTGCAGGTTTATGGATACACTGACGTAGATTGGGTTGGTAGCATTCCAGATAGAAGATCTAATAGTGGTTTTCTATTCTCACTTGGGAGTGAAGCTGTTACATGGAGCAACAAGAAGCAACCCACTATTGCTTTGTCGAGTACAGAGGCTGAGTATAGAGGTGCTTCAATGGAAGCATGTGAGGCATCATGGCTAGAAATGCTACTTGCAGATTTAGGTGTGGAAGTGGGAAAGCCTATCACTATTTATTGCGATAATCTTAGCAGCATACAATTAGCACGGAATCCTATTTTCCATGCTAGAACAAAGCATATTGAGGTACATTATCACTTCATCAGAGAGAAAATATTAGCAGGTAATATTGATCTTGTTTATGTGAGAACAGATGAGAAGGTTGCTGATATTTTCACCAAAGCACTTTGAGTTGAGAAGTTGAAGAAGTTTCGGGAGATGCTTGGATTACAGGATATGGCATTGAGCTTGAGGGGGAGTGTTGAGATATCAAGCACAACATGTGATGATCAAGGATGACACATACCAGTTTTTCATTTCTCTGACATGTATAATGATCATGCCAGTATATGTTAGGGATACTTCATTGAGCTTTATTAGATTTATCTATCGAGAGTGATGGCACATTTGTTTCTTGCCAGCTCACTCATTCACGGACATTAGGTTTTTAATTATGTACTGATCTTTATATATTGCACTTG
This sequence comes from Ceratopteris richardii, assembly GCA_020310875.1. Taxonomy (NCBI): domain Eukaryota; kingdom Viridiplantae; phylum Streptophyta; class Polypodiopsida; order Polypodiales; family Pteridaceae; genus Ceratopteris; species Ceratopteris richardii. The sequence goes on from CM035406.1 coordinate 208,715,842, forward strand.
TTGTATTCTCGTTTTTAGGTCATTCTTGTACATTCCCTTTTATGTAATAGAAGAAGAAGAAGATCATTCTTCCTTGCCTCAATCTGTGTGTGTGCTTCTCCTTGAGAGTGAGAGTGTGTGTGTGAGCTCTCTTCCTTATCTTCTTCCTCGTGACACCGAGTCCATAGGAAGTTTTTGCAGATTCTTTCCACTTTGGCCAACTCTTTCTCCTTAGGTCTCCAACACGAGATAAAGTAAATAGTCATAGAAAGCATAAATGTGTTAACAACCATTGCACGCCCTGCCAAGTTAACTATTCTTGTATCCAGTTTGGAGCATGGTAATCAGCCACCAGTTTTCAATTTTGTTCTTATCTCCCCTTTTGTGAATTAACTTGATGACACCATTATTAAGGCACTCAGGGAAGGCACCGAAGGAGAGAGCCTCTTGCCACACCAGATGCAGCGGGGTGGCTACCATGTGTTTGAAGGACTTGAAAAACTCATTGGTGAGACCATCTGGACCCCGACTTTTTCCATTGGGAAGAGCATCAATAACGTCGATAATTTCGTTCTCGAAAATGTTAGCAAAGGGTTTAGGACGTTAGGAAGCGGACAACCTTGCAAGCATAAACTTAGGTTGGGTTTAGGGTTTGGGTAGCATTGCGTACATGTTTATGTACCTTGTAAGTACTTCTGAAAAATGATGGCTTCGGAACCACACAGCGGTTTAAAGACCTGTATTTGTATATATAAATGTATCCATCGAGTTGTATGGTAAGCGCTGAGGGTTTAGGGTTTGGACTGTGCGAGGTTCTAATCGACAAGTATGCAGCGACTGCTGAGTGTCGAAGTCGCGAAATCGATGGCCAGACGAGCGTTGCCTTCATGGGTCGCTTCAGCGTCACAGAGGATCGTAAGTAGCGGGCCTGATTCCTTCCATTGCCACTCCGCATATGAGCGACATGCTTCTTTGGGAGTCTGGCGTTCTTTCAGTTCCAATCCCGTTTCGAGCCCTCCATCTTCTTCCAATCAGGGTCCAACTCAGACTCAGTCTTCAGCACCAACTCCTCCCCCATCTTCTTCTAATCAGGCTCAAACTTCAATACCTACTCCTCCTCCACCACCTCCTCCTCCTTCTTATGCAGCTACAGATTATTCAAGCTATCAGCAGACTTCCGTAAGGAGACGTCCTTATAATTTGGAAGCTAAAATGAGGATGAAGCAATATCGTAGAGAAGCTATGCATCGTCAGCAGGCTCTTGCAATTGAAGAAGAAGAAAGAAATTTCCAGTTGGATCAGTCTAAACTTTATCAGAAGGGCGATCCTGGGACTGTACAAGGTATTGTGAAAGAAATAATCACTGTGGGCTACTTTATGAAACTGCCCGATGGCAGGGAAGGCCTTCTGCCGTGCATGGAACTGGGATGTACCGGAGGGATCCCTCTTCTGACAAGACTATTCAAAGTTGGTGATGAAATTACGGTGCGACAGCAGAAGATGTACGATGGGGGAAAAGATAAGTTGTTTGCTAAGAAAGACTCAACATGAATGAAACCATGATAAGTGTGGTGGGGATGATGTTTAGTTGAACATTTTGATGTTCTGGTAGATATAATGGATCCTCTCTATCTAAGCTTTTATTCCATATGGGTGTGTGCCCGAGTTCATCTGCTTAGTTTTTTGAGGACTGTTTAGTGCTTACATAGTGTTTGCATCTGAATCAGCGATGCTGTAAGGATGCTGTGTTTTTTTTCAATTTAGCACAAAACGTCTCATGAAGTCGAAATGAAATATGTATGTATCTATTTATATGCTTCAAACACTTGTTTCACTTAGCGGAAGTATTGTGAATGTATTTCTAATGTTATTATTGTTTTTTTTTGAATCAATTTAAAATAGCATTATTTATCCGGTTTTTGAGGTCAGGAATGCGACAATTACCATCAGGCATGTGCTCATTGGTTTATATCAGGTCATGTCATTTCTCTTAAGGGGGCACATTTGGTAGTGTCTAGCAAGGTTGTATAACGTGTTTCAGATTTCTTCATCTGAAAGTGCCGAAAGAATTTAGGGCAGATAACTTGCCAACAGTTGGGGCCCTGTGTAATGTGTAGTTCATAGCAATCTAATGACAATTCTTGGTTTGATTGCCTCATTGCATCCTGCTGAGGGCAGGAATGTATCTTAACTGCATGCTGTTTTTGTTAACACTTGTCAATCTGCCCTAGAAAAAGAGAAGATGTACTCTCTTCGTTGACGATGTTGAATGATGGACATGTTCTCAAGCATTTGCTTTTATGCGTTATACATGTAGAATTTTCACTTCAACCTGATTTTTGTGACTCTTCTGATATGCTTTCGTCATTTAGATTAACCTTCTCTCAAACCAAGCTATTATGTGAACAAAGTGTGATAAGTTAAGGTTTGACTGTCAGAAAATTATCATGACTGCTTTGGAAATCCTCAAATAAGTTTTGGACCTCTTTATGCACATTGTGCTTGGTAGAACTGTTTTTTGTGATTTATTGTTGTATCTAGGCATTTATGCTCTATGCTGTATGTAACAATTGTCATAGGAGGATTCAATGCTACGGCATGTAGGAACTTCCTTGAGGTAGAATTGTGAAGTGAGAGCCTTCTTTCTATAATATTCTTGGTTGGCCTATCAATGTACTGCTTACATGGTGATGAGACCATCAAAAGTACACGTTTTACCTGTCAGTAGAGCATAGTGCAATGAACATATTGTTAGCCTTGATTTCTGGCCCCTTGCTAAAATCCTTTGTGTAGGATTTATGAACAAGAGAGTGCAGTTTCAATCATTCTTACTTAAATCTGGGAATTTTTAAAGTGTATTAGATTTTTTTTTAATAATAGAATTAAGTTTTGGAGCTTGCTTTAGTAACCTCAAGTCCTGACGTGCTCTGGACATCATTTTCAAGCAAAGGTAGCAAGATTAAGAAAATTATGAATGCATTAGCAACACGTTGCACCACTTGTAGCTTCTTAAGCATGGTATCTCATTCATTGCCATGGATAGAAATAGGCTGCACCAATTACAGCTTCTTATAGCAATATGTTACACTATGTATAGCTTTTCAAGCATGGTATCTTATTTTGTGACATGGATAAAAATTGGTTGGGCTAGGAACATGTCGCATCAGCAGTAATCTGATAATGCTCAAGTGTATGTCTGGTTCTAATGGTTTGGATAAAGCATTTTTTTTCAGGGGCCTGTTGGGGCTGGCAGTTCAGTGAGGGAGTCTCACAGTACTCTATTTGGGGCTTTGGGCCACTCACCATACCAGTTGTTTGTTTGCAGACTTTGGGATTGACTCCCTGCAGTGTTCTCTTCAAAAGGAATGTTCAAGTCCTTAGGGATTTTCAGATTTTATGGAGTTGTTGGATCTCTGTTTAGTGGTGTTCTGCTCGTCTTTCGATCCCTGAGTCAGAAACAATAAGTAAAAGAAAATAATTGCTCAAGCTGTTATCTTTAACTGTGGCGTAACCTTATTTCTCTTGTATGGAGTCCTTCATGTGTGCTCAAATCTCCTGGCCATTGCAAGAAGGTTATTCTTTGATGAAAGGTGTTAACTGAGCAAATCAAAGAAGAAAATAACTGCACTAGCTGTTATCTGTAACTGTGGTGTAACTTTTTCCACTTGTCTGGAGCTCCATGTGCTGAAATCTCTTTGCCACTGCAGAACATTATTCTTGAATAAAAGTTGGTAGGAAGTACAGGTCTGTCCTGCTTGTGAAGTAGTTGTCCTCTCAAATGGATATATGACGACTACAAGTCAGTTGAGTCTTTTTGTTTAAGTGTGTGTTTTTCCTCAGTTCATTTGGTTGGGGTCTTAATTTCCAATTCACAAATCTTTATGACGTTTTTGTTATCAGTCCATTTGATTGGAAATGATGTGAATTGCATATGCATGGGGAAACACATGATTGATTCACATATGCCAAACGTGCTTGGCCACATGAATAGTTAAGCCACCATAACTTATGTTACTGAAAGTAACTATTCTGTCCATGGATAAATTTTCAATCAATGTAAAAGCATATGGGTACATCTCAGTGGCAACATACTGCTGTATGTCCTTCCAGAATTAAATGAATCACATATCATCTCAATGTATAGCTGTTTTGAAGTTGTACTTGAACCCATTGAAATGCATTCACTAACAATCAAAGAACATCTGCATGTGTGCCAAATCAACTCGTGTTTGAAGAAGTATCTGGGTGACACTGATGAATGCATGAACTGCAATTGCAATAAATGATGCAAACTTGACAGTTGATGTAGAGCTTTCAACTTTCCCTTATCTGTCTTCTTCTTACTCTTGATTCTCCTGTGTGCCGAGTGTTTCAGAAGTAGAACTTTGTTTATTGCTCTCACATTCTGCTGCTCGTCCAATGACCATGTGATGCAGCATCTTCCATAGTAAATGTCTGCAAAGCTTATAGGTGAATCTTGCATGTTCATCAATATAAGTTTTATTTGTAACATTGTCCAGTTTCTCTAACACTTGAAAAAGACCATAGTAGTACATATTCACTTTGAAAAGGATCTTCCTGGCCTTCCATTTTTTTTCAATGTCATTTGGAAAACATGATGAGACAGTCTCCTTTAAAACTTGCTGAGGGGTTGCCAAGTCAGAATGATCCGAGGACAAGAGAAGAAAAAGGTGTCCTAAGTCTTCCCTATCACTTGTGCATCCCTTGCATTAAGGGGGAGCATCACAAATGTTTTTGGCTTTCATGTGGCCCAAATCCCCCCTTAGAATTTGCCACATCAATATTGCTTTCTTATCCTCCAAAGGAGGATGCCACATATCTTTGAATTTGAACTTGAATTCCCATTTGATCCACGTCTAGTTCACACACCGTTTCTTGCTAGGGGTGATGGAAGTCTAGTTTTTTTTTACCTCATACCCTCCAATCAAGGGGGGTATCTTCCGTCTCTTTGCCACCTTGTCACCTCATACCCTCCAATCAAGGGGGGTATCTTCCGTCTCTTTGCCACCTTGTCACCTCATACCCTCCAATCAAGGGGGGTGTGTGTGTGTGTGTGTGCGCTCCTTCCAAGGTGGGACTTAGAGTTGTCCCAAGTGATGATTTTGTGCGCTCCTTCAAGCTAGAGCATATTTCCCATTTGATCTTCGGAACTCCTCTTCTATTTGGATTCTTCGTCCAAAGGCAGTTTTTGCACATCCTTTCTAACTTCAGCATATCCTTGTTTTGTTGCATGGTCTCCAACATGCCAATAAGTAGATGATAGAGGAGATAAGGAACATGTTGATCACCATAGCATGCCCAACCACATTAAGTTGCATATCCTTCCAATATTGAAGCTTATTCTCAAGTTTGCCAAGAACCCAATCCCATTGTTGACTCATGGAAATCTCAAATCCAATCGAGATGCCACGCATATAGAAAGATGTGACGACTTGGAAGCTCCTAACATCTTTGAGTCTACAGAAATTGCAAGGGGGCCACACGCGGTCTTCTATGTAGTCTTCGAGTGGTTGATTCTTAAGCAAGAGGCTTCATGTAAAACATCATAGAAACACACTCCATGTCCTTTTGCAGAAATGCATTGGTGTCATCAACAAAGAGTCTAAGAACCATAGGATCTTGATTGTGGGGGGAGAGAGATCCTTTGAATCTAGAAACACACTCCATGTCCTTTTGCAGAATATGCATAGGTGTCATCAATAAAGAGTCTAAGAACCATAGGATCTTGATTGTGTGGGGGGGGGGGGGGGAGAAAGATCCTGAATTTTCCCCAAAAGTCCATTCCATACCATTGTTGTCAATCATTGGGGGGAGAGCTTCTTTATTTTGTTCTCTCTTGAAGAGTATGCACATTTCTTTAGTCGATTTGTCAATCTTGCCTGCCCACCTATCTTTAAAGTACATTTGCAACTTCTTCCTCTCGATTTCTTCCTTGTATCTTATTAGATTCTGTTTGACATTTAGTGTGCCGTTTTGCAAGTGTGAGTAACAGATTCTAGCCGATAGAGTCTTTCGTAGAGATTCTCTCTTTTTACCCTCCGAATATTTTGGATCTTCTTTTGAGTTGTGCGCAAGGTGACATGTGTTTGATTGATAGTTGTAATCCAACCCTTGAAGGAGAATCGCATTCACTACATGCTTGTGTCTAGGCAAGAGAGATATCTTGATGAACTCAAGGCAATGAGAAGACCGTAGGGTCAATGTGGAACCAAGGAGCTTTCCTAATCTTAATAAAGGGTTTGGACAATGAAACTACAGGTAGTGATCTGACACAACAATGTCCCATGTTTTGGGAGAGGGAGGGGAGCCCCAAGTTGTCAATGATGCTCTGAGAACTGTAGCCTTTGCCAAGTCTAGCTTTGCAATGATCAACATTAGAGTGGAGGGTGGATCGAGAAAAGCTCTTGAATTCCTTAAGCTCACCCAAGTCATGGTGAAGTTTTTATAGGTCCCAACAATCCTTTTCCATCCCGTCAATAGCCATGTCCATCTTCTTCCTATTTTAAAGGTCTTCCACCATGTTAAAGTCACTTAGTCACCACAAAGGATGATATTGAGGGAAAGGAATCAAGAGACTTCCAAGTATCCATTCTTTCAAAGTTGTGATTGCCATCGTAAACCTGAGCGATGTAAAAGGGATGAGTGTTTGGTGTGTGTAGAAGTGGGAGAGACACATGAGAAGCACACACAAGGAGCACAAACGCAGCAAGACACACGGAGAAGACGATGGCTGGAATAGCTCTCTCTATTGACGATGTACTGAACTGAAGTAAGAGTTGAATAATATCCCCAAGTACAAAGTACCACCACATATGAGAGTATCAAGTATATGGTAACACGGGGAAAAAACCTCTAGCGAGCACTAGAGTAAAAAGTGCTCATGTACAGGGAAAAGGTTCACATCAAAGCTACTCGAGGAACACATAAGTGTAACAAACCCACCTGGAGCGAATGATGTGAACACATACAGGGAGTGACAGATCAGCCCCCACAAGGTAATAAGCCTAAAGCTTTGCGAAAAGCTTCAAACTTTTCCCGTGGAAGAGCTTTGGTAGGCATATATATCAAATCAATATCTCCTGCATGAAGGCGCTCTCTCACGTAGTGATAATGCACCTCAATATGTTTGGTCCGTGCATGAAACACTGGGTTTCGTGCAACAGCCAAAGCACTCTGACTATCGGTGAGAATATGCAGAGCGGCATCAATCTCCATGCAAAGATCCATCAATAGGCATCTTAGCCATATACACTCCACTGTAGCTTTGAAAACTTCCTTTTACTGAGCTTCAGAACTAGATGTCGCCATTGTAGGTTGCTTCTTACTCAACCAACATATGCACGATTCTCCAAGGAAAAAGCAATTACCACTAGTGGACACACGAGTATCGTAACAACCAAGCCAATCACTATCTGTAAAAGCATGTAAGCATGGCTCAATATCTCTTCCATAAAAGAGACCTAAGCTCAAAGTGCCTCAGAGATATCTAAACACACGTTTCACCCCTTGCCAATGCTTAGTGCAAAGGCTATGCATGAATCGACTCAACTGGGAAACTGTATATTGTATATTTGGCCTTGTGTTGCATGCATATATAAGACATCCCACGTCTTGCTGATAAAGAGAAGTGTCAAATGCATCACTGAAATCCTCAATTGAGAACCTGAATCTTGTCTCAACTGGTGTGGAAAAGGCTGAAGTAGTTTTTCAACATACTTTGCTTGATGAATAACAATTCCCCCCTCAACGGATACAAACTGGATGCAAAGATAGTAGCTTAAAAGACCAAGATAAGTGATATCAAAAGTATGCTGCAAATCAGTCATAAGAATGTCAAGTTTTGCATCACATGATCCAATCAAGAGAATGTCATCGACATAAAGAACAAGCACTATAAGATCAGACCCATTTTTGCGTACATAGAGTGTGCTTTCAATCGGGCTACATGTGAAGCAAAGAGCAATCAAGTGCTTATGGATTTTGTCATACCATGCACGTGGAGCTTGCTTGAGACCATACAAGGCTTTATGCAAGTGACAAACCATATGCTCTTTCTCTTTCATAGCAAATCCGGGAGGTTCCTTCACATAAACCTCTTCTTGCAAATCACCATTCAAGAAGCTTCTTTTATGTTCAACCGATGCACTTTCCAACCTCGATGGGAAGCCAATGCAACCATAGTATGAATGGTAGTCATGTGCGAAGTATGTGCACAAGTTTCTTCATAGTCAATGCCATATTGTTGCGCATATCCTTTGGCAACCAATCTAGCTTTGTAGGATCAATGCTACCATCAGATTTTCTCTTAATCTTGTAAATCCACTTTGTACCAATGGTATTCTTTCCTTTTGGCAATTCACGTAACTCCCAAGTACCATTCCTATGTATGGAATCCATTTCTGATTGCATAGCACTCATCCATTGTGGATTGTCACATGCATCTTCAAAAGAAAGTGGCTCTTCATTACATGCTGTAGCAATAAGAGAATAATCCACAAAATTACTTGATCCATGGTGAGAGCTTGATGTTGTTCTACCAAGTAAAGGTGCACTCAATGTGCTTTCCTGCAAAGTTTGTTTCAGCCACTTTGGCATAGTTTGTGCACTCTTGATAGATATGCGTTCATTATGTAATACATTATCAACATTTATACCATGCGTGGGTTGAATTTCATGCTCATTTTCAGTCATATTTTGACGCAAATGGTCAGCCATATTTGGCTGGAAATTCCAGCAGTTTTGATAATTTTTGGCTGAAAAATTTCAGACATGTTTGGCTGGAAATTCTCTTCATTTTCAGCACTATTTTGCTTGAATTTTTCTGCCCTTTGAGCCTCAGTTGGCTGGGCTTGTCAAGCACACCATTTTGGAACAAAGGCATGAGTGTATCGAACACATCTTGTGAGCTAACTGTTGGTTGTTTTTTGCATTCAAGTAGAGGGAAAACTGAATTTTCAGCAAATACAACATCTCGACTCACAATAATTGTGTTCGTCAATGGATGGTACAATATGATATCCCTTACTTTCAGCACTATAATCGACAAATATACATTTCTTTGCCTTGTCATCAAGTTTGTGACGACGTTGTCATGGCACAAAAGCATATGCCAAACAACCAAACACACGCATATGACTAACCATAGGCTTATGACTATTCTAAGCCTCGAAAGGAGTGATGACTCTCAATGCTTTTGTAGGGAAGCGATTCAACACATAGTTTGCACACATGACTGCTTCCATCCAAAACTTATCAGGAAGATGCTTTCTTTTAACCATTCATCGTGCCATTTCAAGTAGAGTTCTATTTTTACGCTTTGCAACACCATTTGGCTGAGGTGTATATGGCACCGTACATTGGTGTGAAATACCTCTTTCACGAAGAAAAAGCATTAAACTCATGTGACATGTATTCACCACCACGATCCGTGCATAGAGTCAAAAGCTTTTGTGAAGAAAAATTTTCAGCCATAGCTAAAAGTGCTTTGAAGCAAGAAAATACTTCATTCTTTGCTTTCATAGAATACACCCATGTATGGCAAGTAGCATCATCAATGAAGGTAACAAAATATACATTCTTCCCAAAAGATGGAGTCTTCACGGGACCACATACATCACTATGAACAAGCTTCAATTTTCTTGTAGTGTGTGTCTAACTATCTTTTGGAAAAGAGGCAAAATGCATTTTTCCAAGAATGCAACCTTCACATGCATGATTTTCAATGGACTCTAAGTGTAGGCAAGCCAATAATCATGTCCTTCTTTTGCAAGTAAAGCAAACTATTGAAGTTTAAGTGACCAAAACGAGCATGCCAAAGCTCCATTTCAGCCATGGAAGAAGTATGGGCAACCAAGGCATTCGAGACAGCCCTCTTGTATGGATCCATGCGATACAAACCATTACATAATGTATCGGACATCATCATAAAATCACCATTGCTGAAATCATGAAGCATACACTTATCATCAACAAAGTGTACATGAAGCCCAACTTTGACAATCAACGGAACTGAAATTAAGTTCTTGATATCGGGCACATACAATGCATTTTTCAAGAGAATCACACCTCCGTTTGCAGTCGTAAGCTCAATTTCTCCTACTCCAATGCTAGAATAAGAGGCATTGTTTGCACACACCACATGTCCTCCTTTGGGTGCATCTTTCAAAGAGGCAAAATTTTTTTTGCATGATGTTATGTGCTTTGAAGCACCACTATCAAAGAACCAGTCCAAATAAGCCTCACTCACAACCATACATGTAGAATGCAAAGAAGCATCATAATGACATAATGACATGTAACAACACATGCCCAAAAATCTCGAGGCATGTTAGCTTCATCATTCTTTACATTTGCTGAATTTTCAGCAATAGACATGCTGGATTCCTTCTTCTTTTCATTGTGTTTAACAAGCTTTCTACACTCATCAATAATATGACCAGCCTTCCGGCAATATTTGCATCTCTTCTTTTCCAAATCGGCATCATTAGAGGAATGAGTGGAAGAGAAAGCTTGAGGCTTTGGTTTTGATGAACCCAAAGCTGAACCATACTTTCTTTTCCCCTTTTGTGAGATAGCAAGTGCTTGCGTTCCCTCAATCAAACCACTCCTATTCACTCTAGATTCCTCTTCTTGCAAAAGAAGACAGACAACTTCATCAAATGCATACATATTAGGATTTCCTTTTGCAACCAAACGGAGTGTAGTAGCAAAGCTTTGAAAAGATTCTGGTAATCCTTTCAAGAATGTAGAAATGAGCGATGCATCCGGAATGATCTCATCTATGTTTGCTAGTTGCTCTTTCAAGTTCTTGATGCGTGTCACATACACATCCACCGACTCATTTTCAGCCATACATACATCCTCAAGTTGCTTCCTCAAGTATTCAACACGTGCTTCATTATGCACAGCATACAAAAAAGAAAGAGTGTCCCATGCCGGTCGTGATATAGAACACGACCGAATGTGTGGAACTATATGACGCTTCACAAAAAGCGCAATCAAAGCATAAGCTTGAGCATCTTTTCCATCCCATCTAAGCTTCTCTTGTGTAGGTGGAGAAGGAGAAACCACTTTACTCGAAGAAGAAGCTCCATATGTGACAGTAGAATGTGAAGTAGAAGAACCTGCGGGTCTTCGATCTACATCCGCCACTATGTTCCAAAGTTGTTTAAAAACAAGAACATGCTTCATCATGTAAGACCACATCGGATAGTTGGTCCCACCAAGCTTATCTTCAGCTTGAAGCATGCCAAACAAGTCATTTCTGCCCGCCATTTCACAAAAGAATAAGAATGTGACAAAATCTTCACTTCGAAGAAAGCTGAAATGAATGCTGAAATTTTAGCTCACAAACTGTCACTCTCATGGCAATTCTGACTGCACGGATGGCTTCGAAATGGGGGTAAAACTCGAGTGGGCCTGGTGGAAATGTCTTTTGGCCGCTGAAATTCACTGTTCTATGCTCCGAAGTCGATTTGCACTTTTAAAGAGTGTGCGTGCCGTGATGCGAAAAACCGAAACTTGAGAAGGAGTTGAACCTTCTCTGATACCACTGTTGGGTGTGTGTAAAAGTGCGAGAGACACACGAGAAGCACACACAAGGAGCACAAACGCAACAAGACACACGGAGAAGATGATGGCTTGAATAGCTCTCTCTATTGACGATGTATTGAACTGAAGTAAGAGCTGAATAATATCCCTAAGTACAAAGTACCACCACATATGAGAGTATTAAGTATGTGGTAACATGGGAAAAAACCTCTAGCCAACACTAGAGTAAAAATAGTGTGGTTCCATCGAGGGTCCACAAATAGAGAGGAGCACACAACCTTGAAGCAAATAACACTGACCACTGACTCCACTATTGTGAGGATGGTATGTCGCGAGTCAAGAATGAAGATTGGAAATACCCTATAACTCAGAAAGTAAGCATTGTCAATTTTGATCTCATGGTTTCGATTACTGTACTCTTCTTGAAGGCATTGGCTACTAATAGCCTCTCTAGAGGCGTCTCAAAGTCCCGCACATTGAATGAAAGTACAATCATTTATGATTTGGTTGGTCGTGTTGCCCCTTTCGGTTTAGGATTTTATCCTCAATTTTCTTGTTCCTCCCCTTTTCTTTTTTCTTAGATGTAGAGGGCAATTGAAGGGGGAGGGAGGTTTCTCATTAATAGGGCTCTTCCATGGGAAGTCAAAGGGGAACTTGCCTTTCACAATATTTGTTTTCTTAAGATTGGGTTTGTTGTGTTTGCCCTTTTGGTTTAGGATTTTATCCTTATTTTCTTGTTCCTTCCCTCTTCTTTTTTCTTAGATGGAGAGCGCAATTGAAGGGGAGGAGGGGGGGGTCTCATTAATAGGGCTCTTCCAAGGGAAGTCCAAGGGGAGCTTGCATTTCACAGTATTTGTTTCCTTAGCATAGGAATCAGGAAATGTGGACCTAGTGATCGAGCTCTCACTCTCTATCATTGTTTGAGTCTTTGATTTGGCTCACTCCTCTTGGATAGTGTCAGACATTGATCCACAAGGATCAGCCCACATTGATCAATAGGGATCAGTCCACATTGATCCACAGGGATTATTCCATTTGATCCACAGGGATGAGTCTATGTGTGCGAGGGACAAGGGCCAGCCAGCCAAGTGTCAGACATTGATCCACAGGGATCAGTCCACATTGATCCATAGGGATCAGTCCACATTGATCCACAGGGATCAGTCCATATTGATCCACAGGGATCAGTCCACATTGATCCACAGGGATCAGTCCACATTGATCCACAGGGATCAGTCCACATTGATCCACAGGGATCAATCCATTTGATCCACTTGGATCAGTCTATTTTTTGAAGAGGGATCAGTCCATTTGTTCCAACAGGATCAGTCCATGCGTGGGAGGGACAAGGGCCAGCTAGCCAAGGTCCCAAGGTCGGGGGATACCCTAAGGTACCAAAGTAGTAATGGGAATAAATGTTGCATGATGGCCACATGTTCATATATGGATGGGAGGAGAGTCACACACATCATTCAAGTCTCTTTCTAACAATTGGTATCAGAGCATGGATCCTCGTCGTTTTTGCATGAGATTTTGGGTGCTTTTTGTCGTCCCGATCGTCGTCATTGATTTCTGAGCCTTCGTGAGAGTTTTGTGCTGAAGGAGGAGCAAAAGGTGTTGATAGGAAGCCCACGTGAACCCCCTACTGTGAACAAATACCTACGCATCTATGTGATCCCTTCTGGAGGCTACACACGCGAAGCACATGGAGAGCGCAGAATCCTTGCCCGCACCCATCAAGACCGTGCCCATGATTCTGGCACCTGCCCATATCTTTCGGAAGTTATTGCTTTAGTCTCGCAAGCGTCCGTAAAGGAGCATGTGGGATTAGTCCTTCCTTGCCGCCTTATCTCTGATGAAGCATGTTTCACAAAGAGCACTCCGTCCTATCTCTCCGGATTTTTCGGCTTGCTTTCAGAGCATATAGAAGAGATTTTTTGTTTTTCGCGTTTCTCTTTGTATTGAAGACGAACTCACGAAACCTACTCTACATATTATCTTCCGTGCTTGCAATAGCGCCTATGGGATTAATTTTCTTGCTCTGCGTGTGTCTCAGCAGTCTTAAGCACCAATTTCGAAGTACTCTTTTGTGCCATGGTCAAGAGCTTGCATCATTGAACCAATTGATCTTACCTCCATCCACTTCTTTGGCCTTATCTTGAACACTTGACCTCTAAACTTTGAGTTTTTGTTGCTAAGCATAGCCCTCTCAGAGATCTTTTCAACGAGTGTTACAAGACCTCTTTTTGTTTCCGTTTCAATTAGCTGGAGAGTTTGGAGTTTGTCGTTTATCTTCAACAACCATCTTTCGAACATCGTTTTGAAGCACAACCTTTCGGGAGAGACTTGGAAAGCTATTCGGACGGAGGGTGGACCATCTTGAGCACCTTCGCACGTCTGCAAATTATTTTTTGAACCTCTAGATAAGTCCCTTGTCAATTTATATGCATCATTGCTCTCTTTTTGCATCATATTGCATATAGGACATGCAAATTTTGCATAAGTACTTAGAGTATACGTGTAGTTAGATGTGGATGCGTATTGTATGGTGCATGTACTCTTCTTTGCAGGGAAAGGTAACTATTTTTCTTGCAAGTTAGCGAGAAAATAATAATTTGTCAGGGTGTGTAATCCGCTTTCGGTCTACTTGTAGTTATATTGTGCCTGTCGCCATTGCGAATTTTGTCAGGGTGTGTAATCTCCTTTCGGTCTATTTGTAGATAGATTGTGCCTTCCGTCACCGTTGTCACGAAAATTGCTTTTCGTAATTTTTCCAGTTTTCAAAATTGCATCGTTATGTTGTCGAAATTTTTAGAAAACTAGTATGCATATGCATGCAAGCATATAGAAGATACTAAAAGTTTCTTATTTCTTCATGTTTCATTGAGCAAAGACTTGTAATTGTTTTTTTCTGCTTCCACTTACTTGTTTTGAGTATACATAGAATATTCAAACTATATAATGATCAAGATGAATGATTAGTAGCAGTTTGATCAAAGAATCGTATACCTTGTGGATATCTAGTAGATATCACTATTTGGGAAAAATTAATTCAAGGATAAGCCTAAGGGCAAGTGTTCCCAAGGTCATTAGAAAGTAAGAATTCTAAGATTCCTAGTTAGAACCTAGAATAGAGGATAGTTCATTCTCAAAGATTCCATGATCTAGAAGAATGCAAGTAGCATTTTAATAAAAAAGGAATAAAGTCAAGATTTGAAATATGTAAAGTCATACATTTAGAAAGAGATAAGAATTTTTCAAGTGAAAGAATTGCCCTTTTGCAAAAAGGACAAAGTGAGACTAAGGCTAGTTTTGCCAAGGTCTCATAAGTTAGAAACTTAGAGGTAAGAGGTCTCAAGGTAAATTGAAACCTTAGAAGAGCACTCTAAGACCACCTGCAAGTTCAGGATGTTTATAAATTAAGTATCTAGTTCATAAGTAGTTACCATACTTAATACTTATGAGTTCTAGTGCACATTTCTATGTGTATAGAACAAAGAAGTTTATTTCACAAGAATTATAGACCTCAACTTTGTGGAATAAAAAGAGCAAATCAAGTTTGATTAGAATGCCGTAGTTAGAAATAGTAAAAGAAAAGTCATGTAAAAACTTCCTAGATCGTTATGTTGTCGAAATTTTTAGAAAACTAGTATGCATATGCATGCAAGCATATAGAAGATACTAAAAGTTTCTTATTTCTTCATGTTTCATTGAGCAAAGACTTGTAATTGTTTTTTTCTGCTTCCACTTACTTGTTTTGAGTATACATAGAATATTCAAACTATATAATGATCAAGATGAATGATTAGTAGCAGTTTGATCAAAGAATCGTATACCTTGTGGATATCTAGTAGATATCACTATTTGGGAAAAATTAATTCAAGGATAAGCCTAAGTGCAAGTGTTCCCAAGGTCATTAGAAAGTAAGAATTCTAAGATTCCTAGTTAGAACCTAGAATAGAGGATAGTTCATTCTCAAAGATTCCATGATCTAGAAGAATGCAAGTAGCATTTTAATAAAAAAGGAATAAAGTCAAGATTTGAAATATGTAAAGTCATACATTTAGAAAGAGATAAGAATTTTTCAAGTGAAAGAATTGCCCTTTTGCAAAATGGACAAAGTGAGACTAAGGCTAGTTTTGCCAAGGTCTCATAAGTTAGAAACTTAGAGGTAAGAGGTCTCAAGGTAAATTGAAACCTTAGAAGAGCACTCTAAGACCACCTGCAAGTTCAGGATGTTTATAAATTAAGTATCTAGTTCATAAGTAGTTACCATACTTAATACTTATGAGTTCTAGTGCACATTTCTATGTGTATAGAACAAAGAAGTTTATTTCACAAGAATTATAGACCTCAACTTTGTGGAATAAAAAGAGCAAATCAAGTTTGATTAGAATGCCGTAGTTAGAAATAGTAAAAGAAAAGTCATGTAAGAACTTCCTAGATCGTTATGTTGTCGAAATTTTTAGAAAACTAGTATGCATATGCATGCAAGCATATAGAAGATACTAAAAGTTTCTTATTTCTTCATGTTTCATTGAGCAAAGACTTGTAATTGTTTTTTTCTGCTTCCACTTACTTGTTTTGAGTATACATAGAATATTCAAACTATATAATGATCAAGATGAATGATTAGTAGCAGTTTGATCAAAGAATCGTATACCTTGTGGATATCTAGTAGATATCACTATTTGGGAAAAATTAATTCAAGGATAAGCCTAAGGGCAAGTGTTCCCAAGGTCATTAGAAAGTAAGAATTCTAAGATTCCTAGTTAGAACCTAGAATATAGGATAGTTCATTCTCAAAGATTCCATGATCTAGAAGAATGCAAGTAGCATTTTAATAAAAAAGGAATAAAGTCAAGATTTGAAATATGTAAAGTCATACATTTAGAAAGAGATAAGAATTTTTCAAGTGAAAGAATTGCCCTTTTGCAAAAAGGACAAAGTGAGACTAAGGCTAGTTTTGCCAAGGTCTCATAAGTTAGAAACTTAGAGGTAAGAGGTCTCAAGGTAAATTGAAACCTTAGAAGAGCACTCTAAGACCACCTGCAAGTTCAGGATGTTTATAAATTAAGTATCTAGTTCATAAGTAGTTACCATACTTAATACTTATGAGTTCTAGTGCACATTTCTGTGTGTATAGAACAAAGAAGTTTATTTCACAAGAATTATAGACCTCAACTTTGTGGAATAAAAAGAGCAAATCAAGTTTGATTAGAATGCCGTAGTTAGAAATAGTAAAAGAAAAGTCATGTAAGAACTTCCTAGATTTAGGAGTTGAGACATAGACTTTAAAGTTTCCAGTTTTTTAAGGAATCATATCTTGATTCTATAACAGTTTAATATGGGCAGATGGGGTTACCTAAGAATGAAGAATAGAGATCCTAGGTGGACTCATCTTCGTTAAGCAAGTAAGGAAAGTCTGTAGGTAAGATACTCAAGACTGGCCAAGATATATAGAAAGGCAAGGTTTGCAAAGAGAAAACAAGGCAAGGCTATAGTATAAGTCCCTAGCAAGGAGTGAGACAAGGTTATATAGAAAGACAAGGTTTGCATTTATTAGACAAGGCAAGGTTGTCTCCAATAGGAAGTGATTATATAACAATGCAAGGTCTACGAGTAAGAAAGTTAGCTCAAAATGGAAGACAAGTTGAGAAGCAAGTTTGATATTTCTATTTATAGTGCATCATAAATAGTAACCAAGTAAAGTGACCAAGTTTGAGCATTAGGGGAGGCGACTACTGATCCGTGGAGAACCAGATCTCCAAGAGACGTGATTAGTAAATGTTATCAAGTTGCTTGAAATTGATTGTAAGTTTATTTATTATCTTTACTTTGTGCATTCATCTTAAATTCATTAAGTCATGGAGACTCTAGTTGGAATGCTTTAGTACTTTCAACGAATAATGTATTCAACTAATACGATTACATTATTCATGATAATGCATCAACAACTATATTCTATTTACTTTCTGGTTTGCCTCCTTGCAAGAACATAATGCATAGAATCGAATTGGTACCGAGAGCGAATCCACTTGCTTGGCCACCATTTCGAATGAGTTTGCAGGAGGAGAATGAAGTCTGCAAGGTCG
This sequence comes from Ceratopteris richardii, assembly GCA_020310875.1. NCBI lineage: Eukaryota > Viridiplantae > Streptophyta > Polypodiopsida > Polypodiales > Pteridaceae > Ceratopteris > Ceratopteris richardii. The sequence continues at coordinate 208,733,487 of CM035406.1, forward strand.
TGGACGAGTACTTACAGAAAAGGCTGATTAGACCCAACTGTTCACCCTTTTGCAGCATTAGTTCTTCTAGTGAAGAAGAAAGATGGATCTTATAGGATGTGCGTCGACTACCGAGCACTCAATAAGATTACTATCCTATGCCCAGGATTGATGATCTTTTAGATGCTCTAGGTAGAGCCATTTTTTTTTAGTAAAATAGATTTTATAAGTGGCTACCATCAGATTAGACTAACATATCATGATGTACATAAGACTCAGTTAATCCAGAGAAGGCTGAGTTGTTTCTTCCGAGGATAGAATATATAGGGCATGTGGTATCAGTCGATGGGGTTGAGATGGATCCCCGGGAGGTTTCAGTTATTTATTTTTATTTTGGCAAGCTCCTCAAGATGAGGGGTAGTTACGGTCATTTTTAGGACTTTCCGGTTTCTATCTAAAATTCACCTCTTCATATTCGTCGATAACAACGCTTATGACGAACTTGCTTCAAGGCAAAGTTCCTTTGCATGGAAGCAAGAGTAGCAAGATAGTTTTGGTACTCTGAAACAAGTTGTTTCAAAGGCTCCTATACTCAAAGTGGTAGATCCACAGAATCCCTTTGAGTTAGAGACAGATGCTAGTGGCATAGCCATAGGGACAATTTTGAGCCAAGATGGAAGGCCCATAGCTTTTGAGAGCAAGAAATTGACCAGTGCACAACGCAACTTGCCGGTGCATGAAATTGACCAGTGCACAACGCAAGTGACCAGTGCACAACGCAAGTGACCAAGGAGTTGTATGCAGTGGTGTATTCACTTAAAGTCTAGAGACACTATCTTGATGGTGCAGACTTTAAGGTATACATAGATCACCATACACCTAAGTATTTTTGTAGTGAGCCAGATCTTCGAGGTTGACAGGCTCGCTCGGCTGAGCTCATTCAGGAGTTTCTCATGGAAATCCTGTATAGAAGAGCAAAAAGAATATAGTTGCTGATGCATTTTCACGAATAATGTATCAAATGAGCTTTATAGTTCTAGAAAACTCATTGCTTCAAGATATAAAGGAAGTACGGGTGGAAGATCCACATTTGTTACATATTATGAGAGCCATCAGTGATGACTCTATTATAGGAGAGGGGACAATTTCAGCTGTTACTTCCCCTAGGAGAGCAAACAAATCCATTCCGTATTCCAATTTCTCACAGGAGAATGGAATAGTTAGACAGAAAGGAAAGGTTTGCGTATTAGATTCCTTGGATTTGAGAAGAAAAGTCATGCATGATAACCATATGTGCCTTGCAGAGGACATCCAGGTGTTGACAAGACAATATAGCTTGTTAGTAGAACATTTTGGTTGCCTGGATAGCCAGAAATGTCCATACTTATGTTCAACAATGCTTTATGTGTCAAGTCAACAAAGCAGAAAGGGTGAAGACACCGTGTCTTTTGGCAATCTTTACAGATTCCAGATCACAACTCGGACAGTGTATCCATGGACTTCATAGTCGGGTTATCGCGGACCCAAAGGAAGCGGGATACTATCCTAGTTGTGGTAGACAGATTGAGCAAGATGGCTCATTTCATACCCACGCACGAGACTATAGAAGCTCCACAGTTAGCGGAGTTGTTTATCCAGCATGTCTTCATATTGCATGGGTTACCGGCATCCATAGTTTTGGATAGGGAGGTCAGATTTACAGGACACTTCTAGAAGTTTGTATTTTTGTATTTGATAAACTGAAGGTGTCATTAAAGATGAGTAGTGGTGATTATTTTCGGATAGATGGTCAGACCGAGAGGGTCAACCAGATTTTAGAGGACATGTTGAAGGCATATGTGTCTGAGAGAGAAAGAAAGAAAGAAAGTCATATTAACGTCTTCTGGAGGCCAAACTTGGCCTATGAGACAAAAACCATATACAAATGTAGTAACCCTGTGTAGAAGATGAAATGAAATAAAAAGTATATCGCTACACAAAGCTATATAGGGCTGAAAGAGGCTGGGGAGACGTGGCTCTGACTCTGTAGATAGTGGCCACCTAATACATGGGGGATCCATAATGTGAGTAAAAACACCCTAGCTACCGGTGATGGGTGGAGGTGGGTATAGTATGTGGTACATCGGTGGTGGTCTGAGTGCCTCCTGAAGGAAGACAACCCAGGGGGTGGTGGTACGCCTATGCTCCATCATGTGGTCGTAGGCTGTCCTGATGCGTGAGATATCCTCCTGATATAGTCGTGGTCGACGATATCCTCCCATGCGTGGTCAGCGTCGTGCTCTCTGTGCTACTTCCTGGTGGAGTGTGAGCCCTATAGATGGACCTCTCTGATGTAGCTCAGCTCGCTGAAAGAACTGGGTAATGGTCTACTGGTACTCACCCGTGGCTGATGTGTGGGCTGTAGTGACCGCTCTCACCTCTCGTATGCTGTTGTGAGAAAGCGTCCGAAGCGTCATTGGTCTCCCATACTCATGCACAACTGGAGGGACTCCTCTATTTGGAAGTGTGCTCGTAGGTCTAAGTATGCTGGGCATCTTATAACAAAATGCTCCTCACTCTCTACCTCTGTCTTGCATACTGGGCACCACCTCTCCTCATGGGGGACTCCCCTGGACCGACCCCTCTCAATCTCGAGCTGATGTGATGAAACACGGAGCTCCCAATGACGACTCGAAGGTGGTGGGGTAGGTATGTCTGCTTGTATCTCGGAATCTCGACGAAGCCCTCGTCCGATATATGTAGAAAATGCTCACGGTAGTAGAGCATTTTCGGTGGCAATGTATCCCTAGGGCTCACCCATGTCCTCTGTATGTATGTATGCCATATCTCTTGACGAATGACCCTATTCCTCTCCTGATGATAGAGCGAGTAGGTGGGTGCATGTGAGTCAAACTGTAGTGGTGGTAGCCTGTCTATGTCAAAGCCATGGTGGGCCAACCAGTCTCGTGTCTATGCATACCATGAGGAGGTGTCGCCTGCTAATGCCATATCAAGTGATGCTTGGAAAGCTTGATAGGCAATGCGCTCTGTATCCATGCTCCGGAGTCTGTGTACTAGGCATACTGTCTGGAATAGTGCCTCAACAAGCATCGGTGGTGCAGCGAGCTCTGCTCTAATGATATCATGTGGTACGGAAGGCTTGCTACGGATAAGTCTGGCAATCATGAGGATGTGTGGCCTCTCTAATGCTGTCCATACTGATGTAGCTAAGCCTTGTCCCCATATGGGTGCCCCATACATGAGTGTTGGCGTAACCAAAGTGTCGAAGAGCCACCCCTTTGTGCGGGGCTCTTGAAAATATGCCTGGTGGCATTGTCTCTCCATCAAAGCTAATGCTGCATACCCACTTGTGATGCGGTCACGGGCTGCCTGAGACATAGAGAAGACCCCTGATGCTTCTGTAAATGTCACCCCCAAGTAAACATATGATCCGACCACCTCAATCGGTCCACTTGCTGCCGTGAACAAACTATGTCTGCATACCTGTGCTGATGTATGAAAGATCATGACCTTGGTTTTACCAAGGTTCACAGATAACCCTCTGTGTCTGCAAAAGTCATCTAGGCCATGTAGATGATGCTGTAGACCTTCTGCAGACTCTGAAACGAGTACAATATCATCAGCGTATAAAAGAATATGGACCATGGACCCATGTACCTCAATGCCATCACCTCCCTGCTGATGAATGTAGTCCACTATCTCATCAATGTAGAGACCAAAGAGGGTGGGTGAAAGAGGGCATCCTTGCTTCACCCCGATAGTGCTAGCAAGTGGATGAGATAAGCCCCCCGGACATCTGACTCTACCAGATACTCTCTCATATAAGGCGTAGATCCCCCGTATCATCTCCTCCGGAGCTCCGACATCAAGTAGTCGTCTGAAAAGTCGTTCCCTGGGAACAGCGTCAAATGCTTTGCGGAAGTCCACAAAGCAGCAATATAATCTCCTCTTCCTCACCCTTGCCTAGTCGATCAGGCATCTCAGAGTGAAGATGTGGTCAATGGTAGAGTAATCGCATCTAAAACCTGCCTGTCTTGGAGCCCTGATACCCTTCCTCTCAGCGAGAGTACTCAACTCTGTCTCTAATACCGCCCCATATAACTTGGCCAATATAGGGCCAATCATGATGTCCGGTATGTAGCTGGATCCATAGTATCACCTTACTTATGAATGGGCACTATGGTGTGCTCAGTCCATGAGTCAGGGAACCCTTCAACCAATGCATGGTTGAAGAGATGGGCAATGGGCGGTGCAAGGGTCGTGCCTCCGTAGATGAGGTGCTCTGCCTGTAAACCGAAATGGTCATGGGCCCTGCCATGCTATAGACGGGCAATAGCACGTCCCACCATAGTGGGTGTGAAGAAGTCAGAGGTAGTAGGACGTGAGCTATGTGGTATGGGAATGGGGGGCTGGTCTGGGATCTCGTATAGGTTCCGTGCATAGCTATGCCAAGTGCTCGGGTCTCGGATGGGTGTCTGTTGTCTCCTCTCTCTCAAATGTCGCCATGCCACTGTCTCGACTCATGAGCAAATGATAGATATCCCAGTATTGTCTCTCCTCATGAGCAAATGATAGATATCTCGCCATGTCACTGTCTCGACTCATGAGCAAATGATAGATATCCCAGTACTGTCTCTCCTCCCAATCTCGTCGTCTGCGGAGAGTAAGTCTTTGCATGCGACGCTGTGCCTATGTGTGTGTAATATCCCCTCTATGCTCTAAAATTCGTAGTTGCTTCCGTAGCTCACGGCAATCTGCATCATACCAACGGTTCTGGGGCATGGAACCTGTGCGTGGAGGGTGTATATGTGTGCGGTGTGGGAAGCTGCAGAGAGCTGAGTCCTGTAAGATGGTGGTGAACTGTGATGTAAGTGTGTCCAAGGGTGAGAGTGGATTGAGGGAGAGTAGGCGGTTGTGTAAATGGTGTGCATAAACGTGTGAGAGCTCGTGTGTGGTGTATCGTGGTGTGTGTCTGAGTGGGTGAGGGAGGGTCTAATGGAATAGGAGATGAGAGTGTGAATGTGATAAATGTATGGTCAGCACCAAGTGGGCATCGTCCAATACTAAGTGAGGGGATGAGTGAAGCTCCAGAGGTGGTACCTAAAATGTAGTCGACTGTGCTCTCACCTCCCCCGTGAGGGAAGCAAGTAAGTTCGCCCGAACCTTGCCAACGATTCATCCCGTCATATATAACGAGCTGATGTTGGCTGCCTAGCTCAAGTAGATGTCTGCCATACCCGGTGGTGTCCTGACCCATGTCCGCCGATACTCTACTGGTGCTCACCTCATCTTGGTCTCTGATCCTCATGAGATGTGGGTGGTCCATGTCGTACGCCTCGCACTGATGTGACTGAGTGCGGCCATTGAAGTCCCCCATAAGGAAGACTTCACCTAGTGTGCTGTAATGTAGTATCTCATCTGAAAGTGCTGTGTATGGTGAGTCTCTATCTCGGATCGGTCCCCCAATATCTTGTCCTGCGTATCGAGATCCGCCTGGAGGGAAGTAGCATATAGCAATGTAAATCCAGCTCCCCTATGCTATCTCCATGCGAACCCACATGTATCGTGCCTCCTAATCTCTCCCTATAATGTGGATCCGGCTCTGTATCTCCTGTCTAAATATAATGGCCACACCTCCCGATCCTCGCGTTGTACTCAGTCTCATCGTGGTCCCGGTCCTGAATGCAGATTCTCAATGAAAACCTGCAATGCTTGGTAGACCTCTCTCTTGGCTCTCGTGTGTCTCTGTGATGCACGCAAAGTCATGTGATGCAAGGATCTCCTCGAGTCTGTTTGGTCTCGTCCAGAGTGCCCTGTTGCAGTTCCACACTCCTCTGAGTGGTGTCTCCTGGTGTAGTGATGTCTCATAGGCCACGTGGCCCTATTTGATAGGGAGTCCATCTATGAAGACCTTACCATCACGGTAAAAGGCCTTCCTCCCCTCTCGACGTGCCTGGAGTATCTGTGGCATGCAAGCGTGTCGGTGTGCCACCTGCATCCGCGTGAGGTCCTCGTCCATGTAGAGGGCGCCGCCGGGTAGTCCACGTAGTACTGATCGATGTCTAAAAAAGGCGGTCCGTGCCTCCTCGGAGTTCATCTTAAGGATGAGTGCTCGCAAACGTGATGTATCCCTCTCAACCCTCCATGCGTCTCTGAAGGGCATGCTCTCGTATCCAAGTCGATGGCAAATGTCAGTGGCGTCTACCTCCGGTGATGCCCCTTCGGGTAGGCCTGTAATCCGAATGTGAAGTCTTCGAGTGTGTCGAAGCCTCTCCTCCTCAAGTGTATCCTGGACTCGTGTGAGTTCTTCTTTCTGCACGTCTTCCCTAACTTCCTTCTTAACCCTTTTGTGTACTACTTCCACCCACGACTCTCGAGTAGATTCCACCTCCGTTTTGATTTCCTTTTTTATTTCTTCTTTGAGTGTCTCCACGTTGGAGATCTCCCCCTCTTCTTTCATATGCTCATAAGCTTCCCTCCAATCGTCTCGTTCTTCTGTGAGGGTCTTCACTTGTTCTTTGAGTCCTTTGACTTTATCCATTACTTGTTCTTCGAGTCCTTTGAACTTTTCCATCATTTTTCGTATCTCCATATTGAGGTTGCGGTCTACTTCCTTTTTGGCCTCTTTGAGGGCTTTAGCGATAAGTTCATCCACTTCCCTTCGGTCCATGGGGGCCATTTCAGCGATTCTATTTAGGGTTTCGGATTTTTTAGGGGGAGAGAGAGAGAGAGAGAGAGAGAGAGAGAGAGAGAGAGAGAGAGAGAGAGAGAGAGAGAGAGAGAGAGAGAGAGAGAGAGAGAGAGAGAGAGAGAGAGAGAGAGAGAGAGAGAGAGAGAGAGAGAGAGAGAGAGAGAGAGAGAGAGAGGATTAGGGTTAGGGTTAGGGTTAGGGTTCCGGTTAAGACTAGGGTTAGGGTTAGGGTTAGGGTTAGGACTAGGGTCAGGGTTGGAATTTAGGGTTTTGGCTTAGGATTAGGGTTAGTTTGGGAGACTAGGTTAGACATTTTGGCAACGGGGCAGAAGACAGAGATGGGGCTGAGGTGTGTGGCGAACCCTAACTGCAGGTGAGGGCGAGCTGTCCGAGGAGATGGAGAAGAGACCTGCATCGAGTAGGCATCTGGAGGCGCTGCTGTCTGCTGTAGGGTGCCGATGGGCTTCCTCCACGGGATGCAACCGGGAGAGGGAGAGACCTACTGAGCGACGGGCTGACCTGCTAAGCGCCGGCCTGCTGAGCAGCTGGAGGCTCTGCTGTCTGCTGTAGGGTGCCGACAGGCTGCCTCGACGGGATGCAACCGGGAGAGAAGGAGACCTGCTGAGCGCCGACCTGAGAGAGAGAGAGAGAGAGAGAGAGAGAGAGAGAGAGAGAGAGAGAGAGAGAGAGAGAGAGAGAGAGAGAGAGAGAGAGAGAGAGAGAGAGAGAGAGAGAGAGAGAGAGAGAGAGAGAGAGAGAGAGAGAGAGAGAGAGAGAGAGAGAGAGAGAGAGAGAGAGAGAGAGAGAGAGAGAGAGAGAGAGTTATTTGCCACTAGTTGAGTTTGCTTATAACAATAGGCCTCACAAGGTGACATGTATGTCTTCTTTTGAGATGAACTATGGCATGAATCCCAATGCTCCCAGTACCATAGGCATGCCAAAGAAATGTCCTAGTGCTTCGAGGTTCGTAGCGAACATCCAAGCAAATTTAGAAATAGCTAAAGCCAAGATGCAGCAAGCAGCTGATAGGACTAAAGAGTATTTTGATAGGAAGAGATCTCCTAGATCCTTTGAGGAGGGAGACAGGGTCTTTCTTCAGGTACCAGCTAGATCTACTTCACTCTCCACAGGGAAGTGTGGTAAGCTATTACCAAGGTTTTGTGGACCTTGGAAGATAGTTAAAAAGCTAAGTGAAGTTGCATACCGATTAGAGCTTCCTCCAAATTGTAGAGTGCGTCCAGTGTTTCATATCCGTAAAATTTGGAAGTATATTTCCTGGGAGGATAACCTAATAGAAGGTATTGTTTCTTTGCAAGAAAGTAATAGCACGGATCATTCTCGAGACAGGCTACTAGATCGGGGATAGAAGCGATTGAGGAATCGTGTCATCCATGTTTATCTAGTAGCCTGGAGAGGATTACCACTTATTGACTCTACTTGGAAATCAGAAGCTCTGGTTCGCAAGTACATTCCCTCATTGATCATTGAGGACAATGATCTTTAGAAGGGGGAGAGAGTGTTAGACATTGATCCACAAGGATTAGTCCATTTGATCCACAAGGATCATTGATCCACAGGGATCAATCCATTTGATCCAGAGGGATGAGTCCATGTGTGTGAGGGAAAAGGGCCAGCTAGCCAAGTGTCAGACATTGATCCACAGGGATCAGTCCACATTTGATCCACAAGGATCAGTCCATTTGATCCACAGGGATCATTGATCCATAGGGATCATTGATCCATAGGGATCATTGATCCACAGGTATGAGGTGTGTACCTATTACTTCATCGTGAGAATTGACCATTGTTATTGCTCTACATCAGAGAAGACTTAATTTAAGATTATGGTTTGTTGTATTGACTGTTTTGAACAGTTCATATCCTTCTTTTTACACATTCATTCACATAATACTGCTTAGACACTCTCACACTACATTTTGTAACTAGAACACTTTAGATTCAGCTTATATTCAGATTATTTGTATCATATGGTCATTGTATGTTGACATTTTGCATTTAGTAGTTTGTGTACTAGCTTCGTGTAGTAGCATTAAGGTGCTGCACTTTTATAATTGTTTTTTTATCTCTCTATGTTGTCAGTTATCTCTCTAGATTCCGTCAAGATGTGTTACGTGCTAAGGTCAAGTGTTGGATTTAACCTGTGATGATTGTTTGAGCTTACCACACTTTCAACATTTGGTGTCAGAACATAGTTTTGACATACACCCTTCTACTCAAGATAAGTGACTATAGAGATAGATTGGAGCAAGAAAACAAGCTTGCTGGAATGCCGAACTGTCCAATGTGGAGTTTTATGATGATGAACTTGCTAGTTTCCAAGAACTTGTGGAATATTATCAATGGAAAGTACCCCAGATTAAGACAAGCACAAGCAGTGGAAGATGTTGCTTCTTCATTAAAGAAGGTTGCTACTCCAATTTCTTCTGAAGAAGAAGAGGAGATTACATCATCATCATCCATAGAGAGAGGGAAACAAATGTAGATTCAATCTACAAAACAACAATCCAGATTGAATTCTAGAGATACACAAGCACTCTCATTTTTTGCTATGAGATTCAAGAGGCATATCATTCCACATGTCAGGTCATGTAGAACCTTTCGTCAAGCTTGGTCGGAATTAGAGAAGCTCTATCAGAGCAAAAATCTTGATAGGAAAGCTCATTTCAAAAGACAATTAGCCAACACAAAGATGAACGTTGGTGAGTCAGTTTAGTCTCACGTTTTGAAGCTCAAAGACTTACGAGGTCAATAAAAGTCAATGTTGGAGTTACTATGTATGATGATTAGACGATGGATACTCTCATAAATTCACTTCCATCTACCTATCGTTCTTTTGTTACTTCTCTTTCTCTCTGTAAAAAGAGATAGAGCAATATCTGTTAAAGAGTTGAAGTTTCTCTTACTTCAAGATGAAGACCAATAGAAGAGTATGGAAGAGAATGATGAAGCCATGATGTCATTGTCCAAAGGAAAGAAGAAGAAATAGAAGAAGAGTCAACATAACAAAAAGAAAAGTAAGTCTTCAACTAGTTCTTCTACCACATCTAGTTCCAACACTTCCACCACTCCTAAAGAGAAGTCTACTTCCACTACATCCATCTCAAAGAAAGCTATATGCCACTATTGCAAGAAACCTGGGCATTTTATAACAGAATGCAAAAAGAGGATTTTTAATGAAAAGAAAAGAGCATTAGGTAATAATGTTGAAGATGGTTCAAAACCTGAGTCTTCAAATGAAGAATCATATGCATGTGTTAGTATTGAGGAAGTAACTTTTGATCAAGAAGCATTAATCGAAGTCTTAGAAAATCCTTGGAATTTGATTCTAGAGCTACTAAGAATATGGAAGGTTGCAAGAAGGTATTTCCTCCCTTACTAACTTTGCAAGAAGGGTGACCATAGCATATGGTCTTGATTTGGATGTTGTAGGTGTTGGAGAAGTTAACCTAAAGTCAAGAGCAAGAGGAAATTTCACAATTTCTAATGTTCTTTATGTTTTCGAAATAAAGAAGAATTTGTTGTCTATTTCTACTTTCTTATCAAATGGTTATAAAGTCATCTTTAAGAAAGATTCATGCCAGATCCTCACTCCAAATGAGGAGCATTATCTTTTGCAAGGTGAAAAGAGAAGTGGAATTTGTTATGTGCAAAATTAGTTTTGCTAATTTTTCTAGGTCTACTACACCTAAAGAGAATATGAAGTTATGGCATGTTGGATATGACCATATCAATTACAAAACTCTCAAGCATATTAAAGATCAAGATATGGTGACGAGTCTTCCCACTTTTGCTTTCCCGGATGATGCAGAATCTTATGAGGGATGTCTTGAAGGAAAGCTCACAAGCTAACATTCAAGAAGCATGGATATATCACATCTACCAAAAAATTGCGGATCATACATTCAGATGCTAATGGACCTATGAGAGTAGATTCCATTCAAGGATTGAGGTATTTTGTAATATTTATCGATGATTTTTTCAGATATTATTGGTTTATGGTTTGAAAGCAAAAACAGAATGCTTTCATGCTTCAAGAAGTTCTTAGCTATGGTTGAAAATGAAAGTCAGTCTAAAATTCAGATTTTGAGAAGTGATAGAGGAGGAGAGTATTTATCAAAAGACTTCATCTTTTCTTGAACACAAAGGTATCTATCATTAACTCACTATTGCTTATAAGCTATACTTTAGAACAAAATTGTGTTGCAGAGAGAAAGAATAGGGCACTTGTTGAAATGATGCGTAGTATAATATCATTTAAGAAACTTTCACCGAAGTTTTGGTTTTATGTAATACACACAACTAATCACATTCTTAATAGGTCTTCCACAATGCTTTACAGGTAATTACTCATTATAAAGCTTATCATGGTAAGTAGCCTAATGGTAGTTATTTCAAAGTTTTTGGATCTCCAACTTATGTCCACATTGAGAAGAAGGATCTTTATAAGCTCGATATCAAAGCAGTATTCATTGGTTATGCAATTGAAAGTAAAGGATACAGATTCTATGTATCACAAACAAGTGATATCCTACTCTCCCTCGATGCTTATATTGCAAAAAGTTAGATATATGATAAACATGCAAAAATTCTAGACTTTGTTAAGGCATATGATTATGTGTTTTTCAAGTCAAAATTAGATGCTTACATTCAGTCGTACAAGGGGATGATCAACCTTCTCAAGCCCCAAAGATGTCAGTTGATAGAGGTAAAGAGAGAGTATTTGTTGCAACACCAACACTATGTGCCTCACATCTCTATCTTTTCCTACACTACCTCTTAACATGCCAACTTATGAAGTTGAAGAAACCTCAAGAGTTGCAAAAGAAAGAGAAGAAGATGTTCCACCAATAGTCAAGAACCTTCCAATATCATTCTTTTAGATTGTCAAAGATAGTGGGATAGAAAACTTGAAATCAAGTAGGACAAGAAGTGAGACAAGGAAAGAGAAAGATCATTCAAATCAGGTAAATTATATAGAAAACCTCAAGATTAACATATCCTTGCATATACTTCAAATGAAGATGAACCTGCTACTGTCAAAGATTCTTTAAAAAGTCTTGTTTGGAAGAAAGTAATGCAAGAGGAGATTGATTCTACACACAAAAATCAAACATGAAAGCTTTGTGAGTTATCAAAAGATAAAAAAGCGATTGGTGTTAAGTGGATCTTCAAGATCAAAAGGAAAGAAGATGGTACCATTGACAAGTATAAAGCCAGAATAGTAGTTAGAGGTTATGCACATAAGAAAGGTATTGACTATGATGAAACATTTGCACCTACATCTACAATGACCATAGTCAAGATAGTTCTTTCTCTTGTTTCATTTATTAGCAACTAGAAGGTGTACTAATTAGATATCAAGACAACTTTTCTAAATAGTGATTTTGATGAAGATGTCTATATGCAAAAACCACTCAAAATTCATTGGAAAGTAGTTAAAAGGATATTCGTATATACTTTCAATTATGTTGGTATTTTCAAAGTAGTCACATTTTCTACTAAAAGGTTTTGCAGATTATGATTGGGCAAGTGACAAAGACACAAGAAGAAGCATAAGTGGTTATTGTTTTTATGTTGGAGATTGCCTTATCTCATGGCTTTCTAAGAAGCAACCATCAGTAGCTACTTCGTCGAGTGAAGCAAGAGTATAGGACTTCCTTTACAACTTTACTTGAAGCAATTTGGTTATAGAAAATTTGGAGTTATCTTGATGTACATATTCATCTACTTGTGGAGATATTTTCAGACAGTCAAAGTGCTATTGCTATTTCTAATCTTGTTCAACACGCAAAGACAAAGCATATTGAAGTTCATTATCATTACATTCGGGAATAGGTATCTAAAAAGCACATTGAGCTAACTTATGTATCTACAAGTGAAAATGTAGAGACAGACATTAGAAGTTGTGTAGACACTTGAACCTGTTGTGTAGACAGAAAATGTAGAGACAGACATTAGCATGATCTAGAGACAGACATTAGAAGTTGTGTAGACACTTGAACCTGTTGGGAACAATGTCAAAATAGCACAAAACTGTAATTTCCAACAATCCAAATTTTTGGTACTTAGCCAAATTTTTGGGTACAGAAGGTGAAAACTTTTAATAAGCTTCCGGATAGGATTTGAAGAGAGCTTTCATTCGAGATATAACATTCAATCATCAGAGGTCCAGATGAAGAGAAAACCATAACCCTAATTTCTGTTCAAAAATGTGTTTTTACCTCATTTGATTCCTCTGAACATGAGGGTCAAGTTCAAATAATCAATTGATAGCCCATTTATGTGATCGCAGTCCTTTAAATCTTGAAAAGCAAAAATTAGGTGTTAAAAATATGATTGCTAAATCTAGGATTTTTGCCCAATTCGGTGTAGCTTTTTGCTTTTTCGCAAAAGCTCATTTTGGGCAAAACTCAAAGCTATAAAATAAGCATATTGAGTTACTTTGAATTATTGCTGAAGGCATCAAGCCATCGTTGGTGATCAGCTCTACTTGGAGAAAGTGTTCTACACATTTGGAGGAGGTGTGCTCTACCCTAGGTGACATTGTGGAGGAGATTCTGTTAACCAACCATCAACACATTGCTGATTTTAATGCGAGTAACAAGTCTATATCAGTTCCTTACCGGTTAGGTCACTAGTTTTTGA
>CM035406.1:208751822-208916822 GCA_020310875.1 Ceratopteris richardii
TATTGTGAGTAACAAATCTATATCAGTTCCTTACCGGTTAGGTCACTAGTTTTTGATTTAGGGTTTTTGAAACCTTAATTTCAGAATTAGGGTTTGCTGTAAAACAGTTCTAAACTGTTCATATTCTCTACATCCTCTCTCTCTCTCTCACACACACACACACACTCTTCATACCTCTTAGGAACTCTACACACAAATTCTTGTATCTAGTTCCCTATTTCGGCCTATATTCAGATTTTGTATCAACTATACACATTGTAATTTGATAGTCAATAAAGATAGTGTAGGTAAGCATTCTAGCTTACCGTTACACTTGGAAAATCTTGTCTACTCTCTCCCTATCTCTCACTCATCTCTTTTTGAGTATTAAGATGAGTATGATAAGGTTCATGTGTTGGAAGATCTTGTAAACTATGATTAATGTTATTGTTGAGGGCCACCCCACTTTCAATAGAACCTTATACTATTATGATGTTGAGGGGGGATTGTTGGATAGCATTGTTAGAATATCCCAAAGCTAAAAAAAAAATCCAACCACCCTAATTTTGGTGCTTAGTCAAAATTTTGTCCGAGATGGTAAATAATTTTTATTGGCTCATTGGAAAGTTCTCTTTAAGAGCTTTCTAATGATATATAACACTTCATCATCTTGCATCAGAAAGTAAACCAAAAGTCAAACCCTAATTTCTGCTTTTCATATGCTTTTCACGCAAAAACTTTCTTTTCAATAGATTTTTCGCAACGTTTCATGCTTTTCATGCTGATTTATGTGGGCACTTCAATCTATGTAAAGAGGACATAGGGAGCATCATAAGGTATCAATTTTTGAAGCACTCAAGACATAAGCTCTAGGTTAAGAGCTAGGAGTAGTTTTGGATGCAGATTTGGAGGAGTTTTTTGGAAGCTTCCCTTTGTTCTTCGCACTCTCAAGTGTGCATGCTGATTTTGGAGAGTAGTAGTATCTAATTTAGGGTTTTTCTCATGTGTTGGTATATACTTATTGCTTTATCTCGAGAAGTGACCATTGCTTTCGCTTCCCTACATCAAAGAAGACCTAATATCAAATTGCGGTTTTTGCTGCATTGACTGCTTTGAACAGTTCATATCCTTCTTTTTGTATATATTCACTCACATAATACCTCTTAGATACTCTCCCACTACATTTTGTAACTAGAGCCCTTTAGGTTTAGTCTATATTCAAATTCTTTGTATCATACACACATTGTATATTGACATTTTGCATTTATTACTGTGTGTTGTAGCATTAAAGTGCGACACTTCTTATAATTGTCTTCTTATCTCTCTATATTGCCATTTATCTCTCTTGATTAAATCAAGGTGTGTTATGTGCTAAGGTCAAGTGTTGGAAAGATCTTGGATTTAACCTATGATTATTGTTTGGGCCTATCACACTTCCAACAACAAAACACACACACACATATATATATATATATATATATATATATATATATATATATATATATATATATATATATATATATATATATATATATATATATACACACACACACATGTGTGAAGAGATGGATAGGTATGTGCTTGAAGATGACGAGGTGTTGCAAAATCCTTGATCTACACCAGCCAAATGAACTCCAGGAGTATATAGTGGGCCCTTTTAGCTTTCCAATGGATGTATTAGACACCCTATGTACCTTGGAAGATCACTCTCAAAAAGATAGATCAAAACAGATAAGTTGGAGTTAGCTCAGAGGTGAAGAACTTGCTATTTTGGTTCATACACCTGTCCAGTGTTTTTCATAATTCTCTGAGCAGAGCAGCAATTAGCTTAATTCCTCTTGGGGACGTGCAGTTAACTTAAAGAGCTAACTTTCAAGAATAATCTAATAAAAAATAATGAACCACACACTGAGAATGATGTTTAGCAAGTGATGACATCATCTCGATTTTCATGGGCTGCTACAGTAATGAGACCAGGGAGCAGAAAAATGCACATAACTCCAGATTTAAGAATCGAATGATTATGAAAATTTGTATGCTTATACTAGACAGTATGCTGAATCCAACAAGCTTTAAATCATTAAATTTGGGTAAGTACACACTGAGAAACAACTCTGACAAGATGAACAAAAAAGTCGGGTACCTGACAGAGAAGTGAAAGTGAACAGACAGGGTTGACTTCAGCTGAACATAATTGAAGATTGAAACACCCAAATGAAATGAAAATTGGTGAGCATATAGTAGACTTATAGAGTTAACTTTATCAAGTTAAATCATTGAAAATGATGCACCAAGCTCAGAGAAACCATCTCTACAATCTGACTGAGAAAACTGAGAGATATGGCAGTGAGTAGTACACTTCACAAGAACATGGAAATATGAACTCACATGATCATAAAAATGAAAGTATATTGATTGTACAATACAATGGACTTACTGATACATATGTGTGCCTTGTAATCACACCTTGATATGGCATAAAGCTCAGCTCTTGGAAGTCTTCACATAGGTCTCTCTAACCACGACTAAGACTACCATGTATTTATAGTTGATCTTGGGAGGCTAACTTCCCTCAATCTCTCTCCAATCAATTAGTGATTGATTTGATTCTCTATCTACCACAAATCACGAATTCGTGGCTCCTCTTTTCCTTTTTGATCAAGTGGACTCAACCACTTAAGATTCTTTCGCTTTTACATTAAGTAAAGTCTTCAAAAGTTACAAGAGGTAGTTTAGAAGTGAACTTTACATAGTCTTCATTTTAAAGCTTCTTCTATGACTTTGTGGGACTCAAGCCAATACTTGGGCTTGTCATAGACTTGCTCCAACAATACGTACGTACGTACGTACATACATACATACATATCTCATAGGTGGCCTCACTTTCGGGCAACCTTTCATGGGGACTCCCATCTTGCATATCTCATAGGCAGCCTCACTTTCAGGCAACCTTCCATGGGTACTCCCATCTTTGTACCCTTATAGGCAAGCTCACTTTCTAGAAACCTCTCATGGGAGGCCCGTGACTTCACTTCTTGGCAACCTCTTATGGGTGATTTCCTGGACCACGAAAGCGACCTCTATTTACCATCCTCTAGATTGGGGACTCATGTTTACCACATGGAGACTTGCTATTATGCTTACAAGCAACTTCACTTTTTCCAGCTGCAAGGCAACTTCACCTCCTTCCCAAGGAAACTTCCTCTTCCTCCACCTCCTCTCTCCTCCACCTCCTCTCTCCTCCTACCTTCTTTTTTAGAAACAACATTCTCTGGAGTGCACAAGAGAACCCCTCATTTCAAACATCCTTTGATATCTCATACTCTATCTATACACTCCACAAGTAGTACTCGTGCATAACTTTTAGTTCCTACTCCACTCCATTTGAGCATGCATCTCTCTTCAGGATGGAGGGACTATAGTGGTGGGTAACGCGCAGAAGAAAAGAATTGTGTGGAGTGGACCTGCATTGGACAACCCAACATGGGTGGTTGTTTCAGCCTTGGAGTCTGGACCAAGTTGAGAACATGGGAGACTACAGGTGGACTAGCATGGATGACCATGGTTCCTTCAACCTTGGTGACCTCAAACATCTCCACAGGGAAACCTTGAGTAACTTAGCATGGGTAACCACCACATAGGCGAGTTACATTGGGCCATTCCCAATATCTGCGAACCATAGTACCCAGAAACGCCGTTTCTGGGCCCCCGAAACGGAACGACCGTTTCTGGGAAACGGCCCGGCCCGGAAACGGCGTTTCTGGATTTTTTTTTTTTTTTTTTTTTTTTTTTAGAATGGTTCATTCAAAGCCTTATTCAAAGTGTTCTTAAAGGCTCCAGCTATAGATAGAGAGAGAGAGAGAGGAGTCCCACTATCTTGAAGCCCACGATGGTCTACCTTCAAGTTAGAACTTGGTATTAGATAACTACTAACTTGGAAGTTGTTGCCCATGATATACATTATGTGTGTAGTAAGCATCTAATATGTGTGTGTAATATGTATACACATTATGTGTGTGTATGTACTATATATGTAATATGTATGGTGTGTGACATGTGCAGTATGTACTATGTATTTATAGTATGTGTGTGCAATAGTGTATGTATTGTGTGTAGTATGTACTATGCATGTACATTATGTGTGTAGTATGTATGTAATATATGTGTGTACTATGTATGTACATTATGTGTGTGTATGTATGTATTGTGTAAAGTATGTGTGCATATTATGTGTAGTATCATGTATGTAATATGTGTGTGACGTGTGTATGAATGTTGAATGCATGTATGTACTATCCATGAGTGTGTACACTTAGCACAATGTGTGTGTGTCTCTCTCTCTCTCTCTATCTATCTATCTATCTATATCTATCTATATATATATATATATATATATATATATATATATATATATATATATATATATATATATATATATATATATATATATATATATATATATATATATATATATATATATATATATATATATATATATATATATATATATACACGTTTCCCCGTTTCCCGTTTCTTGCCGTTTCCAAATTTTTGGAAACTCCGAAACTCCGTTTCCGACCGGTCCGAACCGACCGTTTCCAACCGTGCTGGGCACTATGCTGCGAACAATGGGAGAGTGACTCCAATTATCTGCAGCAATGGGTGAGTGACTGCAGTGGATGAGTAACTACATCTTGCCATGGGCAAATATACTTGGGAGACTACACTTGGTGATGCAGTTGGGCCACCACTTGGGCCACCACCTGCGTGAAGCCTTGGGCCACTTCCGGGAAGCAGTTACTTGCCTAGGCACACCCTGGCACTGGTTACTTCCAGGACCATCACTGGCATTGCCAGTGTACCTGCTCAGGTCACCAGTCCTCAGGCCACCACGTACCGCACCACGTACCTCCTGAGTTAGGCAGTTGCTCTCAGCCCAAATATATTTAGGCTACTCAGCCCAAATATCTATGCCACCTCCAATCAACCCAAAGGCTGTAAAAGGGGAGTGTCAATCTAAGTTATATAGATATAGACATTGATACTTGGGGGTTGTACCATTACCTCCACTCTTGTACTTTTGAGCTTTGTGCCCATTCATCCCCTTAGCTGATCTGTGAAGGACTTCTCCTAGTCCAGCAGGGATGCCCCTTCCAGTGGGCCCTTTCATAGAGGGTACAGAGCATGCAAGGGTCCCATGGGGCATGCCAAATTGTAGCTTCCCTCTCCGAGTGGCTACTTCAGGGATAGGCTCTCCTTGGAGAAGTATACTCCTTAACATGTCTTGTGCAAGATGGAATGCTCAAAGAACAAGGGTTTGAAAAATAAACAGCTGAAGAAAAAGTAGCCTCGAATACACAGAGATGGCCAAAGAAGGAAGTCAAACTCTAAAAGTGTCATATGTAGCAGACAATACAAGGTATATGATACTCAGCTGGAGACCGTATTCCAGCCAAATACTTGTCCCAACTGGCCCATATGCCTATCGATGTATCCTAGATTTGGCTTGCTCAACAAGGTACTATCTCACAAAAACAAGACTAAAGCTAGTTGCAGTCCTACTTGCCTACTGCCATAGAGGCTACCTGCTCAATATCTACCACTAGCAGGGCTACACCTTGACCCATGAGCAGCACAATAGGTACTCATACTAATTGCCATGACTGATTACTTTCAATCCAGAAGGAATCACACCAACAGACATAAACAACAATAGTACAACCAAGAGAATAGCAGCCAAACTCACAATGGCACAGTACTTCAGTCCAGCACACACTTGGACAAAAGGGCCAAAGCTCAGCAGACAAATGTACAGTAAGGACGAGCCCAAGACACGCAAAGATACACCCAAAATTACTATAGAGAAGTAATTAGGAATGCTACAGAGACTCGCCACAAACTTGCCCAGTTCACTTACAAAGAAGGGTCAGACATACAACAGTTCTATTCCCAAAATTCTATATAAAGTCTAGCCCAGGACTCAGGACTATAACAGAAATACCACAGGGCTACAACATAAATACATCAAGTAGAGGTGAATACATAAGCTCAAAACAGGTCCCCATAGCATAAGGGTCCCTTCCATACACATGTTCTCACACACGAGATGAGAGCCAAGCTGCTGTTTATATAGATGCTGGGTAGCCACATGAGTGGCTCTGCATGTATGAGAGTGATCCATGGTGGAGGGCAAAAAGTTCCTCTGACCATTGTGTCAGTAGCCTGCTTCTTGTTCCCCATAGGCGGCTGCCTGCAGTGGGAAGTTGCTCAACTGTCATGGAAGAAACCTTTGTCTGCATCTCCTGCCATCAAGTTTCCATGCTCTGCTCTTGTGGGCCACCTTAGCAGCCTGGGGCCTGGGTGACTACTCACGTATGCTGCCTGGGAGACTACCCCCTTGTGGGTGACACCTTGTGTTTCCCTGCCTTGGGTGACTAGTTGGTAGACAACTTGGGCAACTACCTTTTTGCTTCTCTCCTGATATACTTTTAGCTCCCCTGATGTACTTCTTCCTGGGTGACCACCTGCCACCCACATCGGGCGATTACCCCTATGGCCACCCCCATTGGACAAGGAATCCTTCTTAGGTGACTACCACTTTTCTGGCTTCCCCCTATTTTCCCTGGGTGACCACCATTTGTTGGCACCCATCTTGGGTGACCACCCATTTGCTGGCCTCCTTCCTGGGCGATCACCCATTTGTTGGCCTCCTTCCTGGGTGACCACCCATTTGTTGGCATCCTTCTTGGGCGACCACCCATTTGTTCGCATCCTTCTTGGGCAACCACCCATTGGTTGGTATCCTTCCTAGGTGATCAACCCTTGGTAGCACCCCACCTGGGTGACTAACTATTGGTAGCACCCCCACCTGGTCGTTTAACACCTTTTGATTGCAATGGGGTGAATACTCCACTTGGAGTTCGACGGCCACCATCAGATGACAACCACCTTCTGATGGTGGCCACACCCCTTAGGCGACTACCATTGAACTGGTCCCTGGGCTTGGACAATGTCTTCCACTACTGGCCCTTTTGGATGGGCGACTACCAATTTTTCCTCAAGAGACCTGGGCGACTACTTGTCTTGCTGTCCCTTCCCTTGGGGACTTTGCAGTGCTACAATCATCAACTTGAAATCTTGATTGTGGTTTTTGAGAAGTTTGTGGATCTGTAGAGGGAAGAACATGTGATTTAATAACAGCAGGAGAGGGAATGAGTTTAGAAGCCCGCATCGGAACAACATTCTTGTTTGATGGTTAAGCTAAAGGTGGCTGGATGAGTGGAGCTTTCCCTTTGTCATGTGAAGGAATTTGTACATTATGTTACTGCTTACTGAGATTTGTGGATGGAGGTGTATGTACAGTTTGTACATCGTGGTCCATGGCAGTTATAAGGACCGTTTCATAAAGACCAACACTTTGGGAGCCTAAAGCTAGGAACAAAATAGTGAATAGCAGAAGAGGATAAAATTTGAATGAAAATGCTTCAAGCAGCAGAATGAACTGTGCAGTGAGATATTCGTTGAGGTTAGAGCTTATGTTCAGGAAAATAAATAGAAATTCTGGTGAAGAAAAGTTACGAGCTGTGGCTGAAAAGCTTTATGTGGAAAGCAATTTCAAAACATGTACAAATTGTCTTTTCTTGTTCCCCATCCTTCCTAAATCCAGGTGGAAAACAGTTCTCAAGTATGTTACTTCTTCTACAAGTTTGGAAAGTGTGGTATCTGTAACAAGCCAAACATGGGTGAGATGGTGGAACCTAATCTGTGAGGCAACACATTACAGTTTTGTGTCTCCAGATGCGGGCATTGTGAGGTCAGCCACAAGTGACACATGTTGTGCTAAGAGAAATGGGTAGGGCTTGATCACCATAAGGGGCGGCCTCTGCTTGTAAGCTCATCGATAATGAAGAACAGAGAGGCACATCCCATGGGTGATTGCACAGCCTGATGATGCAACCTAATTAAAGAGAGCAAGCCCTCCCATTTAATTTGATGGAGGACTATAAGGCTGAGGAAACAGTCCATCTGCTCTTCGATTGATGGTGGATCATGGAGATTGGCAGTCCCTTTCACCAATCAAATTCTATTTGGAATTAATTATGCATGTGGGAAATAAGTATGCTGCCACCTCAACTGATGCCTGCACCTTCAGTGCTGTTCAGCTGGAGCGTGTCTACCTGACACTTGTTATTATCAACCTCACCTTGAC
Source organism: Ceratopteris richardii (assembly GCA_020310875.1). Classification (NCBI taxonomy): domain Eukaryota; kingdom Viridiplantae; phylum Streptophyta; class Polypodiopsida; order Polypodiales; family Pteridaceae; genus Ceratopteris; species Ceratopteris richardii. The sequence goes on from CM035406.1 coordinate 208,760,011, forward strand.
GGTGTAGCATGGGTGCAGTACTGAAGTGCAGGGAGTGAGGGATTGGTCTCTTGAGTTTTTCTGTATCTCACCCTCATTTTTTCATATTTGAGCTGCCATTTAACTCTCAGGAGAGATATTGAATGGAGTGCTTGGATCATGAACTTTTTCATCGAAATTATTTGATAGCAGGTAGGTTCCTCCTCTCAGCAGCAGATGTGTTTGCAAAAGAAATCGCAATTTAGAGTTAAAAGGAAACTGGGTGCTTTGCTCCTCTCCAAAGGATGTTGTTGGAAAAGGGAGGCCAGCTTGAATTTTAAGATTAGGGAAAGAAAGGTTCACTCAAACAGATAAAACTATATTGGACAGATATAGAAGTCGAAGATGCACTTTTTGTTTTGTTTTTGTTTTTGTTTAAAATTTGTATTTTTATATATATTTGTGTATTTTTAAAAAAATTTTTAATATATTTATTTTTTAAAAATTAAAATATTGATTATTATTTTTTAGTGTGGTTCATTTTGTATTGGCTTTCTTTCTTGTTTGTTATTTTCATGTCTTATATTGATCTTATTTTTTGTGTAGTCCCTTGCTTTTGTTTGTTGTCTTTTCTTATGTGTATGTGTTTGTGTTCTCTATCTTGGGTTCGTAAGTTTGGAAAACTCTGAACTTATGAAGGTATATATAAAACTGTATTAGGAAAGCTTTTGTGTATAAGAATTGTGATGGAAGCCACATAAGTTTAAAGTTGGAGATTATCTCATGTTTGGGTAAAAGCCTAACTTGTGATTTGAAGTTATGCTTGGCTATGAGGCTTGCATAAGTTTATTAGTTCACAAGCTTCTCACAACTGGTTTTGCGTGTGGGATGACAAGCTCAGCTTTTGGAAACTTCATGGTTAAATGAGCCTATGCATGTATAGGACTAGGATGGATGACCTTTTAAGAAGTTTGCACTCCACTAGATATCCTACAAATTGAACTAGAACCAGTGGTATCAGAGCCAAGGTGCTATGTTATTGAGTTCTCTACCCTATGGGCACTTCGATACAAGTTATATGTGAAGACTCATGAGTGAAATCTCATGAGAACAAAGTGAACCTACTTGTATCCAAATGATATATCCAAAAGTGAACCCTCATGAGAACGATGTGAAATTAGATGTATCCCATGTTATATCCTTGAAGATGCATCTTAAAGAACTCAAATATGCCAGAAAGACTTGTGATTAGAAGTGGTGCTTGGCTATGAGGCTTGCATAAATTGCCTGGTTCGCTAACCCCTTGCAACTAATTTTGAGTAATGGGATGGCTACTTCAGCTTATGGAAAACTAATGGTCAAGCGAGACTAGGTTTGAACAAAAATTGACCTTACGGAAAGTCTGCTTCCCACTAGAGATCTTGTAAAGTTCAACTACAACATCTGATCACTGGATTGAGGATCCATTTTACTTTCATCTCAATTTACTGGAGTGGGAAAATGATGAAGTGCCCGAACATAGATTTGCTTTTAGGATTTTTGGTTAAACTTCCGGAAAAATATAGGACATTCTTAGGGATAGTACTCCATTACTTTTGAGATTGTCTATGCTCCTTTGTCTTGAGTTCCTCCAGAAATTTCTCCTCTAACAGTGTCTTGTGGCATTACGATGAGAGATCATTGTCATGAGATGCGATCTTGTAACCCCCTCATTTTCCAAGGCTTATATATATGAGGGAACTTATTGCACATTGAGAAAAAGCTTTCTCAATTCTTCTTTGTTTTTTAAGCATCTTTTAGGTCATGTGGTCCAAATCTGAGCTTGCGAGCTCTTTTGATAGTCTTAATACCCCTGTGGAGTGTACGAGCCACAAAGTGTATATTTCTTATTCTTTAATAATGGGTGCCAAAGGCTTTGAAAATCGAATTGCCACGCGATATAGCTTGATTCCCAGGCCAACCTTCATTAATTTCACGGAAAGGTGAGCTGCCTATTAAAGATAGTCCTTGCGCCCATCATACCAGGAAATTCTGTTTCCCTTAACCATTTGTGGACTTCTTTATCCAGAGGGCGATTCATTAATCCCCCATGCATCTCTTCTCTATTCTTATATTCTATTTCATTTGTAGCCTTCCCTATCTAGAGGCGGTTGATCCCTTGATTCCCTATGCATCTGTTCTTCATTTTTCTAATTGTACTTCTCAAGATGACCAATCCTGAAAATGAGTCTTAATGTTGGGTCAACTTGAAGATGACTGCGTAATTGAATCATTCTGCATGAAAGGGATTAAGAAAGCAAGAGCTCTGGTCGAGAAAGGCTTCAAAACATCTTCAGAACTTTGGAAGGAGGACAAAAACTCTTCATTTCTTTAAGGCAGGCTCCAATGCAGCCTGTCTTTAATAGGTTGAGAAAATTTAATCTCTCTATTTAGCCCCCCTCCCCCCTCCCCCCTTCTCCAATGCATATCAGCTGGAGTGTTTGTGCCTCACACCTCCCATTATCAACCCAATCCTGACCGCTGTGTTGTCTGCCTGTAGACTGCTGCATTGCAGCAGGTATGTCAGCTGGAGTGTCTGTGCCTGACACCGGACATTATCAACTCAACCTAGACTGTTGCATTTCAGGTGTTACGTTTAATTGTTAAGCAGGTGGGTAATATCCTGTCTGCAGCCTTAATTGGGTTCTTCATAGCATGTAAGATATGGATAAAAAGGCATGGGTCAAAAATGACATTAACGGGTTAAGTGACCATCGAGCTGGCAGACCACTCTGGTACGGATCAAGTCAATTCTTGGTGGTGATTCTTCCATCTTTATCTAATGTGGAAATACATTATGATGCCTGGATTGCTTTGAAAAAGAAAGCCATTTCCACATGCAAGTGGCTGCTTTTCTTGAGATATTGTTGAACATGAACTCACAATTGATATGAAGTATTAAAGAAGCTCAAGGTAAGTTATGAGAACATAACGCCCTCTAATGAACTGCAGTAAATGTATAAGCTTGAGCCTTTAACTTGACAATACTAGTTGGGTAGCTTGACACATTTGTGCTCATCTTTTAGATAGTAAAAGGCCTTTTTCTTGCTTATGACATTGTTTGACTCCTTTGACATCCTTGTGGTCTCAATGCGTGAGTTCCAGTTTGGTCTATTATGGAGTTGAGGACTTCATCTTGAATAAAGAAATAAAAAGCAAGGCAAAATGGTGAGAGCCATGGGAAGACATCTTTGGCTTCATTTTGTGAGTCATGCTTTGACGTTTGGAGTTAGGGCTTCATCTTTTGTGAAGGAATCAAGAGAAAGACTAGTAGTAATGAATCTAACAATGTACCTATAAGCGATTGATTTTTAAAGGAAATGTTAATGTGAGACAAGTGAGAAGAAATTAAATTTAATAGAAGACATATCACATATATTTTTTGGAAGAGCCTCAAGATCCTAGAAAGTGCCAATGACTAAGGGAAAAAGCTGATAATTGTGAACTGATAGCATAATAACAACAAAGAGCTCAAAGGATCTTGGTACATTGAACATGCAATGTATGAAATTCTTGATCATTGTTGACAGATTAACTCATCTACAAATAGCAAACATTGGGGATGATCTATTTTTCTATCTGGTGATCTATCTTTCAATTCTTTTCCTAGGACTTTGCCTTTGGAGGGTTTTTTCTTGCGTTTGATCTAAGTAATCATGCCAAGGTATATGTTTCAAACAACTAAGCATCTGCCCCAAAACCTAAAACCTTGGTTAAGATTTGGTGCGGGCTGAAGTGATCTTCCAAAGACTATACCCTTTATAGATTCTTATCATCTTGTTGAATTGGATTTGTGTCACAATATTAACATTCTTAGTTATAGATATTGAAAACTCACTTCAAGAATTGCATATATTGAGATGGCTAGCAATGAAGGAAAGAAAAAGTTCTTTACACAAGGAGACTTTTTTTTTGTTGCTAAGATGAATATTTACTTGAAGTCTATCTATCTATCTATCTATCCATCTATCTATCTATCTATCTATCTATCTATCTATCTATCTATCTATCTATCTATCTTCTTTGTTGCGAGATTTTTGAGTGAAGACTCTTCCCTACACTTACACACAAATGTTAACAAAGCCTTGAATATATATATATATATATATATATATGTATATATATATATATGTATATATATATATATATATATGTATATATATATATATATGTATATATATATATATATATATATATATATATATATATATATATATATATATATATATATATATATATATATATATATATATAACTCTTTTTTATTATAACTGTAAAGGAATTTTTACAATGGAGGATAAAAAGACAAGGGTTATCTATCTAAGAGTGGGCATAATCTAAAATATGTTTGGAGAAATTGAAAGAATTTTTGGGCCTTTCCATATCCATGTAACACTCCTGTCCTCTTAGATCTTGTAGTCTTTGGCAAGATTATTGTTGAGTCTGGGTGGGTGGTCCTATTAAGTCGAATAGTCCATGCGCTAGTCATCATCTGTAGTGTCTAGAGTATGTTTGTGTAGTAAATGACATCTTCCAGTGACTCCCCACACTTTTGGGGAAGCTTTTGCACAGATAATGAGGACTTCTCTTAGAGTACGTGCACGCAGTCCTACACGGAGATCGATGTCTCTCTCTGCCCTTGCATGGGATTCTATCTTCTACCCTCTCTCATACATTCCCACTAAGGGCAATAATCAAAACTCCTCATATGAGTGCCACTTGGCACTCATATGAGTATCATACTCATAATGAATAAGGGGAGGGTCTCACCTCTAATTCCTACTCATGTATGATACTCCATGTAAGATTTCCTTCCCCTTAGTTCCATTTTTGTCTTCAAAATGGTATTGGAAGGTCTGATAGAGAGATAGAATTAATAGAACCACCACTCCCACTATATCCCCATGTATAGAAATACATGGTCCTGTCTCCGTGTTGTTTCCCCATATCCTTCCCCTTAAGAAGACTCTTGGGGAGGTAATCTAAAGTTGGCAAACCGTCTCTGAAGGGTGCTAACCCGCTCCCATGTGGTTGTGGCACTATCTTTTGAACTATCTTTCCACTTTACTAGACACTCTTTGTACAAGTGACTTCTCGTTCGTTTCTCTCGAGTGTGTAGTATGCTCTCACGCTCATGTGGAATAGATTGAACAGAAATAGGCTCTACTACCTCACTGTCCGGAATGTGGTTGTCAGATTCACCCAACCTTTTCTTAAGCCGGCTAACATGAAAAACTAGATGGATTTGACTATTTTCTGGAAGTTGGAGTTGATAAGCCATCTTTCCTATTCTCTTAAGTATTTGGAAAGGTCCACAATACCTAGGAGATAGTTTTGGACAGGGTCCCGTCTTCATGGTTTCAGACCTAGATGGAATTCTAAGATAGACCTGCTCTCCTATCTCAAAGTTGATATCTCTTCTTTGAGGGTCAGCATAGGCTCTAGCTCTATCCTAAGCTCTCCTAATGCTGTCCTTAGCAAGTCTAAGCATATTGTTCATCTCTTCCAAGAAGTCCTTTGCAACTTGAACCTTCTCATTCTGCAAGCCTACTGCATAAGGAGCTCTTGGATGAAACCCATACATAAGCATAAATGGATTATGCCTAGTGGAAGAGTGCTTGGCACTATTATATGCAAACTCTACTATAGGTAAGTGCTCCTCCCAATTAGTTTGCCTTTCATTCACATATGCTTGAAGCATATGCTCTAGGATTTGGTTAACCCTCTCTGTTTGCCCATCTGACTGTGGATGCTTAGCCGTACTCATGCTAAGTTCCGTGTCCAACCTTTTGAAGACCGCTCTCCAAAAGTGGCTAGTAAACTTCTTATCTCGATTGGAAACTATGTCTAGAGGAAGACCATATAACCGGTATAGGTTCTCAACAAAGAGTCTTACCAACTCTGGTGTCTTCACTATAGTACGTGTTGGAATAAACCTAGCCATTTTGGTTAATCTATCCACAATTACCCAGACTGAGTCGTGCCCTCTCTGTGTCTTAGGTAATCCGACTATAAAGTCCATGGAGATACTCTCCCACTTCCCATTTGGAATATCCAATGGGTGGAGTAGTCCTCCAATCCTCAACCTCTCAGCTTTGTTGACTTGGCATTCAGTGCATTTAAGCACATACACTAGGACGTCCTTATGAAGTCCAGGCCAATAAAACTGCCTCTTAACAAGATTATAAGTCTTGTTAACTTCTGGGTGTCCCGCAGTAGGTGTGTCATGACACTCATATAAAATATGCAGTCTCATCTCAAGATCTCTAGGGACACACATCTTACCTTTATATAATAGATATCCATCATGGACACTGTAATTCTTCCACTTGAATCCTTCTTGAGTACCCGTCGATACTCCATCCTCACTGGAAACCCGTATATCATGATCCCCATTCTCTATGGCCTCCCAAATCTCAGAATATGCAGGATCAAGCCTACATTTTCCTCTAATGGACTCAAGTAGCTCACTAGTGATCTGAGTAAAACTCAATCCATTGAGCATAGGCATGCTACTAAGTGAATCAACCACCACATTAAACTTTCCCTTCCTATACCTAAGCTCCTAATCAAACTCCTGAAGGGTCTCTGCCCATCGGGCCTTACGACCTTTAAGGTCTGTTTGATTAGAGAGCCACTTAATGCTCTCTTGATCAAACACTATCGTGACTTTGGCACCATATAAATAATGACGCCACTTCTTCAAAACATGGACAATTGCATACAACTCCTTCTCATAGACGGAGTAATTCTTCTGTGTTGGTGCAGGACAATCACCAATTGATGTTTTGACATGGAAATGAAGTCAAGGGTTTGAGAAGAGAACAAGTTGTGAAGCATGAAGGAAGGACACATTCAGAATTTGGAAGATGTGTACACATATGTACATTATTTCAGAGATAGTTCACATATATCTTTGACTAGTCATAAGCTTGTAAATTTTCTGTGAGAATTATGAGTAGGAACATTCATATGTAAAAGAGTGTTCACAGTTTTCTGAAACAAGCGCATTTTTGATGATCAATGATTTGATCATTTCTCACTGCACAGATTAAAGTTTTGCATGAGTGAGGACTCAAAATCTAAGTTGAGAGGTAAGCCATCTATGGCTAAAAGCATTTGCTTAAACGGGTTCTAGTTTTAGAGAGCCATGTCTTAGAAGTTGCAGGTGTCAAAGTCGACATTACAGAGAGACAGTTTCGGATATAGGTAAACTGTTTGAGTCATTTCTCACAATCTACTCAAGCATTTAAAGTAGTTTAACTTGGAGAAGGTGCGCAAGCTCTAGGTGACACATTCTACAAAGTTTCATCAGAAACTTTACACAAATGATTAGTCAATGATTGATTAATGTGCAGCAGACTTTCCTGAGAAACAAGTTTCTTCACAATTAGCTAATTTCTTGATAATTTGGTGCTTGTCTTTCAAAATTGGTTGGAGTTTAAAGTTATTCTTGATATAGAGGTGGTCTAACATCAAGGATAGCTTGTTCTTTTGGAGATTAACACTCTCCATCAGTGGTATCAGAGCAGGAAGTATCAAAATTGAGGAAAGGAAGACTTCGACTGCTGCAGACATACAAAATTCAACATCTGAAAGTTCAAAAGGTGAAAGCTTGAGGGAAAAGCCTGAGAAGGAGGTCATATGACACCAAGGAAGATAAAAGGAGTGTCATTCGAAGTAAAGGTAACCTTATACTTTATAAAGTTTGAAGAATTCAATATATAGGTGAAGAAAAGATGGGAGATTCTCTTCAGATAGAGAGAACTATCGAGCATGGTCAATGAGGATGGAAGCTCATCTAATGAGCAAAGACTTGATAGGTTATATTACAGGTGAAGAAGAAAAGCCTCAATTCAGAGATCCTAGTGTTCCAACTAGGGAGGAATTATCAGATTTGAAGAATTGGATGAAGAGAGATGCTCAAGCTAGGAGCATTATCTATATGGCAGTCAATGATTACTTGCTACCTCACATTAGAGGTCTTGAAAGTGCAAGTGATATATGGAATGCTTTGGAGGAGCATTTCCAAAATACCTCTAAGTCTAGAAAGGCATCCTTGTGGGCAGAATTTACTACATTCAAGAAGAAGGCCTCTCAATCCATCTCAGATTATGTAACAAGAATGAAGGACATTGCAGATGCATTAAGAGCTGTTGATGAAGACATTGAGGAGGATAAATTGGTAAGGCAAATCCTCACATGTTTGAGAGTTGATGACAAATGGAAGCCATTTATTCTATCTACTGAATTATCACTTGATCATTTTACTCCTGACTTAAATCAGTTGCTAGGACATATGTTAACCTTTGAGTAGGATGTCAAAGGTGAAGGTGACAAGAGTACAGGTCATGCAATGTACTCAAAGGATAAGAAGAAAAATAGCAAAGGAAAACAACAAGTAAATGAAGATGAAGGCACAACTAGTCAAGCCAACTTCCTAAGAGGAAGAGGAGGTGGCAAAGGTAGAGGAAGAGGCAGGAATAATAAAGATGGAGTCAAAGCTTGCTGGATTTGTGGTAAGACAAATCACTTAGCTAATGATTGTTGGCATAATACTCAGAGTAATGGTGGATATAATTAGAACTTTAATTCAAGAGGAAGAGGTGGCAGAAATCAAAGAGGTAACTTCAGAGGAAGAGGTAGTAGGGGTTACTTTGAAAGAAATGCAGGTAGAGGATTCCAAAGTCAACAATACAATAATACCTACTACAATTATGCCTCAGATCAGAAGGAGGATTCAACATTGATAATGAATGCAACTTGTGAAAGGCAAAGTGAAGACCAAAGAGTCTTCTACATTGACTCAGGGTGTAGCAATCACTTGAGTGGTAACATAGCATTGATGACTGATTTGGAAAATAAGGTATCTAATCATGTTGTTCAAACAACTGACAATACAAAGCACAATGTGAAGTCAATTGGATCAGTGAAGGCCAAGGATGGAAGTACTCTTTTGAGTAAGGTCTTGTATGTTCCTACAATTCCTAAGAATCTGATAAGTGTAGGACAAATTGTTGAAAAAGGTTATGAAGTTAGATTCACTAATGAAGGAGTGTTTGTGGAAGACCCTAGCAATGGGTATAAACAAATTGTTTCAGGGAAGAAAGAAGGAAGGTTGTTCACATTGAAGATTCAAGGTTATGTTGGTCATGCCTTGTTCACTTATGGAGGACATAAGATCTCTGAGTTAGATCTTTGGCACAAGAGGCTTGGACACTTCAATGAAAGAGGTATCAAAGATATGATTAACAATGGTTCAGTGCTTGGATTGCCTAATGTTGCAGGTCAACATATGACATACAGATGTGAGGCATGTCAATTAGGTAAGGCTCATAAGCAATCTTACTCCAAGCATGGTTTCATGTATTTAGAGAAGCTTGAGTTGGTACATATAGATGTGTGGGGACCATCAAAGGATTTCAGTATCAATGGTTCAAGGTACTATGTGATTTATGCTGATGATGCTACCAGATGGATCACTATTTATGTGATCAAAGATAAGTCAGAAGTATTCAATACATTCAAACATTATCATGTGTATGCAGAAAGAATTATAGGTCATAAATTGAAGAGACTAAGGTCAGATGGAGGGGGAGAGTATTTCTCTAATGAGTTCAGTGATTACTTGTGGAATGAAGGTATAAAAAGGGAAATCACTTGCAGGTACTCTCCTCAAAAAATGGTGTAGCAGAGAGAAGAAATAGAACTCTTGCTGAGTTTGCAAGGTCAATGATGAAGGAGAAAAATTGCCCAAATTATTTGTGGGCTGAGGCTGTAAATACAACTACTTATTTGTTCAATAGGCTACCATGTAAAGCTTTGCAGGGTATGACACCATATGAGGCATGGTGGGGTAAGAGACCTACCTTGGATCATTGCAAAATATTTGGATGTTTGACATATGCATATGTGCCATCACAATTAAGACACAAGTTAGAACCTAAAGCTGAAAAGTATGTATTCACTGGTTATGATGACAAGCAGATGGGTTATAGATTGTGGAGTCCATCCACAAAGCAATTCATTGTGTCCAAGGATGTTACATTTGATGAGCAAGGTACTTGGTATGCAGGTACAATCAATATTAATACAGGTGATGAAGAAGTTGAGTCAAAAGAAAGGTAAATCAAAGGTTCAGATATTTGATGAAGAGGAGAATAATGAAGTGCAGGTTGAAGTTGAAGAAATGCCAAGATTTGATCCTGAGTGTGAAGAACCAGAAACCTCAGGAGTGGAGAACTCAGAAGGTCATCAAGACACAAGTGGCAACCTACAAGGTATAGCTATGAAACTTCTTTTTTGGCTACCAAAGATTATGATTACATGATAAAGGCAGACGAAGACCCTTCCACATATGAAGAGGCAAAAGGTAAGGAAAATTGGGAGAAAGCTATGCAGGAAGAATATGATGCATTAATGGAGAATCAGACATGGGATTTGGTTCCTAAACCAAATAGTCAGAAGATCATTGGATGCAAATGGGTCTACAAGACTAAGAGGTTTGCAGATGGAAGTGTGTCTAGGTATAAAGCTAGACTTGTTGTGAAAGGGTTTGCTCAAACATATGGTATTGATTATGATGAGACCTATAGTCTTGTGGCAAAAATGACAACCATCAGGACACTCATAGCTATTGCTGCATGTAAAGGTTGGAAATTATGTCAATTAGATGTGAAGAATGCTTTTTTAAATGGTTACATTTCAGATGATGTTTTCATGGAGCAACCTCAAGGATTCAGAGATAGAAAGTATCCAGATCATGTATGTAAGCTCAAGAGAGCTTTGTATGGGTTGAAGCAGACCCCAAGGGCATGGAATTATAGACTTGTGAAGTTCCTAAAAGAACTTGGACTTCAAGTATCTAAAGCAGATAGTAGCTTGCTTGTTAAAGCAAGTGATGATGGATTCATTTACATGTGCATATATGTTGATGATATAATTCTTACAGGTACATATGAGAAAGGCATTCAAAGCCTAAAGAAGCAAATGGAGAAGGAGTTCAAAATTAGTGACTTGGGAGACTTGTCATATTTCTTGGGCATGGAGATTTCATACACTCAACATGGAGTGTATGTGACTCAAGAAAGGTATTTGAGAAACTTGTTAATCAAGTTTAAAATGAATGATTGCAGGGTAGCACCTACTCCAATGGAGGTAAATCACAAATTGAGTAGATATGGTGGAGAAGAATTCAAGGATATGAAGCTATATCAGAGTTTGGTTGGTAGTCTTATCTATGCTACATTAACTATGCCTGATTTATCATATGTAGTTGGAGTTTTGCCTCAATGCATGCATTGTCCTAGGAAAGAACATTAGATTGCAGGTCAAAGAGTGTTGAGGTACATTAAGGGTACACTCAAAGAGGGTTTGTATTATGGTTTTACATCATATACAAACATCAAAATATATAGTGATGCAGATTGGGCAGGTAATCTTGATGTTAGGAGATCAACATATGGATACTTGTGTTATGTGGGAGATAAGTTAATCTCTTGGTGTTCAAAGAAGCAACACACAGTTGCTTTATCATCTACAGAAGCTGAGTACAAAGGTATGGTTGAAGCTGCAAAGGAATTGATATGGCTAAAGACTCTCATGAAGAGTTTTGACACCATACAGAGTACACCTATCATTTATGGAGATACCATGAGTTCATTATATTTAGCTGCTAATCCTGTGTTTCATGCAAGGACTAAACACATTGAGATTCAGTATAACTTTCTAAGAGAGAAGGTGATGGATAAAGAGATTGAAGTCATACATACTTCAACAAAAGATCAGATAGCTGATATGCTTACCAAAAGCTTGGATGGACCAAAGTTACAGAAATTCAAAGACATGGCAGGCATAAAGAAGATAGAGAAAACCTCAATTGATGATTGAGGGGGAGCTGTCGGTGCAGGACAATCACCAATCGATATTCTGACATGGAAATGAAGTCAAGGGTTTGAGAAGAGAACAAGTTGTGAAGCATGAAGGAAGGACACATTCAGAATTTGGAAGATGTGTACACATATGTACATTATTTCAGAGATAGTTCACATATATCTTTGAGTAGTCATAAGCTTGTAAATTTTTGTCTATATATACTTTGGAAAATGTCGGGCGAAGTATGAGAGAGCATGAGAATAGAGTAATCAGGAGTTGTAAGAGTCATTAAGACATCTTAGAAGCGAGTCAAGACTCTCTCATCACTCAGATGTAATTTTTGTCAGAAATGAAGAGAAGTTGCGCCCGATATTTCTGTGCATTCTCCTTCTGTGCTTGATCATTTCAAGAATCCTTTTGTAGATGTCTAAGTCCATAGTTAATGAGTCTATGGTTAAAGTTTGAGAGCCTAATTGTAAACAGATTGTGAGAATTATGAGTAGGAACATTCATATGTAAAAGAGTGTTCACAGTTTTCTGAAATAGGCGCATTTTCGATGGTCAATGATTTGATCATTTCTCACTGCATAGATTAAAGTTTTGCATGAGTGAGGACTCAAAATCTAAGTTGAGAGGTAAGCCATCTATGGCTAAAAGCATTTGCTTAAACGGGTTCTACTTTTGGAGAACCATGTTTTAGAAGTTGCAGGTGTCAAAGTCGACATTATAGAGAGACAGTTTCAGATATAGGTAAACTATTTGAGTCATTTCTCACAATCTACTCAAGCATTTGAAGTAGTTTAACTTGGAGAAGGTGCGCAAGCTCTAGGCAACACATTGTACAAAGTCTCATCAGAAACTTTACACAAATGATTAGTCAATGATTGATTAATGTGCAGCAGACTTTCCTGAGAAACAAGTTTCTTCACAGTTAGCTAATTTCTTGATAATTTGGTGCTTGTCTTCCAAAATTGGTTGGAGTTTAAAGTTATTCTTGATATAGAGGTGGTCTAACATCAAGGATAGCTTGTCTTTTGGAGATTAACACTCTCCATCATTCTGAGTCGGTTCTAGTTTCTTGCTCTCAAAAGCTACGACCATCCTGTACTAAAACCGCTCCTATAGCAAAATCACTCGCGTTAGTCTCAACCACAAATGGTTTGTTGGGATCTGCTATATGTAAAAGTGGAGCTGTAGTAATTGCTACTTTCAACTTCTCCATACTTTGCTTCTGTTCGTCTCCCCAATGAAAGGCTTTCCCTTTCCCTTTAAGCTATTCCGTCATCGGGACAGCAATCTTGGCATAGTTCTTAATGAATCTTCGATAGAAACCTGATAAACCTAGGAAGATCTGTAGCTCTTCCAAGTTCCTTGGGTGTAGCCATTCCATAATAGCCCTTACCTTTTCTGGATCCATCTGGATTCCATCCTGGGAGACTATATGCCCAAGGTATCTAACCTATGATTTGAAAAATTCACACTTTTATTCCTTAGGAAAGAGTGAATTTTCCCTTAGCACTTGAAATACCTTCCTTAAGTGTTCCAAGTGCTCCTCTTCTGATGCACTATAGATCAGAATGTCATCTAGAAAGTCTACTACAAAGTGTCCTAGATAAGTGGCAGAAGCATTGATGAGACCAAAAGGCATCACCAAAAACTGTGCCCATATCTAGTCCTAAATGCAATCTTAGGGACATCCTCTGCCCTAATCCTGATCTGATGATATCTTCTAGTGACTCCCCTCACTTTTGGGGAAGCTTTTGCACAGATAACGAGGACTTGTCTCAGAGTATGTGCGCGTAGTCCTACACGGAGATCGATGTCTCTCTCTGCTGTCCAGCCACGTGGGATTCTATCTTCTACCCTCTCTCATACATTCCCAATAAGGGCAATAATCAAAACTCCTCATATGTGTGCCACTTGGCACTCATGTGAGTATCATACTCATAATGAATAAGGGGAGGGTCTCACCTCTAATTCCTACTCATGTATGATACTCCATGTAACAGTTTGTAAACACGGTTATTATTGGTGTCATGTTTTAAGGTCTACTTTAGGTTTCTTTACAAGTGTGGCTTTTGGTATGGTTTTCTAGAGTCAACTTTCGGAGATGATTGCACTCGATGCTTCATGCCAAAAAATGTCTTAGTAATCTAGATTGGAGCTTATCCTTGTTGAGCTTGAAGTATAGTCTTAGGGACCCAAACTTGTTGATTCTTTATTGATGGATGATGATGATGTGCATGAGTTTTCCTTTGAGGTTTTAGTTCTTTTTGATTGATGAGGGGTCATCGATTTCCTTCTTGTGATCTTCCTTAGGTGTAGAGTCCATGACTTCTATTAAAGTGTTTGTCTCTTTTGTTATCCTCACTTCTCTATTGTGTTGAGATTGGTTCTCACTTTCACTCTCAATGGGATTCTCATCACATATGTCTTATTGAAATCATGGGATGCAATTAGACATTCCCTTTTAGGTGCAAAACAATATGGATAAGAAATTGATATCACTCCACACATATGTCCTTTATGAACAAATACATATCCGAAAGAGTAGTTGCCACTATGATGTACTTTGCATGAGCATTTTGCTAGTGGGCTAATAAGTCCAATGAAATCAATTCCCCACTTAGCAAATGCTCTATGGATCATCATAGGTATGAGTAGCAGTTGATATTTTTGGAAAGGATATTTGGTTCTTTGACATTTGCCACACCTTTCCACTTAACTTCTTGCATCCATGTGCAATGTAGGCCATCATAAGCTAGCAAAAAGAATGTGCTCACATTTTTGTTTAGGCGAGAAATTTCCTCTTAGAGCTCTTGAGTGAGCCATTTTTAGAATAGGGAAATAGAGGGATATGCTCTGGACTTAGTGTAGAATATGCACATAATCATCCACATATATGGCCAAAGGTTTTCAAAGAAACTCTTTAAAGACATAATACATCAATCTTTGGAAAGTAATAGGTGTCACAGACACAAAAGGAACTGTCTTGATTTCCTATATTTCATGATTGGTTCAAAATTTGAAGAAAATTATGCTACCATTACATTTGAAACATGTCAAGACCCTAATATTGATTATTTTCTTACTTGATTTTGACATTTGCAAGTCTTTTTTTGGATTGATGACATTATTGATGATATCATTAATTCATAAGTGCCCTTGAATACCTATGTAAAGAGGGCTTGTCCATTCATATCTTAAGTGTTGCCAATGCCACTCTTGGGATCTCAAGGATTTTTGATCTCAAAGTAAGTACTTTACAAGCTCTAGTTCCAGTTCTAGTCTTGTTGCTTGTTCTATTCTTGTTCCTTGTTCTAGTGTATTATTTTAGACATCCCATCTTTTCCTCTGTAATTTTGTAGTACGAGATCTTGTCTAGTTGTTTTTTGTACCTACTTTATCTCCCTCAAAAGGATTCTTTGCAATTCAAATATCCATACCTATGATGCTGGGTTGTGGTTTTGCTTGTATCTTGCCTAGTCCAGTTAATCATACCTATCAATCTTAGGTAGCGGGACTTCTTGCAATGGTTCTATGTTCTTGTATTATTTAACCTATGTGGGGGATCTTATAACCAATATAATTTTGAAATCTCATTCAAGTCTAGTTAGAGGGAACATTCTAGTGCTCGCCTGACAATAAGGGCATTTGTTAGACCAAAGGGCATAACCTTGAATGCATATGTCTCCCACTTAGTAGCAAAAATAGTTTGCTGATCTTCAAGTGCAATTGCAACATGAGTATAATCTAAAAAACCATCTAAAAAGCTGTAAACTTCCTTGGATGCTAGCCTTTCCAAAAGATGATCAATGATTAAAAAAGGACAACTATCATTAATAGTAGCAACATTAACCTTTTCTATATCGATGCAAACTCTTAGTTTTTCATTTTTCTTGAGCATAGAAACTATGGGGCACATTTGGTCCATGCACATCCTAAGATGGATGATGATATTCTTGGTCATAGCTACCATATCTTTAAGTTTGATCAAGTTCCTGTTTTTCATTCCTTTTCTTTGGGAGCATGCATACCTTGTTAAGGGTATGCACTAACATTTCCTTTTTTGTGGTCATGTTCAGGGTGAGTTTCAAATTGTTTAATTCATTTCCGCATGTCAGGGATGGAATCACAAAGGTGCTAGCTATCTTCCAGTCCTTATTAGGCTACAAGTGTTTATAAGATAGTAAAATTGCATGAAGTTTGGTCTAGGTAGTTGTGCACTAAAGTATGTGGCTAAGCCTACCTTGCATCATATTGGCTAAATTTCTTCAACATTTTGTAATCTCTGAAAATCATTCATAAAGAAGTGATACTTCCCCCATACATTATTAAATTTGCATTTTGCTTCCTAGATATGTGATGGGTCTCCTACGGGTCCTTCGATCTCATTGAACCAATGAGAGTGAGGATTGACCTTTGTTGTGTGCCCTACACGGGCATCCTCAATGGGTATTGTCTGCGGGTGTATCAATGTC
Source organism: Ceratopteris richardii (assembly GCA_020310875.1). NCBI lineage: Eukaryota > Viridiplantae > Streptophyta > Polypodiopsida > Polypodiales > Pteridaceae > Ceratopteris > Ceratopteris richardii. Next base: position 208,776,363 of record CM035406.1, read on the forward strand.
TCAGGTCTTTCCTTGGGTATTTCAACACCATACTGTTAGGCCGGCAATGTGGTTTATTGTAAATATTTATAATTTTGGTGAAGAGCCGCATTGGCCAACCCTTGTACTTCTTTCTCCATGAATTTATACAATGAAGAGTCACATATGTGAGAGTCCGCCACGACAAGTCCATGGGGACCATTCATGGAAGGAGGATTTTTGTGCTCACCAAGTTCCTTAATCCTGTTTAGTATCACTAGCTCAATTGGTTATCATTGAATTGTTGATTAACAATTAGTTGGAATGTGGTTAATGTTTAACTTCTGTGAAGATTAAGTGTGGTTGATAGTTCGGCAAAGTCAAAGTTATCTGTGAATGTTAAATTGAATGTTAAGTTTTCAACACTACTATTCTGTAATTGAATTGGGCAATGAATTGATAACGTTTAACTGCAAAGTGAAGCACTAATAAGGTTAGGCGATAGTTTGTAATGAACGGCAGAAGTATCAACATAATGTGAATTGCAGAATTTAATATTGCATGTATGATATAATTTTGGGAAATTAATATAGAATATTGTGCGAAAGCAATATTCTATGAAGATCGAAGGGAAAAGCTATAGTTTATAGAAATTAATCTGTGAACTATCACCCACGAACCCCTAGTTTAATCATTTTAGATTCCAGAGGACTAACATTGGCGATTCTACTAGGGAGTGGTGATCGAAAACTATAGAAAAGTCAAGGAAGTGTATGCCAATCCTATGCTCTGGCATCGAGTAACCTTGATACCATCATGATAAAGTACTCATATGAGTACCCCCTTCTGGACCAAATTTTGGTGAAGATTCAGAGAAGAAGAAGAAGAGATCAGACAGTGGCTGAAAGGATCAAGGATCCATCGAAACTAGACCAAAATTGAAGGATGAAGTACTAATTAAGGGAGATAGGTATCTAGGGTTGTGTCATGTTCTAGACACTAAGGATTTTTTAGCATACGAAGGTCAAAATAAAGAGGAATTATTAGATCAAGTTTTAGGGGATTTTTGGAAGATGACCTAGATGCACACATGAGGGCTTTTGAAGTAAATCTGGATGTAAGGGAAACCATGGCTAATGTTAAGACAGACACGAATGATAAGGCTAGAATTTTCTAGACCACCCTTGTTGATGAAGCTACAAAATGGCTTGCAGAGTACGACCTAAAACATTTCACTACCTACAAAGCAATTAAGGAAGCTTTTCTACAAAGGTTCCATTGAAAGAGAAACCTAGCCCAAATTTTTGACTTTCTGCTAAATAACAAACAAAAGCCCAATTAGACTGTACAAGATTACACCACTATCTTCAGGATGCACTGGAGGCAATTACCAACTGAAAGTAAACTTCTTGTCGATGTGATCACGCAATGGTTCATTAATGGGTTGAGCCCACATCTAAAGCAAGTTGCGATCATTCGGTGTACAGCCGGTTTACCCTTGGATATGGTCATCGATGAAGCACCGTAGTTGGAAAATAAGGTGGGAGGTTTCATTGAAAACCTAGAATGGGTTGCAGCCACAAAGGATAAAGGTAAAAATCCATCTAAGAAAATCTTTTGTGTAAGATGCAAAAACCCAGGCCATGTTGCAGCAAACTATGGTTTAAACTAACAACATTGCACAATCTGCAACATGGATACCCATGATATTGCATACTATGTGTACAACACAAAGGCCTAGAGTTATGGTCAATGCTTCTGTTATTGAATCTCTACAACACAACACATATGTACCGCCACATTTGTGGAATAACAGATATCAAAGGTATGATCAAACCAACTCACCACAAGGGTTAATACCACAACCACCATGGGCACAACCAAGAACATCAAACTACATACCAAGGGGACTAGCAAGGTGCTATTTTTGTGGAGAATTAGGACACGTCTGTCAAAATTGCAAGGAAACTCAAGAGTACGATAAGCAAAGGAAAGGGAGAGCAACACCTATGACTAATCTGGTCATTATTACATAACTAGATACTCAGGTAGCAGCCATATAGGCCCACTTTGATCAACTATTGCAACCGATTGCTACAGTGTATGAACCAAGATTCAAAGAGCAAGCAAGGATGGTGAATATGGCACAAAAATGGGCTCTGGAGGAACCTATGGTCTTTCCTCCATCGGAGCCGATCACTTAAGACCAGAAACCCTGTACCTTGCAGACTAGAATAACTTCAAAAGTCTTAATGAAGGTTTTAGAGAATACTCATAATACAAAAGTGAATGATTTATGGTCGGTGCTAAAATCCTCTCTTATCACATTTCCACTTGGGCAATTGTTGGCTTTGGTCCCTAAGGTTCGTGAGTAGTTTGAGTAGCATTTAGGTATGTCATTTGAACAAAAAGAACTATGTGTGGCTACTATGCAGGCTATAGTAGAAACGATGGATCATGTTGTTCCCCTTATAACAGTATGGTATGAGAATCATCAAATAGGTCGAGTACTCATTGATGGAGGATTTGATGTAAATCTCATCTCTTTGGAACTCTGTAAGAGATTTCGATGGCTTAACTTTGAGCCTATGCAATTTTTTATTTGTATGGCAGATCAATCACTAGTTCATCCTGTGGGATTAGTGAGGGATGTTCCTATTACACTGCAAGTAGCCGTCTTTTCTATGACTTTTGTAGTCCTACATATCCCAGATAATACATATGATTATAACCTCCTCTTTGGAAGACCATGCCTTAAACAAGCCAAGGTACTTTAGGACTGGTCCAAAAAGGAATTGGTGATTAAGTATAAACATCACGAGTATAGGGTACCTTTAGACACCATGCAATCAGTCAAAGTATATGCACTTCCCCATATTGCTAAACCTATCCACATGATGGATGGACTGACTGATGATGAAGAAGGTGACTTCTTGAGAGCAAACTCTGACTTGTTATCTTTAGGGGTCGTAGACTTACAACCACTACTAGATCGATGGTCACATTTGGCATGTATGATGACTTGTGTGGTCATTGGTATTGATTCACTGGAATAGCCAACTATTAGACCCAATCCCCTTGACAAGAATATTCGTGATTGGTTAGAATCCAAAGAAAAGCAATCTCAACATTACATTCGCAAATATCAATTGATAACTTGTAACTTAGAAACTGAAGACAAACCGAAACCAGTAAAAATTAGTGCTAAAATGACCGAAGAAGAGCAAAATAATCTATTGAAACTCCTCAAAGAATTCCAAGATGTATTTGTCTGGGCACTACGAGGACATGAAGGGTATTGATCCTCGAATTTACCAGCACCAAATAGTGCTGCAACCCGATGCCAAAACAATTCGGCAACCTAGCTATCGTATAAACCCACACTATGCTTCATTAGTTAAAGAAGAAATTGGTTACTTTTTGAAGGTTAGTTTTATCATCCCCATCAAACATGTTAAGTGGATATCACCTATCATTATTGTTCCCAAAAAGAACAAGCAGCTCCATATACGCATGGACTACTGTAAACTTAACAAGGCCACCATACCGGATGTTTTCCCTCTTCCATTCCTTGACAGTATGCTTGACAATGTCATCAGATGAGAAGTTTACTCCTGTATAACCAAGTGTGAATGGCTACTACAGATATACCTAAGACTGCTTTCATGACTTCATGGGGAGTATTTGCCTACATAGTTATGTGGTCTGGTTTGCATAATGCCCCGAGCACATTTCAACGATCTATGCAAGATATCTTTTCCCCATACCTCACCACCTTCATGAGAGTGTTTCTAGATGACTTTTTTGTTTCTGTGCGGAGAGTGTACCACTTGACTGAGTTATGATTATGCTTTATTAAGTATCACGATTACAAACTTTGCTTGAATCTGATGAAGTCTGTCTTTTTTGTTCAGTGTGGGAAATTGCATATTATATTGGCTCACGGTATTCAAGTTGATCTAAACAAAGTAAAAGTGGTTTTAGAGGCTCTTGCCCCATGGAATGTGAAGGAAGTTCTCTAGTTTTTAGGACAAATACGGTTTCATGGTCATCACTTACGGTGGCTGGCCCATCTTGCAGTTCCCTTAAATAGACTAATTAACCTCCTTGTGAAAGAATTTCACTCATCATCGGAGTGTTAGTTGGCTTTTGACCGATTAAAGACTTTATTGACTCAGACCCCTATTCTACAAGCACCTAACTGGGAACTTCCTTTCCATGTTTTTCTTGATGCTTTTGATATCGCCATTGGTAGTGTTCTCACTCAGATGAAAAATAAGTGGTATAGACCAATTTAATTATGCTAGTAGATGACTCACTAGCGCATAAAAGAATTATGCATTGACCGAATAGGAATGCCTTTTCTTCATCTATTTACTAGGCCACAAATTCACGTTCCATGTGGATCATGCCACTCTGGTCTATCTTGTTCAAAATTAGGCAAGCATTGGTAGACTCGCTAGATGGGGCCTCCAGTTGCAAGAATTTGATTTTGGTATAGTCCATTGATCAGGTACCCACCATGCATTAGCCAACTTTCTCTCTCGATTGGATTTCGGTGAGCCACCGGATGCCACTGATATGAATCCTCCTGCTATCTGTACATATCAACCAGCTAGTATGGTGATGTTGTGGAATTTTGCTACCACATATTATGATATTCTTTACTCCTCTTTGAAGATCGGACTCTTCCTAGATTCTTTATCACTATAAGAATGCCAAAAGTTAGCTGTTTATAGTAAACAATTTACTATTATAATAGATCAACTACATTATTATGACCTTTATAGTGTCTGGCTCCATTGTGTTCATATCCAAGAGGCGCTTGTGATCCTTGCTTCTACTCATTTCGATCCCATTGGTGGACACTTCTCTATGGACCTAACTTTACGTAAAGTACTACAGAGTGGGTTGTGGTGGCCCACCATGATTAAAGATGTTAGAGAGTACGTGCTTATGTGTGATCCCTATCAAAGAACTCGTCAGCTTATTGTGGCTAAATATTTTCCCTTGCAGCCTATTATGCCTTTGGAACCATTTCAAAAATGGGATCTGGGTTTTGTGGGGCCTATTTTGCCTCCCGCAGTCTCTACTAATCACAGATATATGTTGACATGCATTGACTATGCGACCCGATGGGTTGAGGCATGGGCCTTGACAAATGCTACGATAGTTTCAATAGCTCATTGTCTAAACTAAGAAGTCTTTCCACATTTCGGTTTACCCCTTGAGTTGGTTTGAGATCACGACACCCATTTCTCAAATGATTTAATTAAAGCTTTGACAAATTAATTTCATATTGTTCATAATTTTAGTATGCCTTAATATCCACGAGCAATTGGTTTAGCTAAAGGCACTAATAAAACGTTACTCACTATGCTCCCAAAGTTAATTTAGTTTTCTCTATGCTGGGATCAGCTTCTACCTTTGGTGTTGTAGGCTTACTATACTACATACAAAGTATCAATCAGATTCACACCTTTTAAATTGGTGTTTGTAGATGAAGCTATTGCACCCATGGAATTGGTGGTCCCCGGCCTTTGCATCGCCATCTAGAACAAACTCTTATCGAAAGAATCAATTTATCATCGACTTGATGATCTCTAAGCTCTAGATGAAATTTGTTTTGAGAGTTTTTTACTTATGCAGGAGATGGAGATCCTCCAAGCTCACACTCATGACCATTTTCTCAGGACTCCAATGTTTCAAGTTGAACAATTAGTTTTAGTCTATAGTTCTAAGGCGGACTAGAAAGCCAAAAAAATTAAAGTCAAATGGTTTGGCTCTTACCATATTGTGACACAGATTGGTCCGGCTACATTTCGGTTGGCTAGTTTGACGAGAGAACCTTTACACAGCTCTTTTAATGGATCTAAGTTATAACCTTTTCATAATCCATTCAAGGAATCTTGATCCTGGTGGCTCTTTCATGGCACCCACCCTCCATGTACCACTTTCATTTGCTCCCCCATGCAAATTCTGGTTGGTAGGCACCTGATTATTATTTGCATTTATTATAATTATGGTTGTTGCATGGTGCTCTGTCATAGCCGTTCTTGCCATCTCTATTTATTCTTAGGTGTTCTATTTCTTTTCTTTACGGTGTGAACTATGTGACTATCCTGTACTTTCTGTGTATTCCCTGTGCTTGTGCTTGTTGTGTGTTTGTGTGCACCATAGTGTCTATGGAACCCTTGCCACACCTCACTAGGTTCAGTGATGGTATGGCTCCGGATCTCACCGAGTACTTCCAAGTATGAGGCTTACTAGTGTTTGCCCAATTGCTATGGCATGCAGTGCCAAAACACCGATTATCCATGACCCTAGCTCAAGCCATTGTGGCTTGTTCCATTTTTGTCACGTCATGGCATGTGGTCAAGTCATTCTTCACAACTTCTATCACCTTAGACACCCTTGTCTGTCATCTCTATCTTCCTAATGAAGGCCGGACTGAGGTAACTCCATTACCCATCACCACCGTGAACTCTCTATTCCCCTACCAATCATCCAACAAGTACGCGATCATGTGCCATCTACCTCTGGAGTCTTATGCACTCTAGTTTCTGGTAGTCACTATTCACCTATAAAAATGTGCTTATGGTATTTCGAGGCCAATGTATTCCATTATCGATATGGTTTCTTGAGAGCCAGTGAATTGGGCACTGTTTTACTTCCATTGCATTCACAAGGAATGTCAAACGATGGTAAAATATTTATCTAAAAGTGAGTTTATGTGTACATGATTGCCACATGTGTTTCCCTCATCCTCCCTGATATACCTTCTGTTGTTCTCGCATCCATCACTCCTACTCTCCTTCTAGCTTCGGTTGCATCTTCCCACATGGATTCTGACAATGAGGGGGATGTAGATTTGGTCTTAATGTGTTTCCCCAAGAAGTGTCATCATATCGTGGCTGCCACAGCTATGGCTTCCAGTTCGTCTTCTGATCCTATTGCTACTGCATCATTGTTACAACCAAGAAGGCACCCATGGTCATAGTGGTCGATAAAGTCTATTCCCACTCCACTATGAAAGGTGCACTTATAATTGAAGATATTGGTGATAAAAATCTTAGCTCGACAATGAAAGACAGTCCTATTAATGTGGAAGACCTAGAGCGTTCTCTTGTGAAGAAGGTAATTTGTTTGTTGATAGATGAAATCATTAATCGCCTAGAAGACAAGCAAGCTCCGACAATAGCGATAGATGTTGCTTTGTTCGCTGACGTTCAAGAACTCTCCTCAACCGCAACCATCTCCAACATTCTTCAACTAGTAATCCCAATAGTGTCATCCAGTCCTATTCTCTCCCTAGAAGCTGATTCTACTGATGATCAGTCTACTGAGATAACACCACTTGCTTCTTCTGATTACTCTCCTCCCCACTCCACCGAAGTCGATGTAGCTCGTGGTTCATCAACCACTCTCTCTATCGCTGTCAAGTTATTCCTCCAACTGGGAATTTGCACAAAACCATTGTTAGCCAGTATTTCCAAGGTTGCTCAATACCTGATACATGTGATAAGCTCCATTCAGTCAAGTTTTGACACATAGAAGCAGAATATGCAGGAGTTTCAACATAAACTAGAAATGACCGAAGCAGACATCGCTCCTCTCCAAGAGGAAATTCTCACAATCAGAGCACAAGAATCACAGTTGTAGTAGCAAGTGAAAGACAAAGACCAAGAATTGGAAGCGCTACGCCAAGCACTAGCTGAGAAGAGTGGAACTTTGGAAAAAGTAGGATTAATTTTGGATGCAACAATGAAGAAAGCTTCTCTACTGGAGAAAGCCTGCACATAGATAACTACAAAAGCTATCCAGTGGGAATCTGAGTTGGAAGCTACCAAAGAAAATTATTTTAGAAAGCTCAAGAATTGAATGTAGAAATAGGAGTCATTATATAGTTAAAGAAAGAGTTAGAGGCAACTCAAAAAGAACGACATGCCTACTTTAAGACAACAAAATTTCAAGCCCAACAATTGCATTGGATGGAAAACATGTTAAACAATCAGAATGAGAAGTTGAAGAAGATTGAGCAGAGGTGGAAGATAGTAGAATTCGGTGCCGAGCCATCTTAAATAATGATTCATATTTACAAGAATCCTTTTTGGTAGAGCAAAGTAATTCAATAATTGATTAGGCAGCCACATCAAGTTCATCAAGCCCTGATGTGCAATTGCTAGATGTAGAGCATGTACAAAAGCTTTTAAAGGCATTATAAAAAAAGATAAAGCATAGTTTTGAAGAAGCTAGAACCTTGTACATCCAAGGATTAGTAGATGATGAATTCATTGCCTAGGGTTTGAGTCCACCATGTGTGCTAGTGTTAGGCGGACTCCATGATTTATTGTAAATATCTATAATTTCAATGAAGAACCGTATTGTCCAACTATTGTAATCCTTTCTCCATGAATTAATACAACAAAGAGTCGCATATTTGAGAGTCTGGCATGACAAGTCTAGGGGGACCATTCACCATAGGAGGATCACTATGGTGACAAAGTTCCTTAATTTGTGTTGTTTGATATCACTCTCTCAGTTGGTTATCCTTGAATTGTTGATTACCAGTTAGTTGGAGTGTGGTTAATGTTTAACTTCTGTGAAGATTAAGTGCAATTGGTAGTTCAACGAAGTTGAAGTTAACTATGAAAATTAAATTGAGTGTTAAGTTGTCAATGCTACTGTTCTGTACTTGAATTTGATAGTGAAGTAATAAGGTTTAATTGTTGAAAGTGAAGCAATGATAAGGTTAGGTGATAATCTGCAATGAACGGTAGAAGTATCGGTGTAATGTGAATTGCACAATTTAATGTTGCAGCCTTTTAATTGCTCTCGTGTGTCTTCCTTTAGCCTTTCCTTCAAACTTTGTCCTTTTGAATCTTCAGATGTTGAATTTTGTATGTTTGCAATAGTCGGGTTCCTTCTTTCCTTCAATTTTGATAGAACTTGCTCTGATACCACTCGTGGAGATGTTTAATCTCCAAAAGACAAGCTATACTTGAATTTAGAACACCTCTATATCAAGCATAGCTCAAAAGCTTCACCAATTTTGGAAGTATTTACCAAATTATGAACACTTAACACTTCTGTGAATTATGGTTTCACTCAAAAAACTCTACTTCACAAAACTCACTCATAAATTGACGAAATGATTAAAGTTTTCTACGAAACTTTGAGACAATACTCTTTTAATGTTTTCATAGCTACTTCAAGTGAAAGTTATTCAGAAGAACTTACAAAACTTTAGATTTACTTCAATAAGTAAACCTATGTTTGAAATAGGCTTTCTCTTCCAACTTAGATTTTGAGTGCTCATTTGTGTAAAACTTTACACTCTACACTAAGATCTGATCAAATCTTTGACCATCGAGATTCCACCTGTTTCAAAATTCACTCATCACTTTTACGCATATGAATGTTCCTATTCATAATTCTCTCAGCCTGATTACAATTAGACTCTCAAATCTTGACCATGGATGCATCAACTATAGACTTGGATATATGTAAAAGGATTTCTCAATTGGCTAAGCATAGAAGGAGAATTTCGAGAAAAAGTGCAACTCTCTAAAAAAACTTCTATTCATCTCAAACTTACATCTGATGGATAATTCTCATATTCAAATTCACTTTCTCATCATCTCCTCATCCTCTATTCATCTATATTTCTTCTCTCTTGTATGAAACGTCTATATACAAGTATATATAGTTGTATATATCAAGATTCGTCACTAATACAAAATATGTATGAGCTATTTACAAGATTAATATACATGAGTTTTCAAACCATCTTTGTTTGATCCTTCTCTTCACTTTATGCTTCATTCTTTCTCCTTTTCTTCATTCTTAAGTCTTCAATCCTGTTTGTAATCATCAATTTATGATTGTGTTGCTCCAATATTTTTAGAAAGCTTGTGTTTTATTTTATACACCCATTTACTTCCAATGGCCATCTTACTAGGAGCCAAGTCACATAAAGAACAAATACTTGTTGGGTATGTAAAGATCATGTGAACTTACCCCTATATTCATATATATACATCATATATAGAGCATTGCCTCAAGAGAGATCATTATGTGGGTTTCGAGGCTCCCACCCATATGTGTGCATCTTTCCTCTCCTCTCTCTCCCTCCATCTCCTCCTTGCTCCTCTTGTTCTGCATAGCAAAGCCCTCCATTGGTATCAGATCATACTAAAGGCTTGTGTGCAAGAAGCTTCAATGGAAGCTTAGGTCACAAGAGGTGAAACTGTAGGTCAGCACCTTTTAGCAGCTATTCAATATTTCAGCCATAACTTGAGCTACAAAGCTCGAATTGATGCGTTTTAAAGTTCTGTGTGTAGCTGAGACAAAGAGCTATAAAATTTGTAGAAGGGCGTAGAACTTTCTTCAGAGTTATAAACTACCAAAAATTCGAAAAGCAAAAACTGATGTAGAAGAAGAATCTACAATCACTCCACTTGGATATAGCTTGGCTTGCTGGTTGCACATAATTTTATGAGAGTTGGTTGTGGATCTTGGTTGGTATTCTTTGTAGGAACATGATCCTGATTAGGGCCTCAAATGCACATCCGTTTGTCACTTTGATTGTCTATTCTATTAGTATATGGTCATTGATTGATATCCATTTGTCAGTGTGATCCTTGGCATATGTGGATGGTGATTCCCACATGGTTTATTTGGTTTAGAGTCCATTTTATAGAGGAGATGTTGCCAAAATTTTGATAGCTTTTATGCTAGAAGATAACTCTAGAGTATCTTTAAGCTTATGTGATAACTTTGGATCATTGCTTATCTCAAATTCACTTAGACTTGGTCACAGGTTGTTTGTGATAGGTTGGAAACATCTTGCAGGATTCATTCTTTAGTGGGAGGTGTATCACCATCATATTGGCATGAATTGTCATCAGTTTTTGGCATATGTATTTGCCATTATCTTTGGTTGGATCAATGACACGTGGTGACAGTTTACTCATTGTTCTTTTGCTATTGGTTATCTTGTTTGATTGCTCAGTTTATAGGGGATACTCTGTCAAATTTTTCCCACAATTCCTTCACATCTACTTGATCAGTTGGGAGGCTTAGTGAGCAGGCTTATGCTCATAGTTCTATGTGCATGCTAGATGTGTGGTCATGTGATAGGTGGTTCACATGGTTTCCTCTCCAATGAGATATTTGTGATGTGAGTTATGCATATGGATATGCAATTGTTATCCTATTTCTGATAGATTATTGTTTCTAGTCTTTTGTTACATTGCTAGTCTCTTGGATTGCCAGCATGGTGTCTTCTTGATTTGATGGCACTGACTTTTCAAGATGGAAAGATCAGATGTTGCACACATTAGTTCGTGTAGGGTTACACATGTATGTGCATAGAGATGCATAGAGGCCTCGTGACATGCCGGACCACGTATGGATGGATATGCATGCATTGGCCAACTCCACTATCTAGTTACAGCTTGTGGATTCTATATATGAGTCTGTTATGTATGAGGAGAAGAGTAGTGCATTATGGCAGAGACTACATGATATGCATGCGAGTCCATTGACTCATGTGAGACAAAGATCACATCAATAGCTTCAATGTTGGAACTGTGGTCATGAGGGCCATATTCGACGACGCTGCTTGAGGTAGATGCGACGACGACGTCAGAGATATGCATGTGATGCAGGTCAGGTAAGTGATTTCAAGAGAGTCTGTGGTAGTTGATTATGCTAGTGATGGTGAAATCACTTTCTGCTATGGATCATCTCAGGATTCCTCTTGTTTATTGGATGGCACACATATGGATTTGTTGCTTGATGCATTAACCACTTTTCATCTTACTCCAATTGTGTGTGGTTTTATTGATTCTCGGGTGAGAGTCGTGGATGTGTGCACATGCTTGATGGTATGACATATGACATTGAGGTGCAAGAGATATATGTCTTATGATACCTAATGGAGCATCACTTATACTTAGACATGTACACTATGTGCCATCATTCTCTATGAGCTTGATTTCAGTTAGCCAATTATAGGAGAACATGTGTTATGCATTCCTCGGCAAGCATCATTTTTAGTTGCAGTTAGGACAACTTATGCTTGTCAAAGGTGCTAGAATCGGGCACAGGTATCCACTACAGGTACTCCATGTGAGAGAGAGTATCGTCTCAGTGGGAGTTCAGCCTTATGTGCGATGTGAGACTTGTCATGTCTCATTTTGTCTACCTACACATAGTTCTATTGACATTCATGATGCACATGTATGGCAGGATTCAGATGCTCAGATGGATGCACATGCAGAGCATACTTTGGATGCTCATGATGCTTATGTAGAGCATGATTTTATTGATTACATGGATGCTCTTATGGAGCACACTTTGGATGATCATTTGGATGATTTGGAGCATGATGTGGATGCTCAAGTAGAGCATTGCGATGATACTGAGTTAGATTTTGATCATCAGTTTGATCTTGGTGTTGATGTTGTGCAGTTAGATCATGTGAAGCATGATGATACACTTGGTGTGGTAGAGCAGGATAGCTCTTATGATACACAGTGTATGCCAGAGCATACTAGCTCTAAGGATGCACAGCTAGATACATCCTTGGTTGAGAGAGTGATTTATTTAGATGTTGATGAGTCAGCGATCATGCAGTCATTCTTGGATTCGCTCATGCTAAATGTTGACATAGATATGTCAAGATATGTTGGACTTGATGATAGTGCTTTGGATGCCTTGTATATAAGCATGGCTGACATACTTAGGTTAGCCAGGATAACACATGTTTCGTCAACACTCGAGAGTCTGATGTACAAGTTGTTATGCTGGAGTCCAGACATTGCAGTTTCTATTGGAGCATTTACACTTGGAGTTGTGAGTCATTCGATGATTGACACAGACATGAACTTTGACATCATATCTTGGAAGTGAGCCGTATCGTATCGTGCCCAAATGTGGTATTGTATCACCCTCTATCCAATATCGTATCGTGCACAAGGTAGTATCGTATCGCTAGAGAATCGAGTATCGTATCGTCAAGACTCTTAGTATCGTGTCATATACACAACAAGTATCGTATCGTCTGACTGTTGGGTATCGTAATGCCAGTATCATCAGTATTGTATCGTTGGCCATCGGTGATATTGTATCATGCAGATTGTCATTATCATATCAGGGACAATTATGGTATCGTATCGCCAGTTACTTAAGTATCATAGCGTGGGATACTTGACATCGTATCGTCCAAGGAGTATCGCTCAGAAGTGGTATCAACCAGAGAGTATTCAAGCCATTTAAAGGGTGAAGTTGAAGCAAATTGTGTAGCAGTAAAGGGTGAAGTAGAGGACATATAAAGCCCTAAAGAGGTGAACGAACTTGAGATTGGGAAGAGTCCTAGGAAGCCACAGAAGCATAATTTCATCAGTAGGTAGTGTTGCATAACCTACCCTACATTCAAAATACTCTGAAACCCCGAGTGAATCTGAGGAAGAGACTATTATGGCCTCAAAAGTCATGCATAGCTCTATACCCATAGCAAGTCTAATGTCTATCATTGAAGGAGAGTACATAACCTCCTTAGAATATGTGAGCACCAACCAACATGACCTACCCATCTACATAGTTGGATTGAATAGATCAGTGGCAAGGTTGAAGAAAGCCAGGGATGCTCACATACTGCCTAGACCAGAAGTCAAGTATGTGGCAGGATTCTATATGGATAGAAGAGGTATTATGTATGCAGTCATTGAGTATCCAGAAAGCATTAATGAGTAAAGGGAAGAAGATAATGCACAAAAACCTAATGAAGGACCAGAAGAATAGGTGTCAACCCGTAGAGGGAAGTCCATTGTAATTAGGGTTTCGAGAGGAGACTTAATTTCCCATGAAGACTCCTTAATGGATGTCTACATGGTGAACGGAATGGATCATTTACTTAAAACCAACTCTTTGTTGTGGGAAGAAGTGACAAATCCAGCCACCATCTATGAGTTACAAGATCCTGAAAACCCCTCTCACATTACTTACTTAGACAAGAATCAGAGAAGATACTGGCTCATGAATGAATTAGAGAGAGCTAGGCTAAGATATCAAAACATTTATTTATTCTTGCCTATGGATCAAGCCACTACTTCTCAAAATCCCCAAGGAACTCACCAAAATTCATCTTATCAGCATTCCGGTTAGACGAAGAGTTCGAACCCCATGGTTGGATGGAGATTTTAGCCACTCTTGACATGTGTGTAAATGAAGAAGTAATAACTATGAATGAATGCATAGATGAGGAAGTATATGATGTAAATCTATACATGGCTGTTCTCCAAGAAGCGGATGAAGGAGAGGTAATTGAAAAAGAATGGAACAAAGACTATGAGAGCATAGAAATGGAACAGGAACCTATTGAGGAAGAAAGGAGAAAGAAGGAAGAGATTGAAACTAGTCTAGATTTGACTCAAGACATGCTACAACCAGTAATAGATGAACCCAACGTGGAAAAAGAAAAAGAAGATAGCACACCTCAAGATCAATTTGAGGTACTTGAGTATTTCAAGAAGTATGAAGTAGAAGAAAGAAAGATTGCTATTCAGATGCCAAAACGAGAAGCACAACCACAGATAGCATACAACAATAAAGAGAAGACCAAGAATATTGTAGTAGCTATTGAAGAAGGAGAAGAGAGATGCACTTTCATAGGACAAGATGTCTCGCTGCAGGAAGAACAAGAATTAATACAACTTACAAGAGAGTATAGAGATGACTTTGCATGGACATATAAGGATTTAAAAGGTGTAGATCCTTGTATTTGTGCTCATAGAATCCCAATGAGACCGGAAGCCAAGCTCGCCAAACAAAGACCATACACCTTTAATGATATTTATTTGGCAAAGATTAAGGAGGAGATAGATAAATTGTTGGATGCAGGCTTCATTTATGAAATTGAACACATGGAATGGGTATCGCCACTAGTGGTAGTGCCGAAAAAAATGGAAAATTAAGGACGTGCATTAATCTTAAAAAGGTGAATGCCGCCACCATACGTGATAGTTACCCATTACTCATCACAAATCATCTATTGGAAAGGGTTGCAGGTAAGGAAGTCTATAGCTTTCTTGAAGGCTTCTCAGGATATAATCAAGTAGCCATTGCTCCTGAAGACCAACAAAAGATGGCCTTTGCATTTGAATGGGGAGTTTATGCTTTTAGAGTTATTCCATTTGGTCTAACTAATGCCCCAACAACTTTCCAAAGACTGATGTGCCATGTGGTCAAGGAATTTTTGAGAAAGAGTATGGAGGTATACGTGGATGATTTATGTACCTATTCAGCTATAAGACCAGAGCACATCCCATAACTAAGAAAAATATTTGCCAAATATTGTCAGTATAGAGTATGCCTTAATCTGGAAAAATATGTCTTCATGGTGCGACAAGGAAAGATCTTAGGACACATTGTCTCTAAGAATGGAATTTCCACTGATGAAAACAAAATCAAAGTAATTTTGGATTTGCCAAGATCGAAGACTGCTAAAGAAGTGCAAGCATTTATCAGACATTGTGGATATTATCGTAGATTCATTCACATGTATGCCATAATTGCAAGGCATCTTTATGGATCGTTGACTCAGTTTACCTGGACAAAAGAATGTGAAAAGGCATTCAACGAATTAAAGTGTCGTTTGAGTTCAACACCAATTTTGAAAGTACCAAATTGGAATGAACCATTTCATATTCATGTGGATGCCTGCAAGCTTGCCATTGGGTGCATCTTAGCATAGCCAACAGATACAGGAAAGCTAGAGCACACTATAGCCTATGCCAGTAGACAATTAAACCAAGTGAAGTGTAATTATACCACTACAGAACGAGAAGGCTTAGGAATGGTATACGTAGTGAAGAAATTTAGACACTACTTATCGACAAACAAATTCAAATTCTTCATTGATCATCATGCTTTATTGTATCTAGTCAATAAGCCTTGTAATATCGGATGACTAGTACGATGGTTTCTATTGTTAGTGGAATTTGATTTTGAAGTTGTAGTCAAAAAAGGAAATACACACATCGGTGCTGACCACCTATCAAGAATGACACATGGAGAACCTCCTACATGAGTGCTAGATGATTTGTCGGATACTTATTTTTTCAACCTGGGAGTATTTCCACAATGGGCTAAAAAATTGATTCCCAAACTTAGCATGGAAATCAACATAGGATCAATTTAAACAAGAGCTAGGAGTTATGGAAAACTAAAAATCTCCATATCATAGCTGGAAGTTTATATCAACAAGAGTCAAGTGGATTACTTTTGAGATGTGTAGAAGAATAGGAGCAAGAAATGTGGCTTCAGAGAGCACACACGAATGAATGGAAAACTCATCGAAGTGTTAATGGGACTTGGAAAGAGCTTAAAAGATTAGGAATATATTGGCCAACTATGCAGAGAGATACACATAACTATGTCTCTACATGTCCCACTTGTCAGGAAAGAGCACCTGAAGAGAACTCTACTCTGTATTACTCTACAGTAGCACCTAGATGGAGTATGCCTCTAGTAAAATTCTTGAAAACACAAGAGTACCCAGAAGGAGCTAGTTTGGCAAGAAAACGTGCCCTTGAGGAACAAAGCAAATATTATGTACTCATAGCCAAACAATTTTTCAAGAGAGGAAGGGACAACCAATTAAGATTGTGCATCCATGAAGATGAGTATGTTTTAGTCTTGGAAATGTCTCATACGAGAGTCGTAGGAGGACATTTTTCTGCAGATAAAATGGCAAAAATGATTCTCTTTGCTGGGATGTGGTGGCCAATGCTATATCAAGATGCAGCAACATATGTCCAAAGATGTGATACTTATCAACGAACAAAGTATCCTACTCAAAGAGATGAAATGCCATTACGGCCTATGATAAGTGCCATAGCATTTACCAAATGGGGAATAGATTTTGTAGGACCTATTAGCCCACCAGCAAAAGGTTCCCATGCAGAATACATAATTGTAGCAACGGACTATTTGACCAAATGGGTAGAAGCCAGGGCAACTAAGAAGAACGATGCAAGGATGATGACTAAGTTTCTCTTTGATAACATATTCACTAGATTTGGATTTCCAATAGAAATTGTAAGTGATAGAGGCACACACTTCATCAATGAAGTAATAGAAGCCTTGACGAATGAATTCCTAGTGATTCATAAGAAATCAGCTCCCTATCACCCACAAGCCAATGGATAGGCTGAAAGCTCAAACAAGATCTTGTGTGGAGTGCTTACGAAGATTGTTAATAATGGAAGGTCTGATTGGGACAAGCAATTAAATCATGCTTTATGGGCATTCAGAGTAGCATACAAAACAACCATAGGAACTACTCCTTTTAATCTAGTGTACGACCAGAATGACATCTTATCGATTGATTTCCTAGTTCCTACTCTTAGAGTAGCATCGACCTATGAATGGACTGGACATGAGTTATCCAATCAATTGGATCAAATCGAGAAGCTACATGAAACTAGATTACAAGTGGTAGCAGGCATTTATGCTGCAAAAAGGCGACAAAAAGCATACTTTGATGCTCATATCAAGAGTAAAGGTTTGATAGAAGGAGATTTATTCCTGGTATATACTTTAAAGAAACATGCAAAGAAGCTGAAAAAGAGAGGATATGGTCCCTTGGTGATCAATCGCATATCAACTAGTGGAGCCATCAATCTAGCAACCTTAGATGGAGAAGTACTACCGAACTATATAAGTGGCTATCGAGTGAAGAAATATTTAGAGCCATTAACAGAGGAGATGTTATCAAGACTTCTAGTAGCAAACAGTAGATGAGAAGAAGACAGAAAAATACACAAGGAAGCACGACAAAAAGCCTTGGAATGAATAAGAAAATGAAAGGAGTGGATAAGAGAAAGGGATGAGAGATACTGCCAAGGTGAAGAGTCCATCCCAATGGCTAATTTTAGAGCCTCAGAAACCCTAGGACATCAAGTGCAACAACCATATTTGAACTTAGGAGT
This sequence comes from Ceratopteris richardii, assembly GCA_020310875.1. NCBI lineage: Eukaryota > Viridiplantae > Streptophyta > Polypodiopsida > Polypodiales > Pteridaceae > Ceratopteris > Ceratopteris richardii. The sequence goes on from CM035406.1 coordinate 208,794,320, forward strand.
GGGAAAGAGGAGTACCACTTGGTGGATGCCCTCATTGACACAAGGTCAGCTATCAACTGCATCAGATCCTCTTTGACTCATCAGCTCAAAGCCCAATTACATCCAACCAAAGCACATCTGATTGGAATAGGAGGTAATGTTACTGAATGCATAGGCGAGATTACCTTATCATTGCACCTAGGAAATAACATGATGCAACAAAAACTATTAGTGTGCCATGATCAAGATCTATAAGAAGAACTTGTGTTAGGTCAAGATTGGATATATGAGTATGAGGTAACCATCCAACTAGCCTTAGGCTACATCTCGGCCAAGATAGGACATCAAGAACTGTTTATTTTATTAGATGAAAGTCCAGTCAAATCAACTTGCTTAGCTCTAAGAGATCAATTAAGCATGCATGAAGGTGATTGTGCATCTACCTCTACTATGGAACCCTCACATCCAAGTACTTCCCCTGTGTTTACACCATTTATTAATCTCACACTTCCTCATCATCCATTGGACCTTTCAACTAACATCATTTCCATTAAGAGCCCTAGTGAGGAATTGAGCCCAAGAGCGACTAGTCAGAGTAATCAACCCAAAACTTCCCACATTAGAATATATCCCATTCAAGGAACCAGACAAGCATGGATTCAGAAAAATCAAGTAGTAGCATATCATCAACAACAAAGCCATCACCTACAAAGGAACCAACCACAAGTCAAGACTACAAGCCAAGCTGCATCACTAGGTCTACACAAGATTGTTCAATTATGGATCCCAAAGAAACTGATTACTGCTCAACCCTCAAGAACGCAAATACGGATTCCCAAATCAACTATGCCAACGAAGAAAACCAAACTGAAGTCACCAGTACAAAGGAATAATCCATCCAACATGGAGTCAAAGGAGCAAGAAAGACGTGATAAGCCAAAATTGTAGAAATAGGAGTACTCAAAGAAATCAACTCAAAGATATGTATGGCGAGCAAAGAAGAATCACAATACTACAGCTACACAAAGCACAAAAGGAGAAAAAGTTACAGTCAAGAGCAACAAAATAAAGCTGATTTGGATACCCAAATCTCGATTGCCATCTACAAACCCACCAAGAACTTCTTCTCGCACACATCTTGAGCTCCATACACCTCCAACGTGCATGATAGGGCCACATTACAAGGCCATGCATTTGGCACATAATTCTTCTTCTACTTATTAGTGATGCACATTTCCCTCCCAGGGAATAGGAGAGCACTTGTACAATAACCTGAACATAATTAAAAATAAAATAAAGCTTTGGCCATTCACTAATATTTTTGTTTTGTTTCAGCAAAAATAAGAAAAATTATATTAAAAAAATCCTAGGTATTGCCTTCCTTACACCCATAGGGAAGGACAACACAAGTCACTTGGAGAACTGTTCGATTTATGGCGACTAAGTGGAAGATAAGTGATGCAATCACATTGACGCTAATTGTAGTGTGTTTCAAGTGTAGATGGCTTCTGAAGATTCCGAAGCAACCATTCAAAATGAGGTGTTAGAATTTTTGTTGCAGAGTGTGATCAAGGTCAAACGTCATTGGTTGTGTGAGGATCAACCTGTGGGTGATTATCTTTTCTTAGTAACCATCAAGATCATGGAAATAGACCATCACTTTCCAGTTATGTCTCAATATTTCAAGGTTCTCCATGAGCATCAAAGAACTGTGAACACAATGACAAAAGCTAGAATCCAGAAATATTTTGAGTTACCCATTTACAAGCCTAATTTCAAAAGATTCACTCAAGTAATGAATACTTTACAACCAGCCCTGCATAACCCCTCAGTGCCAGAGGAAAACGTACTGGATACAATAGGAGAATGGGTGATTATACAATTCATGCATGACTTAATTAAAGAAGCTTTTGGCTTGGAAAAAGATGGAACCAATGAGTTGAAGGATGAACCCCGTAGAGCCAAAACATGGACTTTTTTGGACATCAATCGCTTGGATATAGAAGAAGAGGTCTACCTCATTCATCGACATTTTTGTTTTTCCAATATGAATCGCTACACAACCCCACAGAAGATCATCATACAACTCTTATCCCATGCTATAAGGCAGACTGGGAACCAGGTGAACCTGATGCCTTATATCTAGGAGCGTCTCTTTGAAGCTAAAAAGTAGTGGCAACAGAAGAAATTCTTATATGGTAGTACTGCATTAACAATCCTCATTTACCATGCACTAGGAGTCCGAGAGCACCTGACCAAGATGCCCACATCCTTTGAAATAGCCAAGTACGCAAACATGGCCACTATACCATGGAAAAAGAAAGAACTAAAGTTGGTAGAGGAAGCAGAGACCAATTCTCAATCACACATGAGAGGAACAAAAAGATTCTGCGAAATGAGTAAGGGAGAAGAGTCACTTCCTACTCCCAAAAGAGTGCATGTCGTGCCAAAGACCAAGGTTGAAGATTCAATGCCTATTACAGAAGTAGAGTTGCAAGAAGCATTAGAAGCAACTCACCAATATATGGAAGGTCAAGTCAATCTGCTAATACAAGTGAATCATTACCATCCGTCCCATAAAGACATTCCTCAAGGAAAGAAATCATCGAAGTCCGACACCTATAAAGAGCTAGGATTAACAACCTCAAGTTCATCCTCAGAAGCTAAAGAAGATCAAGAGACATCTATGATGAATGTGGACATTAAAAGTGATTCAAAAGATGATGGTAATTGGGAGGAATTGAATCAAGTCATGAATGACTTTGGAGTGGAAGATACAAAGATAAACCAAACTCCTGATGACACTATCAAGGATACAACGAGGGAAGAATCACCTAAAGAAGGAATTCATGTATTCAAAATGAATGAAGAGACAAACATTCAAATCACAAAGACTCACTTAGATGGAGAGGCCCCAATAAAGAGAACAAAGGAAGAGAAAGAACAAGAAGAAGTGGAGGAACCCGAGCCATTCACACCAATCAGAGTTGTAGTAGGAACCTCTCCATTAGATGTCACTTTTCAAGGTAGTGCTACAAAATCGACCACAAATGAAGAAGAGGAAAGAGAAGGAGAAGTGCACCTTCAGATAAGACAACCGCACAATGAAACTTTACATGTGGAACAAGGCAAAGATGTTTGAACAATGGAAGAACCAAGTATCCCCAAAACATGGTTAAATGTGGATGTAGCTCAATTAAAACTGGTAGTGAAGCAAATGATACAAACAACTATGGACATAAAATGAAGACTATGACAAGGCTATAAAAAAAAGAGAAGCCAATTCTAGGTAATGAGTGAAAACTTGTCTGCACAATTAATTCAAGCTCAAAAGGCACTTTCGACCAAGGAAGTAGAAGCTCAAAAAGCCAAGGACAAATGCACCATGCTAACGATGGAAAACAAGAAGCTCCAAGATCAACTCAAAGGGCTACAAAGTAAATATGAAGCAGGTGAAGTTGGAAAAAGAAAGAATGAATGCCAGAAGTAAGCTGCTTGAAACTCAAATCAAAGTATACATGGAGGAAGCATACAATTTAAGAAATAGAAATAAAGAACTTATGAATGCCATACTGTGCTGCCAACCCATAGAAGCACAAGCAGCGATCGCAAGCGACACAAAGGCATTGGAAGATCAAATTGCAAAGTGTGAAGGTTAGCTGAAACAAGAGCAAGATATCAAAGAGAATGGGAAAGAAAGTATATGCATGACACTAACGAACTTAGAAAGCGATGGAAATCGGTTGAAGACAAACTTCTTGTGGTATATAATGAAGATGCCAATCAAATAACTGCCATAGGAAATGAACTTTTGACAATCAAAGAAGCACTAACAAAGGCTACCAATGAAATCAAAGAAAAGGATGAACTCATTGCACAATTAGAAGCTCAAATAAAACAATAGGCAACAACGGGGACATCAGTAGTTCCAAGCTCCAAAGAGACTACTGTGGAGACTGAGGTACATCATCTTTCTCCCCCCATGCATCATTCACCTATAAGGGAGGAAGAAGAACCAAACACTGAAAGACAAGATCGGGCTAGCAGAACTAAGCCAATAGGAGCGGGCACTAGTCATGTCCCAACTTACAAAAAAATTTGAAGATCAAGTGATTAAAGTCATGAAAGAAGCACAGATTGAGAATAAAAGCCTCGAGCAAATTTTGAAGCCATTCAATATACCTTATGACTTGTTAAAAGAAGAAACATGACAATATATCAAGAGAATGACTAATAAAGAACCAGATCAGGATCTACAATTCACTTTATAGACATTTACGTATGCACATGCCGAGTTTGATGAAGCAAATCTGATTTGGAGGTGCGAATTTTTGGAAATGAATCCAACTTTAAGGGTACATTGGGAAGCAACACCATATGTACTTCAAATGAATCTTTCTTTTTGCCCAGTATCGTGAAGACGTACCTAGACACAATTTTGGGAAGCACAGCACCAAGGTACATTAAACAATCAATGGCTAAGTTATCCGTTACTGCCTAGTACTCCACGAAACTATCTACCAACAGAACAGTACATGGTAAAGACCATAGAATTTTGGCTATCCAGATATGCCAGAGTGCCATATTTAACTATAAAAATGACAAATAAGATATTGAGCATGCTCCTCACAGTTCTAAAGGTATTCACATATGCGTAGTATACATTTTTAAATTTTATCGGCATTAATCAAGGAGCAGATGCTTTAGTTTTCGATTTATCTTTCCTTTAGAGTTTCTTGTCTTCTTCAAGATTGTCGCAAGGAATCATTTTAATATGTTCAATTGTGACTCGTTTTAGCAATGCATAATCAAATCAAACAATTCTTTTAGGCTATATCCTATACCCACTTGCTCTCTCTCTCTCTCTTGTCAACCACTTGTCACTCCTTATGCTAGAGCGAATCCTTGCAATTCTAGAAGTCCTAAAACACTCCATATATTACCACAAAGGTCTATTTACTCAAAGAAATCACCAAATTAGATAAAAAATTCCACTTATGGTATTCTCCTAGAGTTTTGAAGCGGTTGTTCTTGATTCACCCACATAAACATAAATGGAATATGCCAATGTTCTTGGCACTATTATATGCAAAATCTACTATAGGTAAGTACTTATCCTTATTAGTTTATCTATCATGTACCTAAGTTCATAGCATATCCTCTAGGAGTTGGTCAACTCTCACTCTTTGCACATCCATCTCTTGATGCTGAAGTGTACTCATGATAAGTTTTGTATCCAACCTTTTGAAGACTTCTCTCAATACGTGGCTAAGAAAATTCGTATCCCAATTTAAAACAATGTCTTTAGGAATTCCATATCATTGGTATATGTCCTTAATAAATAGGCTAGCCAAACCTATGTCTTTTTACTATGCTATGTAATAGAATAGACCTAGACATCTTCATTAATGTTTCCACAATTACCTAGATCTAATCATGCCCTCTCAGTGTCTTAGGTAATCCCACTATGGAATCCATGGGGATACTCTCCCACTTCCCAAGCTTCTCTATCTCAAAAGCCACTACTCGATCATCCTATACTAGAATGTCCTACATCAAAATTACTCATTAATTTCAACCACAAAGTGCTTATTTGGATTGCCTATATGTAAAAGTGGAATTGTAGCAATAACTACCTTTAACTTTTCCCTAGTTTGCTTCTGTTCATCTTCCCAATGAAAGGTTTCCCTTTTCCCTTTAATATGTTTCTTCACGAAGACAAAAAACTTGTCATAGTTCTTGATGAGATCCTCAACTTATGCACATGCTCAGAAATGAAGTGCTTTATCTCACATAGCATGCAATAGTGGTAGTTTCGGGCCTATATAATGGATGTCTCTTCATTTGATAGGCAGCTTGGAGCGATGGAAGAAGGAGAGAGTGAAAGAGTTAGTGTGCTCCTTATGGAGTCGATGGATAAGGTGTGAGTGTACTTCCACTTGCCTCTATCCTCTACATTTGTGCATGATCTCTATTGTCCTATGCATGTTGGCATGGTTTTCCTCCAACTCGGATACGAGTTGTTATCCTCCCAAGGACTCCATTCTTATTAAGAGACACAAGCTCAAGTTTTGATGGTGAAGAAGAGGATGGGTCACCAACTATAGTTAAGATACATAGAGATGTTCCATCTCTCAATCTTCCAACCATGTAGTACGGATAAATGAAACATCCCCCTTCTCTTCTTCCATGTGGAAAACCACACAGTGAGTGCCACTTGGCACTAATGTGTAAATCCTTTAAGTGAGAGAGGGTTCACACTCCTTCTCCATGTGACAATTTAATCAAGGAAAATAATTTTCCTTTGGCTAGCATTTAAAAAAAAATTGTTTGAATGTTTAAATCAATACTTATGGTGGAGGATAATCACATGATGGCTATTCTACACCATGTGAGTTCATTCCAGGTGAGTGATTGGGTAGATCATAGGCACATAGATACAAAATACATACATACATACATACATACATACATACATACATACATACATACATACATACATACATACATACATACATACATAATACATACATACATACATACATACATACACACATATGGACGTACATAAAAACGTGCATAGCTATCACTAACTTCTATTCTATATTAAGGGGAAACCTCTCTCCCCAAACCTTGATTTAAAGGGACGGTACCTCGGAGCTGAAAATTTATCTCTATGAAGAAATTTACCTTGACAGATAGCGGGGGGAGGGACTATGATTCATTGCAGCAAGCTTGTAGCAAAAATCCTTTGTATCTGACATAGATGTTTTTGCACCGTCTCAACCTTTTCCAGACACAAAATATTTATTAGATATAATAAAAATGCAAAATCTTAAGAAGAATTTGGATATTAATTCTGAATAGAATGCCAAAATTTATTAAGGTAGATCAAATGCTGTTATTTGAGCCATCCAATTTTCAATTTTGAAGTATTTTGAATACTACTGCGAAAGAAAATCAAGCTCGTACTAGAGGGTTTTCTAGGTTTGTTAAGGACTAAAACAAGTGATAACGACCTATTTTCAAAGGATTTACTCTAATTGATAAATCAAAATTGAGTGATTTCCAATCATTATGAAAGTAAGATTATTATGATCTTTTCACATAAATTTTTAAAATTCTCTCTCTCTCTCTCTCTCTATATATATATATATATATATATATATATATATATATATATATATATATATATATATATATATATATATATATATATATATATATATATATATATATATATATATATATATATATATATATATATATATATACACATAGAGAGAGATATCATGCAAGAAGAATAAAGAATAAAGAAGTGGTTTCTTCGTAATATATACTCACAATATGATATGGGTTCTAGTATTTCGTAATTATATTCGATGTTATTAAGTATGGGTATTATGTTGGTCACAAAAGTGGATTTATGCTTGATTGTAAGGTCAAATAATTTGAATACAATCACCAATCCGCGTGCATAGTGCGGAAAATATTTTCATATTATTTATCTGATTATGTGTTTTTCTTTTAGAGGCTGGCCAGATAAACGACCAGACTTTTTGCTGCTGGAAGGACACAAAAAAGATGTATAAGATCAATCCATGGACTAGGACTTCATCCGTCCTATGTGCCATATTTGCACACGCTAACATCTCTCAGCCTTCACGCGTGATGCGAATTTCACATGTGGGCGTCTCTTATCAGCAATGGGAATTCATGAAAGCAATAACGCCAACATATGCAAATACTACTCTCATTTCAAATCATCACAATGGCCTTCACTCATTTGCTCCATGTCTTGTACAAGTGTTGAGCATGATGTATCTACAGTTTTCCTCACATGCATTCAGGCCACAAGTACGGCATTAGTAACCTTCCAGAACCTTCATAAAATAGGGCATCCTCTTCAATGACAAAAAAGGACGCAAAAAGCATTTCCATTGAACTATGGGAGTTGATCAAAGCAATTAGTCCAACATGTGTGAAATATATTCTCAATTCAAATAATCACCATCAGCTTTACTCATTTGTCCCACATTATATACAAATGTTTCTCCTCACATGCATTCAAACACAAGTACGACAGTACTAACTTTCCTCACATGTCGTGCTACATTCTTCATCAGTCTCGACAATTCAACTCCTTATAATATCATTTTTGAACATGTGACACAAGATTCCACGAGCAATTCTTTACCCTAAAAAACTTGAAATATGTTAAAAGAAGGATAAGAATGAGTAGGAGTTTTAGGGCAGGTCTATGGAACTGTGCAGCTCAAGCCAAAACTCCATGAACTGGATGGACACACCAGCTTTCCATGCTCATGCGTATCAGCCCAATTGTGGTCCTGGCCGCTCCTTTGTATACTCTTCTTTTTTCAAAAGGAAGTTCGCTCCTTAGTATAATTTCTTTTTTCAACAAAATGAAGTTTGGCAATAGCCTACTCTCCCGGGCTTGAATTAATAGAAAGAACAAATGTAATTAATAGAAAGTACAAATGTACAAGTGAAGGGGCTTAGCATCCATGGCCCCTCTGAATCCCACAAAGCTAAGTTTGCTTACATCTTCCTAGAAGAGATTACAAAAAAATAATGATAACTCTTTCCTCTCCCTCATGGGGGGAAACTTGCTTCTACTCTTTTTTCTGTCTAGGAAAAAGACTATATGGTGTCTAAACAGAGGGGGTTTCTTAAAATTGGAAATTCTTTTGCCTAAAAGGAAAAAAGATTCTTTAATCAACCATTCTTTAGGAGGGCTACCAAAGTTGACATCACATCTCTCTTTCTAGATCTCCCTAAGGGTCTCACCTCTTATAGCATTCCATAATGTTGAGAAACAATTGATGGCTTCCTCCAAAGAAAAATGTTTGCAATTGATTTGTCTTTGAAGCAACAAGATTCTCCCAAGGGCCCGCCAGACAGACATAGACCTAGGGCAAGAGGATGCCCTAAGAGGATTGGGCTAAGTCTATGTTTTTTCCTCACGATTTTCTATGTTAACTTGAGAAGGCTTGAGGAATCACCTCCTTATTCGATGTCGCCTCCCCTTGAGGGTCTTAGATGGCACAATGGAAACATACTGGATAGAAGATGATGTCCGGAGTGGCAAATGTTTGGTGCCCCTCCTTAGTATAGTTGCAAAAATGAGTGATTAAGTAATTTAGGAGTACACTTTCCAGGACTAATATAGTTTGTCACAAGCGAGTCTTGCACAAACACTCTACCTTCTTTCTATTGGCATAGTCATGGCTTGCTTCCAAAGTTTCCCATAACTTGCTGATCGCTTATTTTCGAAGCTCGTCTTCATGCAAAGCATCATGCGTCTTTATTAAGATTTGTGTTCATGCATCAAGTGTGTCTTTATTAATAGTTGTGTTCATGTCATAAGATGCGACGGAGAGGCCACCCAGTTGAAACACTGATGACGATGCTCTTCACATCGGCATTGAAGCGGATCTTAACTTAGATCTAGCCTTCAAAATCTTCATAGATATCTTCATAGATATTGTTGAAGAAAAGACCTTCTTGTTTTAAACTCGTTAAAATAAACAAAGTAAAATGAATAAAAACATTTATGTTATAATATTATTAAAAATAATAAATTATAGTAAACATACATAAATACATACACATACACATGCATGAAAATACATACATAGCACACAAACATATGCATACACATACATAAACACATACACACAAATGTATACATATACACACACATACAAGCACACACACATATACACACATCATACACATACATATGAATACACATATACATACACACATTTACACACACATATACTCCTGCATATGTATACATACACACATCATACACACATACACACATATGTGTAATTGTATGTATGTGTGAATATATGTGTATGTGTGAATTTGTATTTCTATAATTGTACATGTGTATTTATATGTGGGAATGTGTATCTCTGTATATGTGAATATGTGTGTATGTGTAAATATGTAGATGTAAATGTGTATGTATGTAAATAATCAGATTACTAATATCTAATACCTTTTTTTGCTATACAATTAGATTTCGATCAATCAAAGGGAACTCCACCACAATCTCCTAACCGTGCAAGGATTACTAACTATAAATATATCAAACTTTGAATTCTAATATTTGATAGATGCATACATGATTGATATGTGTTTTTGTATTGTTATATTATAATTAGATCATGATCAATTAGAGGGTAATCCACCACATTCTACCCATGCAAGGACTTTGCATGTGTCATCAGATAGGAATTTTGATGATTTTTACTATCAAGAGCATATTATATGTTGGGGTAATCTTTGATATAGCAGATATCAAAGATTACGATTGGAATGTATGGAACATCAAGGAGATTATGGTATTTTTGAGCATGCACTACCACTTGATTGACATGATAATGCCTGGATATGTATTGATTCCATAAATAAATATCATTATTTTATTTCAAAATCATATAAAAAATAGATTATACTAAATATACAAAAATATTTACTCGATGATGATGATGATTCCCCTACTAATAGTCCTAGCATTCCTTGTAGACTTCATGGACATGCTGTTTATCAATTATAAGCTGAGGTTTCCCAAAATCCTCTACCTCCTGGTTTACTCTAGTGCAAACATATGATAGAAGAAGATATGGAGGATAGTGTAAATGAACACTTCCTTTAGATGGAGAGTATTTTTACTTTTGGGCTAATACCTTTACGAGTGCTTCCCCCAATATCATTGGTTTTGGTCATGGCCTCTTAATTGTAGAGGATTTGTATGTACTTCAAAACTCTAAACTAATTACTCTTATGTCATTTTGTGATCCTATATATAGATGGGGAGATTGGCATCGACTTACACATTACATTCAAAGCATGAGTACTTGTGGATTATGCCTCAATGCAACTTTAGTTGGTAGTAGAGGGATTACACATGCAAAAAATGAAAGATATATATTGATGGAAAACCTTACATGCATGGAAATATAGTAGGTTTAATAAACAATATCCCAGGATCCACTAGTTCAATGACTAATTTCAAATTTGAAGAGCATGAAAATAGTCACGAATCACCACACATGAGTACAGATGTAGCAAGATACATAGTCTTCAATGCTATAACTTTATTACTTGTTGATGATGAACTATTAGTGAATTATGGATGATGTAGACCTCCAAGAGCACCTTTAGAGAGCAATGAGAAATTTCTATCCACCTATCCTATGTTGCAATGAAAACTCTAATTAATTGAAACTCTTTTAAAATTAAATTAAATATTTAAAAATTTCTTAAGTTTAGTTTTCATTCATGTTTGGAATATTAATGATTTTTATTCATGTATGTAGATTCCATTGTTTGATATTGATGATCTTGCACCACACCATTCATATTTGCCAATAAGATCTCATTTATTAGAAGCATCCATGAGAAGGCTACGCAAACGTGATCCTATAGAATATGCAAGATTAAAAGAACTATATTCAAAATAAGATAAACTAAAAGACTTTTGCGATGATGATGAAGATAATGGCATGTCAGATTTTATTGAGGATTGGTATAAAAAAGACAACGAAAGTGTTGATATTTCTAAGCATGAGAAATAGCTTCGAGAAGAATGTCTTAAGCATATATATGAAGGAAGTCACTTGACACTACTAGTGCAAGCTTACTTATTTTCAATCTTCAAAATATGTTTGGATGTTGTAATTTATCTTTTTCTACACTATTAGGGTATATTGTTTATTTCTCTCTCTCTCTCTCTCTTTATACACACACACACACACGCATATATATATATATATATATATATATATATATATATATATATATATATATATATATATATATATATATATATATATATATATATATATATATATATATATTTATATTTATATATATATATATATATGTATGTATGTATGTATGTATGTATGTATGTATGTATGTGTGTGTGTGTACACATACACACACATACACATACACATACACATGCATATATATATATATATATATATATATATATATATATATATATATATATATATATATATATATATATATATATATATATATATATATATATATATATATATATATATATATATATATATATATATATATATATATAGAGAGAGAGAGAGAGAGAGAGAGAGAGAGAGAGAGAGAGAGAGAGAGAGAGAGAGAGAGAGAGAGAGAGAGAGAGAGAGAGAGAGAGAGAGAGAGAGAGAGAGAGAGAGAGAGAGAGAGAGAGAGAGAGAGAGAGAGACATATACACTCACATACATACATATATACACACATATACATACACACACATACACATATACACACATACATTCAAACACATATAGATACACATTTATTTATTTATGTTCATCCATAATCATTTGTTTCATAAACTTATAGGTTACCATTTGAAAAGTTTTTACCAAGCAACAATATTCTTCCTACATTGCATGATGAAATGAAGAAGTTTATTGACAATCTTGGTGTAAATTATCATTGTATACATGCATATCCTAATGATTGTATTTTATATAGAGGTGAATATGTAGGCTCTTTGACATGTCCAAAATTTCAATTTCCTTGATATAAGGACAAAGAGAGTAAAATCTCAAAAATTTGAGAATAGCTCCATGAATTAAACATATGTTTAAAATCCTTGAATTATCAAAGCTTTTAACATGGAGATTCAATCATAAAAGTAGTGATGGACTAATGAGAATTGCAACAGATAGTGTAGCTTTTCAACATATTGATTCTAGATGGTCTGATTTTTCATAAGAGTCATACAATCTAAATTTAGGTGTAGCATTATTTGGGCTTAATCCATTTCTCTTTGAAATATAGTAAATGGTCATGGTCAATGGTAGTCATCAACTACAATCTTGAGAGATACCTTAGCATTAGAAATGGACATTTAATTCTTTCACTTTTAATCCCAAGAAAAAGACAAGTTAAAGACATGAATGTATATCTTGCTCCTCCCATTGACAATCTTAAAAACTTATGGAGAGGTATTAATGTCATTAATGTATCATAAAGCATTAAGAAAAGAAACATTATGGTTCATGAAAATGTGGATTGGACTATACATGATTTTCTAGGATATGGCATTTGTTTAGGTGATGATGTATTTTCTTACTTTAATATATATATTTATAATTGCATGGTAGTTCAACTAATTATATTTTTATGGTTTTCATGCATGAAAGAATATCTACTAAGGGATATAAGGCTTTTCCTTCCTGTGATGATTGGTTGAGATCAATTTATAGAAATGATCTCAACAAAAATATGTATCTTCGTCATCAAGGATTCTTGCTTGATGATCATCCTATGCAAATATCTAATAATGTTGGTTATTCATTATGGAGACATCTTCTTGGATTAAAAGATGCAACATCATCAAGAAATGATTTAAAGGATGAAAACTCAAAACCAAAGTTATGGTGAATTGTTTATAAAAATTGACAAGAAACAACTTATGAACGTGCTGCTTGGATAGTTATGACAAAAGATATGAAAACTATCAACAATAGAATTCAGTCGATTGGAAGACCTACAAGATATGGAGCGTCTTTCCAAAAAACGTTTACTTTGGATGATAAGAACTTATCTGGGTTAAAGACACGTGACTTTCATAACTTTTAGAAGTACATTCTATCTGTTGTTATCGATGGATGTGTAATGAAAGGAGTACAAGATGTGATATATCATCGTGGACCACTTATAAGGTAATTTTCATACTTTTATGTTTAATATATAAGGCTTTTAATTTCTTTAGAATTTACTTTATGAATGATAATAGGTGGATTACATCAAAACATAGTGACAAAGACTCAATCCCACAAAAGAAATGTGAATGTAGAGAGTTACTATGTTTGATTGAGAAACAACTTCCAACATCATTTTTTGATATTCAAGTTCATTTATTGATCCATCTTGTGGATGAAATAGAGATTGTAGGAGTTGTAAACACTCAATGGATATTTTGGGTTGAGTAATCTATGGGAATATTAAAAGGTTATGTGAGACAAAGAGCAAAACCAAAAAGATGTATGGCAAAGGGATGGATGCTTGAGGAGTGCATGTACTATGTTAGTGAATACCTTGAAAGAGTTCATGAAGAAGCTCACGTGCATGGACTAAAAAATCTTCTTCAAAAAACATATCATAATCAAAGTTATTGATTCTTTCTATAAAATATAGCAAAATTGGCTATGTAGGAACCATTGTTGGTATCTATCAAAAATCATTTTGTATCCTCAAATAGATTAAAATTCTTTAATTTTTATGATATATTTTATTATTTTTTAAGCACATAATAATAAAGTTTAATGACATGAATAATGATTGTAGACCAAAAGACTACAATTCAAGTAAAGAGGACAAGTAAAGAAAACAACCTAAACAATGAAATTCACATAATTGGATCTACTGTTATGGACACCTATGCTAAGAAAGATAGCTATATGAGAGGCAAGACTCTTATGGAGTTATCTTGAAAGAGCCCAAGTAAAGAAAAATTCATCTCTCATAGTGAATTGGTCATTAAGAAAAAAGAAGAATAAAACAAAGAAAATCAGAGATTAAACTATGACTTGAAAAGACGACGTCACTAGGAAATGATTATTGTCTCCTTAATCATTAGGAGGCTCTTGACCCATCATGAAAAAAAAAAATCATCTACCTTCAAAAGTTTAAGGTCAAACAATTTTAATCCCTTTAACAAGCTTCAAACTATCTTTGAAGCACTGTCAGATTTCCATGAATCATCCTCGTGGGAGCCATGGCATGATGGTGGGATCTCACCATCTTTGATATTCATCTTTCTTAGGTTTCTCATGTGATCCTCATGACAACTAGATCAGTGGGAGACTCATTGGACATCAACCTTTCTTGGCGATCTCCATTTATGCCCGTTATCAAGCGCAAGTGCAAACTGAGAACTAGCTTTCCATTGTCGAGATTCCCCTAGAAATTATCCTCAAGATCAAATTCAATACAATGGAATATATGTTATGAGATCTCTATGAACATAAGGAGCATGTGATTTAAGGAAATAAGAAGATAAGTTGAGACAATGTGAAGTCGAAGACTAATTAGGGTAGCATGTCTCATAATATCTATAGCCACTTTGGTTCTCATTCTCTTTCCTCTATCATAATATTATAATTGTTGTCATTTGTAAGGTCTTATCTCTTTCTAGTTTTGCTCCAAGAAGAGAGCCTTGTTGCTTTACATTGATCCTTCATGCTAGGTTTGATACCCCTCTAACACATTTAGAGATCAAAATGGTGGTTGATGCTCTTCTGAAAGGTAAAAAGCTTGGGCTAGATGGGCAAACCATTGAGCTCTTCAAATCCTTCAAAGACTTGCTCATGGGTCTCATTGGGATGTTTCTGTGAGATGCCCTACATTTTGGAACTCTCTTACAATGCTTGAATGAAGGTTTCATTGAGTGGATTTAGAAGAAAGACAAAAAGGATATCATAAAAAACCAGAGCCTCATCTTCATGCTCCAAAATAGGTACAGGTGATCATTAAGAGGTTCACTAATCATATTTCTTGTCATCTATGTTTTTGGCTTCATGAGCACAAAAACGGCTTCATCAATAGACGTTTGATTTAGGAGGTCATCATTGATATATAGGTCTTGAATATTCCAAAGGTTAAAATGGACATATTATGTTTCTAAAGATAGACTTTGATAAAGCCTATGATATTTTAGAGTGGGACTTTATGTTGTAATCATGCATGGATATGGGTTTTGGATCAAAGACTATAAGGATGGTTTCAATGTTCATGGGAAATGGCTCTTCTTAGATCAAAATTGATGGAGATATATCCTCATCTATTGCGTTCAAGAGGTCCATTCGAGAGGGTTGCTCTTTGGTCTCATGTGCCATTGCTATTTGCTATCACCATCAATGGTCTTAGCTACATGGTTGACAATCATATTCACCCTAGTCAATTTTGGGTTCTCTCTCTTTTAGGCAGTAAAATAAAGCACTGTAAAAGGAAGTGGTTCTGACATGAAGGTGATGATAAGTTTATCTAGTGACTTTGGACCTCACTTTAATTCTGTTGTAAATTTCTCTCTTTTTAAATGTAAAGCTTTGTTGCTATTAAGAAAAAGAATTTGGTCATCACTACCTCGTCAACCCAATAAAGAAAAAAAATCTTATTTTAAGTTACCATTTTCCTACATACTAGCATGCTTATGATTGTTTGAAAGATTACGTTGTAGAAGCTCATAAATTTAGATAGATATTTTGTCATCATTTTGTTTTTCGGAATTTCTTTTTCTTCCTGAAATGATAAAACATTTATTATTCTCTCCTTAATATACACGTAGAGCAACGAGAAAGCTACATATATAAAGATTATAGAAAATAACTAAAATAATATTGAGTGTACAATCACATATGGCACTAAGACTAACAGAATAACATAAGATGCTCAACTCCTCTTCTTTACACAAACAAAAAGCTTTAATCATGTGGAAAAAAATTTTCATAGCCAATATTCCATAGTCTGTATGACGTGGATGCATGAGAATCTTTCTAACCTTATTTATATCTCAACGCATAAATGAGACATTCGATTATGGTCGATTTCCACTTTCTTGTTAAATAAGAATTGAACATCTGCTTCAACACAAATCTATGGACTTTAACCTCTATCTCCCCACCAAAATCAACACTGAAATTGGTGGACTCCCTATCAAATAGGAGTTAGTTTCTTAAAATTCACCCAATGCTTGCTTCCACTGAGGGGCACAAGGCCACATGATCAAGGAATGCCCTCTAAGATGGAAATATCTATGTAAATGCACAAATTAAGGGTAATTCTTAGGTTTCAGTTGACGAGGTCACTTTGGCCCTTAAAGATCATTCCCTAGAACCAGAAAAACATTAAAGGAACATAATTCAAGGATCATAATTCCGAGGCCTTCATTAAAGTAAGACATAAAAGGAGAAGAAGTCTCAAAGGAGGTGGTGGGCAGCGTCCTCCTCACCCGATCCATGCAACTAACAATATTTTCTATAATTTAGAGAAGGAGGTCAATATCTCAGACTAACTTGGTGAATGGAATCAATAGTTGAACAAAAAGGAAACCCTAGAGAAGCCTTCCACAAGCAAGCAAGTTAACCAATAAGATGCCGCATCTAGCAAAGATAATGATCTCACATCCAGCAAAGAAGATAACCCTGATAGTCAAAGTTCCATTATTGATTCCACATTTTGGGTCATGAGGTTGACTCCTTATGGGGGGTGGTGTCTCAAAATGGGAAGTTCTTTGCCCTTGGAAAAGCCCACTTAAAGGTCATCTTGTGTGCTAGGAACCCTCAACTTGAAGAAGAAGAAGAGAGGAAGATAAAAAGAAGAAAAAGAGGGACAACAACAAATCCCTGACCAACAAAGATACATCCTTTTATAAATGATTGTTGTTTTGTACAACATTTGAGAGTTATATGATCCCTTAAAACCATGTTTGATCAATGGATTCGAGATAAAAAAATCAACCCATATGTTATCTATCTTCAAAAGATCAAATTGATGGGGTCGAACAACAAAAGAGGCTAAAGTCTATTCAATGTCTCATGTGTGGGTTGCCACACAACACCTACGTGGGAGCAGTGGTGTGGCTATAAGCTTTAATGATTTAGCTTCCATAAATTGCATGGTTGATGATGATGATATGGTTTGAGTTATGCTAAATGGTCTAGGACCGCAGTACAAGAGCTTAGATACTTCTATCTCAGTGAGAGGCACTATGCCAGATTTTGATGAGCTAGTAGCACTTTGCATGACATAAGAAGTAAAGCCTGGTTTGAATGCATCAAGAAGTGGCAATTCGAGAGATCATGCATTCTTTCAGCATAGAGGAAGAGGTTCTAGTCATGGATGTTCATCTTCTAGAAATGCTAACACAATGGATATGCCAAGAGGTAGAGGAAGATCAAACTCGAGAGGTAGAGGAAGATCATAGGCACCTGGGAATTGTTACCATTGTGGCAAGTATGACCATTTTGAGAAAGATTGTTATTATAAGCAGAATAGTCAAAGAGGAAGAGGTAGAAGCCATTATGCAGCACATGGAAATTTCTCTACTGAAAGTTGATGTAGAGACTATGGCAGAGATAATATGTTTGCGATGGAGCATGTGTTGAATAGTATGTCAAAGCCTAGAAACGATATGAACTAGTACATAGACTGTGGTTGCACAAATCACATGACGAGCATTGGAAATTGGTTTGAGTCAAAAGAGGCTTTGAAGACTAAAGAGTATGTGGCAACTCGTGATGATACCTTACACGTGATTAACGATGTTGGGAATGTACCACTAGTACAAAGAAATGGTTTTCGAAACACATTAAGTGATGTCTTAAATGTGCCTAGCATTACTAAGAACCTAGTTTCGGTTGGTCAACTTGTGGATCAATAGATGGAAGTTATTTTCAATAAATATGGTTGTTTCAAGTATGGAAAAAGAGGAAAATTATTCGGTCATGGAAAGAAGATGGGTAGATTGTTCACGTTCGACATGGGTACACCTCTTTATGAGAACATGTATGCCAAGAATAGTGAATACTCAGATATAGCTGAATTGTGGCATAAACAAATTGGTCATATCAATTTGAGGAAGTTGAAATCTATGGAAAAGCAAATGTTAGTGCGTGGACTACCACGATTTGGTCATTTAAACTTTGAAAGAATATGTGAAGCATGCGCATTTGGAAAACATCAATGTATGAAGTTTCCAAGAAGAGAAATTCACAGGATTCATTGACGGTTATAGTGGATATACATGGATTTACTTTCTAAAGCATAAGAGTGAAGTTTTTGAGTGTTTTGTGAGATTCAAAAACATGGTTGAAAAACAATTGGGAATGTATATAAAATGCCTACGAGCAAATTTAGGGGGAGAATATATCTCAAGAGAATTTGATCAATACCTTAGTGATCATGGAATCAGAAGACAATTGTCTTGTAAATACACACCACAACAAAATGGTGTTGCAGAATGCAAAAATTGTGCGATTGAGTAAGTTTCTAGAGCCATGTTGAATGAAAAGAACATGCCAGATATGTTTTGGGCAGAAGCTTGTCATACGACTATGCACGTTATAAATAGAGCTCCCACAAGCATGGTTCATGATCTCACTCCTTATGAGAGGCTATGGATACATAAGCCTAATGTTAGGTATTTACGAGTTTTTGGAAGTATTTGTTATGCGCATGTGCCTAGTCAGTTGATACACAAGTTTGAGGCAAAATCTGAAAAGTTCATATTTGTTGGATACTCAAAAGGGAAGAAAGGATATCGATGTTATATGATGAGCTAGGAACAAGTCGTAGGAATTTTGACCATGAAGAAAGTCAAGACTATGGTTCATATGAATTTCCTACACCTGAAACATCATGGAGTGAAACTGCAAAGGACTATGCAAGAAGAAAGGAGAAAGGAAAAGATACATACATGTCTGATTCAGATCTTGATGATGAGATAGTTACGCCTTGAATGTTGAAAAATATGAAGGAGAAATATGTTCCTCCACACGCAAGGAAAGAGAAACATTCAAGATCAGATGAAGAAACACCTTTGAGACGATCTACGAGAGTAAAACATCCTGTGGATAGATTGAATCTATAGAATAAGTCTATGAAGCTTCACTATGCATACATGACTTGGAGAATTAAGCATGAAGAACCAAAGAATTTTCATGATGCATCACAAAGTGAAGATTGGTGCAAAGCAATGGATGAGATGAATGCATTGAAGAAGAATGATACATGGGATTTAGTGAAGTTGCCATTGAATAAGAAAGCTATTGGATGTAAATGGGTACATAAAGTGAAGTGCAAAAGTGATGGTTCATTGGAAAGATTTAAAGTGCATCTAGTTGCAAATGGATATGCACAAGTATATTGATTGGATTATGATGAAACATTTAGTTCAGTTGTAAAAATGACAACAATGAGAAGCGTGATTGCATGGGCTGCTATGAACAATTGGAAATTATATCAATTGGATGTTAAGAATGCATTTTTGAATGAAAAATTGCATGAAGAAGTCTATATGAAGCAACCAAAAGGTTGTGTGCATCCAAAATATCCTGACTATGTATGCAAGTTAAAGAAAGCGCTTTATGGTTTGAAACAAGCACGACGAGCATGGTGTGAACGATTCACTAAGAAGTTGTTGGATCTGAAATTTATGCAATCAAAGGCTGATTATTCACTATTTGTATGGAATCAAGGAAGTGAAACAACTCTATTAGTGATCTATGTCGATGATTTGATCATTACTGGCAACGATGAGAAGAGGATTGCTGATTTCAAAAGCAACTGAAATCTGAATTTTTGATGTCGGATTTGGGAGAGCTAAAATACGTTTTGGGAATTGAAGTAATCAATGAAAGAGGGAATTTGGATGCTACAACGCAATTATATGCGGGAAATGCTTGAGCTATTTGGTATGAGTGCATGCAAACCTATTGATACGCCACTTGATGCTAATGTTAAGCTTATGGATGATGGAAAGTACTTACATGATGCCAATATGTATAGAAAGATGGTTGGAAGTATGATTTATGTAACAAAGACAATACCGGATTTGAGTTTTGCAGTTGGTTTGGTGAGTCATTTTATGCATAAACTATGTAGAGTGCACTTGGATGTAGTGAGATGCATATTGCGATATGTAAAAGGGACATGCAATTTTGGCTTGTTTTGTGAGAGAAAAGTTCAGCCATATATATATATGCATACACAGATGCGGATTGGGCTGGAAATGTCATGGATCGAAGGTCAACGAGTGGATTTTCATTTTTTCTTGGAAGTGCAATCGTTTCTTGGAGTAGCAAGAAGCAACCAACTTTTGCTTTGTCAAGTACCGAAGCTGAATATAGAGGCATTACACAAGCCATTTGTGAAGCAACATGGATTAAGTACCTACTCCAAGACATGGGAGTCTACATCGACGGAAAGGTGATCATCTATTGTGACAATGTGAGCAGCATTATGCTATCAAAGAATCCAATTTATCATGCAAGATTGAAGCACATCGAAGTTCATTATCACTTTGTTCGTGAGAAGGTCATCGAAAGAGAAGTGGAGCTGATTCACATCAATACTAGAGAACAAGTGGCAGATATCTTCACCAAAGCTCTTCCCAAAGAAACGGTTATCTACTTTAGAGAAGCTTTAGGAGTTAGAAAGCTTTATTTTGCATCTAGATTTCATTTCATGTTATTTCATCTAGTATGGACATATGTATTTCTTTCATTTTGTATTCAAGCTCATTCTGAGCTTGAGGGGGAGAATTGATGACATGGCATGGTTTGTGTAAAAACCATAACATAAACAAAAATCAATCATCCACCGCCGTCGATGCATAATTTCAGTAATCCTTCTCTCTTTGTTAGTTTTTCTGTGTATCCTGATTGCGCCATAGCTGAGTTTCACCTAACAAATCATAAGTAGGCACCTAAATTTAAATTTGTGGCATCTTTATCTCTCTATTATTTTTATTTAAGTGAGGTTATTTTTTCTTTTTTTTGGCTTTTATTTTCTTCCCTGTCTTCTTTTCTATTTTGAGTTTCTCGTTAAGCAAGAGAGTGTGCATTTAACTTAATTTAGGCTTCTTGGCTTATGTGCTTTAGTTTCTTTAGAGGGGGTTATCATTAGAGTTCCTTTAGTTCCCTTGTCTAGGTTGTTCACTTAGTTTAGTGCTTTCTTTAATTTTAATATGAAATTAAAATGAACAAAAAAGGGAAAAAAGATGAAATAGAAAGGAAATAAAAGAGAAAAATAATTTTAAAGAGAAGAGCTAAAGACATAGTGCAAATAATCTGTGTCTTTTTGGGATGCGAGGCAGAATTTAATCCAATTGGGTGAGCTTAGATGATTTTCTAGCACATTATCCTTGTTTCCAACTTTGAGGATGGAGTTTTTAAAAGGGTGAAGAGTCGTAATAGGCCTTCTGATAGTGAAATAATTCGTTTTGAACTTTTGGTATTCTATGAACATTGGCCATCCGACATGTGGGAACAAAACTCATACCAAAATCAAAGACTTGCTCATGAGCAGAACCGTTGGCTACAAGCCTAGCTTTATTGTTGGTGCAAGACAATCACCAATTGAAGTTCTGGATAAAGATTTGAAGCCAAAGAATGAAGAAAAGGTCAACAATCGAAGAGTGAAGATAAAGCACGTTCAGGAAAAGAAGACTTGTATACATATGTACATTAGTGTCTAGTTAGCTCACATATACCTTTTGTATGGTCATGAGCTTGTACATATATGCCTATATATACAAGTAAAAAGTCGGGGAAAATATGAGAAAGCATGTGAAGAGAAGAATTAGAAGTTGTAAGAATCATTAGACACTTTAGAAGTGTAGGAGATCTCTCTCATCACTCAGATGTAAAAATTCTCAGAAATGAAGAAATATTGTGCCCGATCTTTTGATTACTACTCGTGTGTTTAATCTTTTGTGAAATGTTTTTGTACAAGTCTAAGTCTATAGTTGGTTGATCTCTGTACAAGTTTTCAGATCCTATTGTAATGAGGCTCAGAGAATTGAGAGTAGGAACATTTACATGTGTAAATGTAAAGAAGTACAATTTTAGACATAGGTGAATTGTTTAGATCATTTCTCAAGTTATGCTGAGTCTTTTGAAATGATTTAACTTGGAGAAGGTGCCCAAACTATAGGCAACACATTGTGCAAAGTTTTATAAAAAACTTTACAAATTTGATTAGTCAATGAGTGAGATATATGCAGCAAACTTTCTGAGTAGTTACTCACTTCACAGTTTGTTCAAGATTTTGGTAATTGAACATTAATCCTTCAAATTGGTAAAGGTTTTGAGTTATTCTTGATATAGAGGTGCTCTAACGTCAAGGATAGCTTATTCTTTTAGAGATTAACACTCCCCATCAGTGGTATCCGAGCACGTCAAAATTGAAGAAAGGAGGACCCCGACTGCTGGAGTCATATAGAAATCACCACTTGAAGGTTCAAAAGTTGAAAGCTTGAAAGGAAATCTTGAGAAGGAGGCGTGAAGCAATCAAGAAGATCAAAAGGAACTTCATTCGAAGTAAAGGTACACTTATTCCTCATAAAGCTTGAAGAATTTAATACACAGATGAAGAAAGGATTGGAGATTCTCTTCAGATAGAGAAATTGGATGGAGAAAACTATCCAGCATGGTCAATGAGGATGGAAGCTCATCTTATGAGCAAAGACTTGATAGGTTACATTACAGGTGAAGAAGAAAAGCCACAATTCAGAGATCCTAGTGTTCCAACTAGAGATGAACTATCATATTTGAAGAATTGGATGAAGAGAGATGCTCAAGCAAGGAGCATTATCTACATGGGAGTCAATGACTACTTGCTACCTCACATTAGAGGTCTTGAAAGTGCAACTGATATATGGAATGCTTTGGAGGAGCATTTCCAAAACACTACAAAGTCAAGGAAGGCATCTTTATGGGTAGAGTTTACCACATTCAAGAAGAAGGCTTCTCAATCCATTTCTGATTATGTAACAAGGATGAAGGGCATTGCAGATGCATTAGGAGCAGTTGATGAAGATATTGAGGAGGATAAATCGGTAAGTCAAATCCTCACAGGTTTGAGAGGTGATGAGAAAAGGAAGCCATTCATTTGGTCTACTGAATTGCCACTAGATCATTCTACTCCTGATTTAAATCAGTTTCTAGGACACATGCTAACCTTTGAGCAGGATGTCAAAGGTGAAGGTGATAAGAGTGCAGGTCAAGCAATGTATTCAAAGGATAAGAAGAAGAATAGAAAAGGCAAGCAACAAGCAAATGAAGATGAAGGTACAACTAGCCAAGCTAATTTCCTAAGAGGAAGAGGAGGTGGCAAAGGTAGAGGAAGAGGTAGAAGTAATAAAGATGGAGCTAAAGCTTGCTGGATCTGTGGTAAGACAAATCACTTAGCTCATGATTGTTGGCATAATACTCATAATAATGGTGGATATAATCAAAACTTTAATTCAAGAGGAGGAGGTGGTAGAAACCAAAGAGGTAATTTTAGAGGTAGAGGTTACTTTGGAAGAAATGAAGGTAGAGGATTCAAAATCCAATCCTACAACAATACCTACTACAATTATGCTTCAAATCAAAAGGAAGATTCAACCTTGATTATGAATGCAACTTGTGAAAGGCAAAGTGAAGACCAGAGAGTCTTCTATATTGACTCAAGGTGTAGCAATCACCTGAGTGGTAACATAGCCTTGATGACTGATCTGGAGAATAAGGTAACTAATCATGTAGTTCAAACATGTGATAACACAAAGCATAATGTGAAGTCAATTGGATCAGTGAAGGCCAAGGATGGAACTACTCTTCTGAGTAAGGTCTTATATGTTCCTACAATTCCAAAGAATCTGATAAGTGTAGGGCAAATTGTTGAAAAAGGTTATGAAGTAAGCTTCACTAATGATGGAGTTTTTGTGGAAGACCCTAGCAATGGGTATAAACAAATTGTTTCAGGGAAGAAAGAAGGAAGACTTTTAAGGTAATGTTGGTCATGCCTTGTTTACTTATGGAGGACATAAGATCTCTGAGTTAGATCTTTGGCACAAAAGGATTGGACATTTCAATGAAAGAGGTATTAAGGATATGGTTAACAATGGTTCAGTGCTTGGATTGCCTAATGTTGCAGGACAACACATGACATATAGATGTGAGGCATGTCAATTAGGTAAGGCTCATAAGCAATCTTATTCTAAGCATAAGTTCATGTATTCAGAGAAGCTTGAATTGGTACATATAGATGTGTGGGGACCTTCAAAGGATTTCAATATAAATGGTTCAAGATATATTGTGATTTATGTTGATGATGCTACCAGGTGGATCACTATCTATGTGATGAAAGACAAACGAGAGGTATTTAATACATTCAAACATTATCATGTATATGCAGAAAGAATCACAGGTCAAAAATTGAAGAGACTAAGGTCAGATGGAGGGGGAGAGTATTTCTCTAATGAATTCAGTGATTACTTATGGAATGCAGGTATAAAAAGAGAAGTTACTTGCAGGTACTCTCCTCAACAAAATGGTGTAGCAGAAAGGAAAAATAAAACTCTTGTTGAGTTTGGTAGATCTATGATGAAAGAGAAAAATTCTCCCAATTACTTATGGGCTGAGGTTGTAAATACAGCTACATATTTGGTCAATAGGTTATCATGTAAAGCTTTGCAAGGTATGACACCATATGAAGCATGGTGGGGTAAGAGACCTACCTTAGATCATTGCAAAGTGTTTGGTTGTTTAGCCTATGCATATGTGCCATCTCAATTGAGGCATAAATTGGAACCCTAAGTTGAAAAGTATGTATTTATTGGATATGATGATAAGCAAATGGGATATAGGTTGTGGAGTCCATCCACAAAATAATTTCTTGTATCAAAGGATGTTACATTTGATGAGCAAGGTACTTGGTATGCAGGTACAATCAATATTCATGCAGGTGATGAAGAAGTTGTGCATCAGAAGAAAGATAAATCAAAGGTTCAGATAATTGATGAAGAAGAGAATAATGAAGTACATGTTGAAGTTGAAGAAGTACCAAGGTTTGATCCAGAATGTGATGAGCCAGAAACCTCAAGAAGTGGAGAACTTAGAAGGTCATCAAGATACAAATGGCAACCTATAAGGTATAGCTATGAAACTTCTTTTCTAGCTATTAAAGACTATGCTTACATGATGAAAGCAGATGAAGACCCTTCTACATATGAAGAGGCAAAAGGTAAGAAAAATTGGGAGAAAGCTATGCAGGAAGAGTATGATGCATTGATGGCGAATGAGACATGGGATTTGGTTCCTAAACCAAATATTCAGAAGATCATTGGATGCAAATGGGTCTACAAGACAAAGAGGTATGTAGATGGAAATGTGTCTAGGTATAAAGCTAGACTTGTTGTGAAAGGGTTTGCTCAGACATATGGTATAGATTATGATGAGACCTAGAGTCCTGTGGCAAAGATGACAACCATCAGTACACTCATAGCCATTGCTGCATGTAAAGGTTGGAGATTATGTCAATTAGATGTGGAGAATGCTTTTCTAAATGGTTATATTTCCGATGATGTTTTTATGGAGCAACCACAAGGATTTAGAGATGAAAGGTATCCAAATCATGTATGTAAGCTCAAGAGAGCTTTGTATGGTTTGAAGCAGGCCCCAAGGGCATGGAATTATATACTTGTGAAGTTCTTGAAGGAACTTGGTTTTCAAGTATCTAAAGCAGATAGTAGCTTGCTTTTCAAAGCAAGTGATTATGTGTTCATTTACATGTGCATATATGTTGATGATATAATTCTTACAGGTACAGATGGGAAGGGCATACAAAGCCTAAAGAAGCAAATGGAGAAAGAGTTCAAGATTAGTGACTTGGGAGACTTGTCATATTTCTTGGGCATGGAGGTCTCATACACTCAACATGGAGTGTATGTAACTCAAGAAAGATATTTGAAGAACTTGTTGATCAAGTTTAAAATGGATGATTGGAGGGTGGCACCTACTCCAATGGAGGTGAATCACAAATTGAGCAGATTTGGAGGAGAAGATTTCAAGGATATGAAGTTATATCAAAGCTTGGTTGGTAGTCTAATCTATGCAACTTTAACTAGGCCTGATTTGTTATATGCAGTTGGGGTGTTGTCTCAGCTCATGCATTGTCCTATGAAAGAAAAGTGGATGGCAAGACAAAGGGTGTTGAGGTACATTAAGGGTACACTCAAAGAAGGTTTGTATTATGGTTTTACATCAGATACAAACATCAAGATATATAGTAATACAGATTGGGTAGGTAATCCTGATGATAGGAGATCAACTTATGGATACTTGTGTTATGTGGGAGATGTTGGAGCAAGTCTATGACAAGCCTAAGTATTGGCTTGAGTCCCACAGTCATAGAAAAAGCCTTAAAATGAAGACTATGTAAAGTTCACTTGTGAACTACCTCTTGTAACTTTTGAAGAGTTTACTTAATGTAAAAGTAAGAGAATCTTAAGTGGTTGAGTCCACTTGATCAAGAATGGAAAGAGGAGCCACGAATTCGTGATTTGTGGTAGGTAGAGAATCAAATCAATCATTGATTGATTGGAGAGTGATTGAGGGAAGTTAGCCTCCCAAACTCAACTATAAATAGATGGTAGTTTTAGTCGTGGTTAGAGAGACCTATGTGAAGAGCTCCAAGAGCTTAGCTTTATGCCATATCAAGGTGTGGTTACAAGGCACACATATGTATCAGTAAGTCATTGTATTGTACAAGCAATATACATTCATTTTCATGATTATTTGAGTTCATCTTTCCATGTTCTTGTGAAGTGTACTACTCACTGCCATTACTCTCAGTTTTCTCTGTCAACTTACAGAGATGGTTTCTCTGAGCTTGGTGCATCATTTTAAGTGATATAACTTGGTAAAGTTAGCTCTATAAGTCTACTATATGCTCACAAATTTTCATGTCATTTGGATATTGCAATCTTCAGCTATGTTCAGTTGAAGTCAACAGTGTCTGTGCATTTTCACTTCTCTGTCAGGTACTTGACTTTTTCACTCATCTTGTGAGAGGTGTTTCTGAGTGGGTACTTATCCAAAGTCAGTGATTTAAAGCTTGTTGAATTCCGCTTACTGTCTAGTATAACCATACAAAATTTCATAATCATTGGTCTACTACATTTTGAGTTATGTTTTTTTTTCTGCTCACTAGTCTCAAACTATAGCAGCCCGTGAAAATCGGGATGATGTCATCACTTGTTAAAACTCATTCTCAGTGTGTGGTTTACTCTTGAAAGTTAGCTCTCTAAGCTGCCTAGACTTCCCCAAGAGGAATTAAGCTAATTGCTGCTGTGCTCAGAGAATTATGTAAAACACTAGACAGGTGTATGAACCAAGAATAGCAAGTTTTCACCTCTGAGCTAACTCCAACTTATCTGTTTTGATCTATCTTTTTGAGAGTGATCTTCCAAGGTACATAGGGTGTCTAATACATCCATTGGCAAGCTAAAAGGGCCCACCATATACTTCTGGAGTTCATTTGGCTGGTGTAGATCAAGGATTTTGCAACACCTCTTCATCTTCAAGCACATACCTATCCATCTCTTCACAGTGGTATGAGAGCAAGGTTGGACAACATGGCAGATGGATTTCCTTCATCAATTGACAAATTGGACAGAGGTAACTACTCAGCTTGGTCATTAAGGATGGAAGCTTATCTCCAAGGTAGAAGTTTATATGGTTATGTGGCTGGAGATGAAGTTATGCCAAGTTTCAGGAACAAAAGTCAACCAACACAAGAAGAGCAAGAAAGATTGAGCACATGGTGCTCCAAGGATGCACTTGCAAGGTCTTATCTTCTCAACTCTATGTCAGATTTTTTGTTGCCTCACATTAGAAGTTGTAAGACATCTCAGGAAGTGTGGGATGCACTTGAAGCTTTCTTCTCTTCAAGTACCAAAGCTAGGAAGCATCAACTATGGCTGGATTTCACAACTCTCAAGAAGGCTCCCAAACAAAATGTGACTGATTTTGTCACAAAGCTCAAGGACATAGTAGATCAGTTGGGAAGCATTGGAGAGGTAATAGATGAAGAGCAAATTGTAAGGAAGGTCATCAATGGCTTGAAGGCAGATGACAAGTGGGAAGCATTCACCACAGCTATGGATTTGTACATGGACATGCATGTACCTGATTTCAATACACTCATTGGACAACTACTTACTCAAGAGGCAAAGCTTATCAAAAATGGAGAAAGCTCTAAAGGTAATCAATCTTCAACTTTATACACGGATAAAAGCAAGTCTAAAGATAACAAAGGAAAGGCAAAGAAAGTGGATGGTTGTTAAGGAAACACTCACGAATTTGACACAACAGACAAGAAAGAAACAGAATCTTCTGAAAATCAGTGCACAGGTGTACAGTATGCGAAGTTAGTGCACGGTGTGCGCATAACAGAGCAATTAACCGCGGCAGGCGCGTAAGATAAAAAGGCGCGCATAACGTGAATTAAAGAGTGACAGCGCAGAGGAGCGCCAAAGGAAAGTGTATATATATACAGCAAGATTTGAAGAACTAAGAAGAGAAGAGAGAGAGAGGGAGAGAGTTAGAAGTTCTCAGAAGATGCCATAGATCGCGTATATACAGATGAATAACACAAGCCTGAAGTGTCGGGTTTTTCATCTGAGAGAGATGGTAATAAGAAACTACTCACTATAGGAGAGTTTCTGTAGCTTGAGCGAGAAGAGGCCAAGCTTACTTGTACACATCTTCTCTAATCGAAAACACATGTTCATGTGGATGTCTGCGCGTAATCTTTACTTGTGAAGAATCTGAAGCTATTTCGTGTTACGGTAGGAAGTTTCATTTATCGTTAACTGTCACGACTCGTTACTAAACGTGCTTCAGTACCTTCTTTGTAAACGCATGTTTTAGTGAATAATAGTTTACTCAGTAAACATATTTCAGTAATTTCCGGTCAGTTACAGTTTCTCAGAAAACAAGATTTTCCGATAGAACAATGAAGTATAACTCGCAGCAGAGTTCGAAGCTTTGTATGAGAGATAGCTCATCTTGTAGCTAGACGTCTCTACTTTAAGCTGGTCACAGTTTCCGGTGAAATGGAGATGTACACACAGTACAAAAGCTAACCGGAAAGTAGCACTTTAGAACTATGAAGTTTTCAGAAAGAAGTTCATTCGGTGAAGGAAGCTCACACACTACTTCCTTACTTCACATAAGTTCATCTGAAGCAATTACGAGCAGAACTAAGTTTATTCCGGTAAAATTCTGGTAAGTTTTCAGGGACGTCCCAGCGACAGTTTGGTGAAGTTCCGGTGAAACTGGAGTCGCAGTCTGACACAGTTAAGCGACTATAATTTTGCTAAGCTATTGTTGATTACAGAGGTGTTCTGAATCACACTAGTTTAGTTTTCTTCTTGGCGTAGTGATTTTCGTAGGCTCGATAAGATTCAGCCTTCGCTGCGTCGACAAGAAGTGGTATCAGAGCGAAGAAATAAACCATCAGTGGTATCAGAGCCCGGTTAGCTCCCCAAGAATCGGTATAAGAGCCGGATCATTCCACGAGAGGAAGAAGATCATGGCAGATCATGTCCAAATTGATA
Source organism: Ceratopteris richardii (assembly GCA_020310875.1). Lineage (NCBI taxonomy): Eukaryota > Viridiplantae > Streptophyta > Polypodiopsida > Polypodiales > Pteridaceae > Ceratopteris > Ceratopteris richardii. Next base: position 208,824,489 of record CM035406.1, read on the forward strand.
AACTAGACAGAGATAATTATCCCGCATGGGTAATGCGCATGGAAGCCTTACTTATGAGTAAGGAGTTAATGGTGTACGTGACCGGAGAAGAAAAGAAGCCGACTTTCGAAGATGATAGCCAACCAGAAAAGGAAGAGATAGAAGCTTTGAAGCTGTGGCAAAAGAAAGATGCAACGGCAAGAGCCTACATCTACAACACTGTTTCAGATCATCTACTACCACACATTAGAGGTCTGGAGAAAGCAGAGGACATATGGAGCGCATTGGAAGATCACTTCCAAAATACTACGAAAGCTAGGAAGGCTAGCCTATGGTCCGAGTTCACAACGTTCAAAAAGAAGCCGAGTCAAAGCATTAGTGACTACGTCACTAAAATGAAGGATCTAGTAGATAGTCTGGGATCCATAAATGAAGATGTCGAAAATCATAGATTGGTAGCACAACTGCTCATAGGGTTGAGAGGAGATGAAAGGTGGAAACCTTTCGTACTCTCAACTGAACTTTCTTTAAATCATTTTGTACCAGATTTAAATCAGTTGCTTGGACTGATGCTCACATATGAGCAAGACCTGAAAGGAGACGCAGAAAAAGGACAAAGTTCAGCAATGTATATGAAGAACAAGAAGAAAGAAAAGGGTAAGCCAAAAGACGAAGAAGAATCGAGCTCTCAGGTCTATTACGCAAGAGGAAAAGGCACTGGCAGAGGAAGAGCAAGAGGAAGAAGCCGCCAGAATACCACCAAGAAAGCTTGCTGGATTTGTGGACTAAGTAACCATCTGGCGCATGACTGTTGGCACAATCAACAAGGATCAAATCAAAATCAAAACAACAATAGCAGAGGCAGTAACGGAAGAAATCAGAGTAATGCTCAAAGAGGAAGACAAAACCAAAGAGGAGGCTATGGTAGAGGTGGAACAAGAAGTTGGGGACAGAGCCAATCCTACAACACCACCTACAACAACTACGCAAATGACACACAGAATGAAAGTCATACATCATTGATGATGAACTCAATCAGCACATCTGATAATGAAGATCTAAAGGTATTTTACATTGACTCTGGATGTTCTAATCACTTGTCAAGAAACATAGAACTGATGTCAGAATTGGAAAAAGGAAGTGCGAGTCACACTGTTCAAACAGGTGACAATACAAGACACAAAGTACAATCAATCGGGAAAGTGAAATGCAAGAGTGGAGCAGATTTGCTAACCAATGTTCTGTATGTTCCAACCATATCGAAAAATTTGATTAGCGTGGGATAGATAGTCGAAAAAGGTTTTCAGGTCAGATTTACAAACAAAGGAGTATTTGTAGAAGATCCCAAGAACGGATATTATCAGATCGTCTCTGGTAAGAAAGAAGGGAGACTCTTTACCTTAAGAGTACAAGGGAACATTGGCCAAGCGCTGCTCACACATGATGAAAAGGTAATTACAGAACTTGATCTCTGGCACAAGAGATTAGGTCATTTTCACGAAAAAGGAATTAAAGCTATGATAGCGAATCAGTCTGTACTGGGATTACCGAACGTACAGAACCAACATATGATTCACAAATGTGAAGCCTGTCAAATGGGAAAAGCCCACAGGTTACCTTTCCAGAAGAAAGGATTCAAACATGACGGTGTGCTAGAACTCATACATACAGATGTATGGGGACCAACAAAAGAAGGATCAATCAGCGGATCAAGGTATTATGTTCTTTTCATTGATGATGCAACAAGGTGGATAACTCTTTATGTTTTGAAAGAAAAATCAGAAGTATTTGGAGCTTTCAGGCATTTTCATGCATATGCTGAAAGACTCACCAGACGAAAACTTAAAAGACTGAGGTCTGATGGAGGGGGAGAATACTTCTCCCGAGAATTCAATGACTATCTTTGGAATGCAGTTATTAAGAGAGAAATAACCTGCAGGTATACACCACAACAGAATGGTGTAGCAGAAAGGAGAAATCGAACTCTAGTCGAGTTTGCACGAGCTATGCTAAAAGAAAAGAATTGCCCGGACTATCTTTGGGCTGAAGCGGTAAACACAGCGACATACTTGGTAAACAGGTTACCATGTACAGCCTTAGAAGGAATGACCCCTTATGAAGCTTGGTGGGGAAAGAAGCCAACACTTGATCACTGCAAAGTGTTTGGATCAGTAGCGTATGCTTATGTACCGTCTCAACTCAGACATAAGCTTGAACCAAAAGCAGAGAAATATGTATTCGTCGGATATGATGAAAGGCAGATGGGTTACAGGTTATGGAGTCCTCTAACCAAACATTTTACTGTTTCCAGAGATGTAACATTTGATGAACAAAAAAGCTGGTATGCAGATCAGAGCCATACACCTGAAGAATTTGAAGAAGAGATAAAAAGAAAAGAGAAAGGTAAAACGATCGTACAGGTAAACAAAGATGAAGAGGCAAATACGTCTAGGACCGGATCAGGTATAAGGAATGAAGATGAAGACGTGTACTCAGACACACACGAAGAATATGAATTAAGAAGGTCAAACAGAGTAAGAAGACAACCGGAAAGATACTCGTATGATACATCGTATATAACTCAACAAGATTATGCATATATGGTTAAAGATGAGGATGAGCCTCAGAGCTATGATGAAGCCAAAGGCAAGAAGCAATGGCAAGAAGCAATGAAAGAAGAACTCACCGCACTGGAAGAGAACAAGACATGGGAGCTTGTTCCTAAACCGAACGGTAAGAAAGTAATCGAAAATAAATGGGTGTTCAAAGTTAAGAAACTTGCAGATGGAAGGATAGCCAGACATAAAGCGAGACTGGTTATCAAGGGCTATGCTCAGACACATGGCATAGACTATGACGAGACATTCAGTCCGGTGGCAAAGATGTCAACCATAAGAACAGTGATTGCTATAGCAGCATCAAAAGGATGGAAGCTAAGTCAGCTAGATATAAAGAACGCATTTCTGAATGGATACATTTCTGATGAAGTGTACATGGAACAACTTGAAGGGTTCAAAAGTTCCAGATACCCAAATTTTGTTTGCAGGTTAAGAAAAGCACTTTATGGACTAAAGCAAGCCCCAAGAGCTTGGAACTACAGACTTGTGAAATATCTCAATGAGCTTGGATACCAAAGTTCGAAGGCAGATGCAAGTCTACTCATCAAAAGGACAGAAGAAGGAATGATCTACATTTGTATCTATGTAGATGACATAATAATTACAGGTACCTCAGATGCAGGAATCACAGAGGTAAAGAAACTGCTAGAAAAGGAATTCAAGATCAGTGACCTGGGAAAATTATCATACTTTCTAGGTATGGAAATCACATATACAGATCATGGTGTATATGTCACACAAGAAAGGTATCTCCTGAACTTACTGAAGAAGTTCAATATGGAAAATTGCAGAGAAGCTTCAACACCGCTTGAAATAAACCATAAACTTAGTAAATATGATGGAACAGAGTTTAAAGATATGAAGAAGTATCAATCATTAGTAGGAAGCTTAATATATGCTACGCTAACAAGACCGGATCTCAGTTTTCCGGTGGGAGTTCTCTCACAGTTTATGCATTGTCCGACAGAGCAACATTGGGTTGCAGGACAAAGAGTTCTCAGATATATCAAAAGAACTATAAAGGAAGGATTATATTATCCTTTTTACATCAGATATAAAGCTCAGAGCATATAGTGACTCAGATTGGGCAGGAAGTCAAGATGACCGAAGATCAACGCACGGGTATATGATATACCTAGGAGACAAGCTGGTAAGCTGGTGTTCGAAGAAGCAACACACAGTAGCTTTATCGTCAACAGAAGCAGAATACAAAGGATTGGTAGAAGCAGCAAAAGAAGTGATATGGATGCAGACTTTACTTAAAAGCATGGGTATAGATCAAAGTATACCGATCATACATGGAGATAATATGAGCTCGCTGTATCTTGCAGCGAATCCTGTATTTCACGCAAGAACAAAACACATAGAGATTCAGTATCATTTCCTGAGGGAAAAAGTAATGGAGAAAGAGATAGAAATTGTCTATACTCCTACGAAAGATCAGATTGCAGACATTCTGACTAAGAGCTTGGATGGAACAAAGACAAACAGATTCAAAGAGATGGCAGGAATAAAAGAAAGAAAGATATATGAAAGACCGGAAGAGGTCAAATTAGTGATTGAGGGGGAGCTGTTAAGGAAACACTCACGAATTTGACGCAACAGACAAGAAAGAAACAGAATCTTCTGAAAATCAGTGCACAGGTGTACAGTATGCGAAGTTAGTGCACGGTGTGCGCATAACAGAGCAATTAACCGCGGCGGGCGCGTAAGGCGCGCATAACGTGAATTGAAGAGTGACAGCGCACAGGAGCGCCAAAGGAAAGTGTATATATATACAGCAAGATTTGAAGAACTAAGAAGAGAAGAGAGAGAGAGGGAGAGAGTTAGAAGTTCTCAGAAGACGCCATAGATCGCGTATATACAGATGAATAACACAAGCCTGAAGTGTCGGGTTTTTCATATGAGAGAGATGGTAATAAGAAACTACTCACTGTAGGAGAGTTTCTGTAGCTTCAGCGAGAAGAGGCCAAGCTTACTTGTACACATCTTCTCTAATCGAAAACACATGTTCATGTGGATGTCTACGCGTAATCTTTACTTGTGAAGAATCTGAAGCTATTTCGTGTTACGGTAGGAAGTTTCGTTTATCGTTAACTGTCACGACTCGTTACTAAACGTGCTTCAGTACCTTCTCTGTAAATGCATGTTTTAGTGAATAACAGTTTACTCAGTAAACATATTTCAGTAATTTCCGGTTAGTTACAGTTTCTCAGAAAACAAGATTTTCCGGTAGAACAATGAAGTATAACTCGCAGCAGAGTTCGAAGCTTTGTATGAGAGATAGCTCATCTTGTAGCTAGACGTCTCTACTTTAAGCTGGTCACAGTTTCCGGTGAAATGGAGATGTACACACAGTACAAAAGTTAACCGGAAAGTAGCACTTTAGAACTATGAAGTTTTCAGAAAGAAGTTCATTCGGTGAAGGAAGCTCACACACTACTTCCTTACTTCACATAAGTTCATCTGAAGCAATTACGAGCAGAACTAAGTTTATTCCGATAAAATTCTGGTAAGTTTTCGGTGACGTCCCAGCGACAGTTTGGTGAAGTTCTGGTGAAACTCGAGTTGCAGTCTGACACAGTTAAGCGACTATAATTTTGCTAAGCTATTGTTGATTACAGAGGTGTTCTGAATCACACTAGTTTAGTTTTCTTCTTGGCGTAGTGATTTCCGTAGGCTCGATAAGATTCAGCCTTCGCTGCGTCGACAAGAAGTGGTATCAGAGCGAAGAAATAAACCATCAATGATGAAGCAGGTACATATCAAGGTAACTATGCAGGTAGAGGAAGACATGGCAGAGGTAGAGGAAGAGGAGGTAGACAAGGCAGGGGGAGATCCCAAGACTCCAACTCATGTTCTATTTGTGGTTTAACTAATCATACAACTGAAAATTGCTTTAGGAATTCCAGGAATCAAAGAGGAAGAGGATACAATAGAGGAAGTTATGGCTACTCAAGAGGAAGGTTCAACAATTATCATGGCAACTACAACAACTACAATCATTCAAACTATCAAGGAGGCTGTAGCTCAGTGATGAGCAGCACCTCCTTTAATGTCAATCCGGGAAGACGTGAGGATGGTATGAAGACCTCGAGCATGTGGAGGCACAAGTGCGTGAGTGAGAAGCACACAAACATGCACACACATACACACACACGTGCACTCACGGCACGACAAAGAGTGAGAAGCAATGGAGTTCTTAGATTACTTTCAAAAAGCTCTTACAGGTTCATTACAATTACAAGCTAACCTCAAAAATGAGCTCTCTAGCTCCTTTTATAGTTTTTGACTAGCTTTGGCCATGTTCAGACCTAGTGTCTGGCCTAGTTAAAAATTAGGTTCCAGGGCTTATTTGAGGGCTCAAACGAGATCTAAAAAATACAAAAATTGGCAGGTAGATACTTCTAAAGCTCCTCAAGCTCAAGGACTCCTTAGCTTGCACAAAATGGAGCTACAAAAATATGAAATAGTATTTACAATGGTGTTTAGTGATTAAAATCACTATTTGTGTAGGGATTTTCTCTGTTGATTTGTCATACACCTCTTTGAGCTCCCTACTTGCTCTTTCTTCTTGTGTGCTCAACTCCTTGATGTCTGAAAAATTTAGATGGCCTACTTGCCAGATCTTCTTTGACTGCCATGTCTGCTTGTGTTGTCCCTTCGCTCTGACTCTCTTCGTCTTGTGGCTCCTTCGGTTCCCTAACTGCTGCCAACACCCCCCCCACTCTCGCGTCTGTCGCCCCTGACAGACCCTTGTCTAGAGCGTTTTTGAACATAATATTGGACGACATCGGAGGCTAGGTGGTGTTCTTCGAGGCGTAAGCCGTGTGCTAGATCTGTGAGCAAATCATCCCAATTTACAGGTCCGGGAACATATGGATGAGGCACCCTCAATTGTTCTGAGTGAATAGTTCTCTCCACAGCAAATAATTGGAGGAGATGTGATGGTCTAGGTATAAAGATTTTGGAGTGATATTCCAAGAATCCTGTGATGAACATCTCCTCAAATGTCTGTTTAAAGCAGGCTGGGAGGTACTTGATTCTGGCGTGCCAAGCATATATTACTTCAATTGAGGGGGTGGTACTCATATCGTACACCAGATCCTGGTTTCCTGTCATGAAGCCTGCTCCTGAGAAGTGGGGGTCCTTAATATTCTTAAACGTCTTGAAAGTGATCAGCATTAATTCAAATATTTTCATACACATCTGGGTCATCACATCGGGATTATTGCGTAGCCGAATGCTCCAGTGACGGATTGTAGAAATCATGTAGTTCACCGTGGGGGGTCCTCGTGGAGGTGCTAGATAAACGTAATTTAACCATTTTGCGCAGGCTTTGATGTCTCTGACGGCAATAGTGAATTCAGGCCAGGTGCGTCTTCGAAGAACTGGAACATAACAAGGATTATATTTAATAAACAACGGCATATTATTCCAGGTTCGGACCATTTCAGGATATGTTTCCAAAAGCCTGATCCTCCAGGTGGGTTGATGGATGGACCCACGCTTAGCACTTTTCGGTATATCGTCTGGACCAAATTGTGTAGCAAATGTGGGAGGCTTGCCGCATTGTCGTTGAATCTCGGTGTTGTAATCGGCCAAAAGTATGCAGTATGGCACATATTGGTCATTATTGGTGCCGATCCATCTATGATGAGACATGCTTCTGAAATATTCTGACTTTATGACAGTTTCTTCTAGGTTTGCTAGTGATTGGATCTGAATGGCCACCCGTTCTTCGTGGGTGTTCGCTGTCTTTTCCAGTGTCTGAAGCCACTCGGGTGCTTCCACTTCCAAGGTGTCTAGTCCCTCTAAGGTTCGTTGCCCTCCTGGCATTGGCATAGGAACATATGGTTCCTCGTACGAATCATCTACCTCAATGGGAACCAAGTCTTCTGGCTCAGGTTCAATAACTGGAGAGGGTTGCCTTTCATACTCTAGTAACTTTTTCTGGAGCTCAACCACCTGCTCTGTCAATGCCTTCACTTCCTCTGAAGTCGAGGCCGACTCTATTACTTTGGTTGGAGCCTCCTGTTCCTTGAGCTGGCCACACAGCTCATCACGTTCCCTTTCCAACTCATCATGAGCATCTAATAGATCTGCATAGCTTTCTAAGATGGTCTTCATTGTCTCTGAAGGTACGGCTTTAAACTGCTCTGGATCAATTTCGTGGGGAGAGCCTTCCATTGCCGCTTCCAGATTCTCTTCATTTTGTTTCTGCAGTCTCTTGTTCTCTTCAAGTGCTGTGGCCATATGTTTCCTGAGTAGCGCCAAGTTACGTCTGACTCATAGGTTATTGGCCTGGTATACTTAGAGCAAGGCTTCTAGTTGTTTGATGCCTGATTCTTCCGATGCTTGGGGTGCCTCCAGTAGTGTTTGGTGAGCCTGCTCAAGCGTTGTATAACGTTGATTCACATCTGCATTTTCCTCTTCAAGAATTGTAAGTTGCCTTTTTAAGTTCTGGTGATTTGTTGTCAGTTGTTGATACCGGTCGTCAAGAGCTCTGTACTCATTCTGAAGCTGATATACACATTGATTTAATGCTAGAAATATACTATTTACATTAAATGATGCAGGGAGAGGTGAAGATGCAGGGGAAATGGGGGCGGGAAAGGGAGTTGTGAATGATGTGGATGCAAGTGGAGATGTGGGTGGAGGGGGTATGGGAGACGGAGGTTGCATGGGGGGAGGGAGCGGTGCAGTGGCAGGAGATGTTTCCATAGTGTCAAATGTTTGAGTGACCGTGTAGATGGGGATCGTGGGTGGGGTGGAAGTGACGTTAGTGAAGAGAGTGGTGAAAGTGGGCATGGTGACTCCCCCGAATTGGATTCTCGGAGAGAGTGGAATTCCCATGACGATTGTGGTGGTAGTGGACGTGGTGGTGATAGTGTCATGTGGTGGAGCGAGTTGTGTAGTGAGAGGTGGGGAGGGTGGTGACAGTGGTGCTTCCTGATGTTCGTCTGCTTGCGTTGTATCTCCTGGTGCTGATACGTTGATATGAATTTGTTTCCCGGACCTCATGGGACGGGCGGGAACTCTTTTCTCAAATCGGTGAATGTAGGCCATTGCCTCATGAATGGCCTCATCCAATCCTACTGCATCTGCATGTAGGTTGATGGACTCGATGAACATATCATCCACACCTTCCTCTGCCAGCAATTGGTTCATGAGTTTCTTGCCTGCTTCAAGTGACATTTTATGCTGTTCTTGAACTAGCTGCATGGTTCGATATAGTCTTGTTATTTGTGCCGAATACGCGGGGGCACTTGCTAACTCTGAAAGTTCATCATACTCTTGTTCTTCGTAGGCTTCTTCCTCTTGTTCGGTCTCTTGTTCATCTACGTCGACTTCTACCACTTGCGGTCGGGTGGGGGCTGACGTTGTTGTATGGGTTTGTGGTTCCTGAGCTTGCTCTGTTTCCATTTCGAGATTAGAGTCGTAGATTAGCCTAGCCACTTCTTCATCAGTGAGATCATTGAGAGTAAAGCCCTGTGGAAATTCCAAGTCCGATGGGACGGGTGGAAACACCAGATTGGGTCCCTCTGTACTTGGTCTTGGTAGCCGAATGGTGAATGGTCTAATGCGTCGTGTCTGGGGAGGGGTAATTTCTGGTGTAGTGGTGGCTCCCCTCAGTTGAGCGCAGGGTAATTGGACTCCCCCTCTCATCTTCTTTGATGGGGGACCTGCCGCCGATAGCCTTCTCTGGAATTCCTGGGCCCGGGGCCATACGAGTGCCCGCTGAATAGGCACGTCATAGGCTAGACATCGATAGATTATCTTGGTCAGAGCACAACGTCCGTGGAGCACATTTTTCTGCTTCTTGTTCCACCGTTGATGGGCTAGGTGAATCTGATCTATGATCCAATGTGGTACGTTGATAGGGAGGTTTTCTGTCTCTGCCAAATACAAGCTAAACCATATCTTCTTTGGGGGCATGGTGAATCTTTCCTGGGCGAGGAAAGCAAAATGCTGCATGACGGTCCATAGGTGAAGAGCGATGGTCGGTGTCATTGCTACCATATCCTTCAGCTTATTGAGATCTTTATGTTTCATTCTGCCTGGAACCATTGTTTCCTTTTCAGTAGGAATGTGCATACCATACATGCCCAATGCTTCTCGTACCAGATTGAGGGTCAGTTTGAATCTTTTAAGTTCGTGGCCCGGCAATAGTGAGGGTAACACAAAAGTGCTGTCGCCTCCCTTGGCCCTGCTAGGAGTGATGGTACTGATAAGATAAGAACAACGTAAGAAATTTGGCTTCGGTAAGTGGGCCCTAAAATAACTGTCCAGGCCAGCTTTGGTCCATAATGCACGCATTACTTCGGCATTCTGATAGCTCTCAAATTCGCGCGTGAAAAAATGGTAGCGTCCCCATTTACCATTAAACTCCAATTCAGCTTCCCAAAAATAGGTTCCATCACCCAATGGTCCTGCAACATCACTGAACCAATGAGCGTGTTTACCCACTTGAGAGGTGTGCCCCTGGGGAGGATCCTGAACTGGGAGTACATGCACAGCTTGAAGTTCTTGCGGTCTTTCGGTGAGATGTGGTTCGAGGAGGAGTGTTTCTATATACACAATCTGTGCGCTGGATCCGGCGTGAGAACTGGCACCTCCGGCTTCTGCCATGGCCCTGCTTGCTTGTTGGTTCTGTGAGAATATAGAACCATGCATTAATATTGTTATGGACAAGATAGAACATGTTTGCCCTCGTTACAATATTATCGTGAGGTGAGTAATGGGCTAGTGGTCAGTGAGTGCACGATGGCAGTGTGTGTAGTTAATGCCTGGATGGTCCTAGGAGCTAGATGGAAAGATGCACTATCTGACTAATGCAGTTAGTAAGTGGAGATGAATTCACAGATTGGGGTCGGGGGGTTTATTACAAGTCTTTAGTTGCCAAACACTATGGATGACTTTTGGTCTTGGTTTTGTGGAGACTCGAGAGGGTCGCATGAGTAATTCTTCTGGGAGTTGTTGTGTCATTGGGACCCATTTACGAGTGAGTCTGTGCGTGCTTCTAGGTGGCAGTGTGTTCGAGTGTATCAGACAAGAGTGGGTGGCGGCTGCTTGAGCGAGTGAACCCTATCGTGTATGATGTGAATTGTGTGGGGTTAGTTGAGCCTGCAAGCAAGCCTTAGGCACCCAAATTTGTCTTGATTGTGGGTCAGCCTTCATCGACTTCTTGGGTACCCAAATGGATTTCACTTTCTCAACAGAGGTTTTAGGAGTCCTCTTATTAGCATCAAGTCGTTGATTACTAATAGGAAGTTGAGACCGTTGTTGCGACTTAGTTACGGTCGACAGCTCGTCTTTCCGCACCCACATTTGTTTCATCGGCTGAGTTGTTCTGCTTCGCGCGTTATTTTGGTCTCTCGCCTGGAGAGTCTTCAGTGATTGATCTGCCCTTAGTTGCTGCCTCCTTCTGGCCTTTAGAAAAGAAGGGAGTTCCATTGTGGTTCTGACTCCTTCTTTGAGATCTTCATTCTTCTGCATCACATAGCCTTGGACAAGAACAGCATGGTCAACTTCATGTGCACCCCTGGAGGGACCAGGAGTCCGTGTCTTTTCTAGTTCCTTGAGTGCTCCATTATTTAACTCCATTGTAATTCTAGTCTGATTCACCCATACCTGAAGAAGTCCACTCCTTAGGTTTAAGTTGACTGCTTGGTCATAGATCCAGTCTTGACCCAAGACAAGGGGTTCAGTGAGGTCCTCATCTTGACATACTAGTACTTTAACTGTCATTGCCTCATCGTGAATATAGAGGGGAAGTTCCACCTCGCCCATGCAAGGGGTTTCCACGCCTCCCAATCCTATGAGATATGCTTCCACAGGATTGACAGTTAATTGCAACTCTTGACAGTAAGACAATTTAACAGCACTAGTGGCTACACCTGAGTCAATCAAGGCTCTTACAGTCCTTGCACTCTTTCCTTGTCCTATATCTAAGGTTATGAAAGGACGTCGATCAGTTATCCTATGTGAGCTAACACCTGAAACTTCACACATAGCCACGTCATATCCTTGGTCTGCATATGCATCTTGCCTAGGGTGCTCTCTACCTTGTCTTCTTAATTTCATTCTCCGTATGCGCTCTAGGGCTTCTGCTTGAGCTTCTTCTCGAATTCGCTTTTCTTCCTCTTTGCGTTTCTTAGCAGTATTGAGTCGACTTAGCATTTCCTCTGTGAGAGGTTCCTGATACAACTTGACTCTGCATCCGCTGATATAACTTGGGAGAACATCGCCTTCTAATGTGGCTAGTTGCACTGCTCCACTTGTTGAGATTCTGTTAATGATCATGGGTCCGTAGCCTCTCTTCTCCAGTTTCCTCGCATGTTGCTTCAATGTGTAGACTAAAACTAAGTCGCCTGCCTTTAAACCTTTATCCTTAACGTGGGCATCAAAGTATGCCTTCTGTCGTTTCTTTGCTGCATATATCCCTGCAGCTGCCCTCAGTCTCGTTTCTCCTAATCGTTCAAGGTCAAAAAGTCTAGAGGATAGTTCATGACCTGTCCATTCGTGCTCTTGTGCTACTTTCAATGTAGGTATTAAGAAGTCCAAAGGTAGCATGGCATTTTGGCCAAATACCATCTGAAAGGGGGTGGTTTGGAGTACCGTTTTGTAGGCGACTCGGTATGCCCAAACAGCATGGTGTAGCTGTTTGTCCCAATCAGAGCGTTTATTGTTCACTAATTTCGTCAGTACATTGCATAAGATCTTGTTGGTGCTCTCAGCCTGGCCATTTGCTTGAGGGTGATAGGGGGCAGACTTCTTATGAACTACCAAGAATTCTTGGAGTAGATTTTCAATCACTTCGTTCAAGAAGTGAGTGCCTCTATCACTTACTAGTTCTATAGGTAGCCCGTATCTTGTGAATACATTCTCAAACAAGAATTTAGCAGTTGTTTGAGCATCGTTCTTCATCGTGGCTTTTACCTCTACCCACTTTGTTAGATAGTCTGTTGCAACAATGATATATTCTGCATGGGAACCCTTAGCTGGGGGATTAATAGGACCTACGAAGTCTATTCCCCACTTAGAGAATGCACGTCCACCCATCATAGGTTTTAGTGGCATCTCATCTTTACGTATAGGATACTGAGTTCTCTGACAGACATCACATCGTTTCACATAGGTATGTGCATCCATGTGAAGGGTCGGCCACCAGAAGCCCGCAAATAGTATTGCCTTGATCACCCGATCTGGTCCAAAGTGTCCTCCTACTACACCTTGGTGAGCAGTGTCCAAGATCTTGAGATACTCACTCTCATGGACACATAGTCTCAGGTAACCGTCTTTACCACGTTTGTATAGATTATCACCAATAAGTGAGTAATCCTGGGCTTCTTGTTCTAAACTCTTTTTCCTAGCCAGAGTCATGTCTGGAGGGAATGTTTTTGTCCTTAGAAAGGATACTAGTGGTTCACTCCAATCCGGCACTATGGACACTTGATAAAGAGTGGCATGTTCCACAGGTGGTTTAGTGCAACAGATTGGGCATTCCTTGCACAACTTTTGGACATCAGCTTCCATAGTTGGCCAATGCACTACGAGTCTCCTTAGTGTCTGTAGGGTTCATTGTTTTGAGTAGTGTTGCTCTAATGCACCTACATGTGCTAATTGCAACCATTTAGTGTACTCATCCTCTTCCACACAACAAGCCAAGATTCCTTGATCTGTGTGCTTGTACATACTTCCTGCCATGATGTGATATTTTTGGGCTTTTACTACCTCTCTATCCTGCGTGTTTATTACTGGATGGTTAGGTCCGTATGTCAATACTGGCACTAATGGCTTAGCCCACTGCGGTACCACTGCCAAGTTAAACAAGTAAGCGTCAGGAAGGTCATCTGATACTCCTTGTGGGGCTTCTCCAGATGTGAGCCTAGAAAGATGATCAGCTCTCAAATGAGTCCTCCCTTTCCTTACCACAACCTCGAAATCATATTCCATTAGTAAGAGAAACCATCTTACTAATCTTCCTGTATTGCATGGTTTGTTCACGAGATATAACAATGCTTGGTGATCAGTAAAAAATTTAAACTTATTTGCAAGCAAATAGTGTCTAAATTTCTTGACTGCATATACCATGCCTAAGCCTTCTCTCTCTGTAGTGGTATAATTTCGTTCAGCTGCATTCAATTGTCTACTGGCATAGGCAATTGGAAGATCCATACTATACCTTCACCAGTAGGTTGAGCAAGCACACACCCAATAGCATAATTGGATGCATCCACGTGAACATGGAATGGCTTATTCCAATCTGGTGTGGTCAAGATTGGTGCTGAACATAATCTTCGTTTAAGCTCCTTGAAGGAATTCTCACATTCCTCAATCCACTCAAAGTTTGTCAGAAGTCCGTACATGGGCTTTGCAATGACAGCATACATGTGAATGAACCGGCGGTAGTAACCACAATGTCCCATGAAAGCTTGTACTTCCTTGACATTCCTTGGCTTGGGTAGCTCTGCTATGGCTCTCACTTTCTCTTCGTTAGTAGATATGCCATTCTTTGACACTATGTGCCCTAGAATCTTGCCTTGCCTGACCATGAAAACACATTTTTCTGGGTTTAAGCAGACTTGATATTCTCTACATTTGTCAAAGATTTGTCTGAGTTCGGGAATATGGGTTTGCCTAATGTTGGAATGAGCACAAAGATCATCAACATAGACTTCTAAGTTCTTCCTCAGGAACTCCTTAAATACATGGCACATTAGTCTCTGGAAGGTAGCTGGTGCATTGGTAAGCCCAAATGGCATTACTCTAAAGGCAAAAATGCCCCATTCTATGGCAAAGGCTGTCTTATGCTGATCCTCTGGAGCTATGGCTACAACGCATGCTCTTCTTCCTCTGTTAGGTCATGGCCTATGTACGTGCATCTCTCCTCTCCTTCTTCTAGGGCCACTACTATTTTCTTGGTGGTTTCTTTGTTATCATAGGCCTCTCCTGATTGTGCCTCTCGTTTAGGCATTCTTATCATAACTCTCCTATCGTCTATCTCATACTTCTTAAAATTTTTCGGGACCTCAAACAAAGATTCTTCCTTTTCTGGTGTGACTGCTCTCTTCTTTCTTTTCTTCCCTTCTTCCTTTGGGGTCACATGTGTGGCTAATCTTACATCATTTGTAAGCTCTCCATGCCTCTGGGGTTGAAATTCAACTTCATGGAAGTATTCTTCATCTGATGCAAAAGGTCTATCCATAATGATTGACTCTAGATCGGAGTCACTTGCATCCTCAAATGCATCAGGGCTAGGTTCGCATTCTTCTAGAACTGCCTCTCCCATGATTGGCTCTATGGTGAAGACTGAAATGTCATAGCCATCCTCATCACAGTGAGGTGTCCATTGTTCCTCATTGATGGCTACATCCATTGTTGCTAGGATTTCTGCCCAGCCGTGGGGTTCAAATTCTTCGTCCGGAAAGACTACAGGTGCATAGGCTGGGTCTTGGATTAATCTATGGGTTTCTTTTGCACCTACCTCTCGGGCTTTTTCTCTCTTCTCTTCTTCTACTGCTACTTTGCACATCCATAAGTGGGTGTCTTCATGCATCCATGAGGATCCTGACCCTATGGAATGCACCGATTCCGTATCATCTTTGGCTCTATGGATGGGGTTCCATTGGATGGGAGGGACATCTCTATGAGAGTAATCTTTAAGATTCACTTTGGTCGTAACACCTAAGTGCTGCAGGTACAAGGAGTTGGTTCCCCAATCCTGTACCACTTGCAACTGCCGCATAAAAGGTCGCCCCAAGATCATTTCATAGGCATGGTTCTTGCTAAATTCACATATGGCAAAGGTATGCTCGAACTCGACACCACAGGTGGTGAGAGTTATTCCTTCTAGTAATCCTAAGGGCCTTTCAATATGACCATCGGCCATCTGCAATTTCATTCTCGTTGGCCTGAGTGCTGGCTTGCCCCAACGCTTCCATAGTGAAGTGGTGGCAATTGCAACTCCTGCACCTGAGTCCAAACTTATTGCCTTGGTGGTGTACTCCTGGTAGGTAATGGGAAGATAGGTGTTCCCTTCTTCACCTTCACACATATCTCCTATCTTATCCAAGGGTATCTCTGGCACTGTCCTATGTGATCCTACCTGGGAACGAGGTTTTGCTATCTCGGGCACTTGATTGGCTACATGTTTCCACACTTCTGGTCTAACCTTAAGCAGCTCTTCCAAAGTGAGATTGCACTGCACTTTGGTGTTCTTCACTACCTCTGTGTTCCTAGGTATGACTGAATCTTCGTTTCTTACCATGACTGTAGGTGCTCTCATACAGGTGGACTTTGCTTCCCATGGGCCTGTGAAATGGGGTAGTTCTTGTAAAGAATTAGACTCGAAGTCTAATATTTCTTGAGATTGGGTGCTCTCCTGCTCCCCATAAATGGAAGGAAGGTCTAGTGGGAATTGATCGTGTGTGTCATCCACCAATTCAATGGGAGGAGGAACTTCACTCTCTTTAGCCCATTTCTCTTCTTGAATCTCTCGCAAGAATTTTGGTGTGTATTGATTCATAGAAGAAGAGGTGTCTGGCTCCGTAGAGTTAGGCACGTAGGCCTCAGGCACATAGGCTTTCTGGGTAGGAAGACCTGCTCTTTCACTAGCCTTGTCATGGTGTTGAGTGGCGAGTTCCTTTTGTGATTGTGCCATTAGATTCTCTATTCGTTTTAGGGAGGGGGGGTTGTCTGGTTCAGTGGAATTGGGCTCATAAGCTTTTGATGGGGGATGGGTCATGTTTTTGCTTGCTTTATCTCTTTCTTGATTTTTTTCTTCCTTGGCAGATCTTGCAATTATGCCCTCTAACTTCTCTAGAAGTCCATCCAAGTGTAATTGCGTCTTGGCTGAGCCCGAGTAATTGAAAAGGCGACTGGCTTCAAACATAGTCTGAGCCAATGCGACCATTTTCGCGCAAAGCTTGGTTCTTTCTATCTCTAGGTCAGCTCTAGGGTAGCACTTGTCATGATCCGTTACATTTGGCCCTTCTTGGATTCTGGCCTGATATGCTTTAAGCATCATGTCTATGTCTTCAGGAGTGGGATCAGCTAATACTGATCCTACTCTAGGGGGTGGTGGAATCGTATGAGGTGGGTTGGAAGGTGGCGGGTCGGATGGCGATGGGAATGGTGGTGGTGGGGTAGTGTGAGAGGGAGTTTGAGATGTGAGTTCAGTTATCCTGGCTTTGGTTTCTCTTATGCTTTCCTCAAGTTCACTCATCTTTTTAGCCCATTGTCTTTTCATTCTTTCCCGACTATCTTTCCACGCTCTAGTCCTTTTCTTTGTCATGCTCTCGATTTCACTAGCCTCTGGGTTCTTATCCTGGTTTACCCCTTGGTTCTGCTGCAATGCCTGAGCTCTAGTCACTACCTGTACTGGTGCGGTGGATGTCACACTTCCTGTGGAGTCTACCACCAACCCAATAACATTAATAGGAGTGATTTTTGGCATATTATTAGGGTTCTTAGGGCAGTCTCGTAAGAGATGCTCCTTTCCACACTCCTGGCAATAGCCTTGAATTGTTACTGACTGGGGTTGCATAGGTGGAGGTAAGGGACAATCACGAATGAGATGATCTCCCTGACATCTGTATCATGGTCCTTTTGGGAATAGAGGTCTTACTTGCTTAGGTTGAGGCCTAGGGTTGGGATTTGCATACATGACGTTTGTGTAATCTGACTCCCAACTAGGTTCATTTGGCTCTTCGCTATAGTAAGACTCACCATGCTCAAGAGACTGCATGTAGTAGGCCTGGGGACTATCGACATGTGTAGAGTCAAAGCTATGGTCACTGTGATCGCTTTCTGAAAGCAATGGTGTTACGGGAACTATAGCTCTATTCAGGTTTTCTTCTGCAGCGGCATACTTTACAGGGATCATGTTGGATGGAGCTGGAGGTTGTTGGGCTAACACAGGCTGAGGCCTTTGTTGGTTTTGGTATGGTTGCTGATAGGGTTGTTGTGGCCTGCCATATGACTGTGGAGGGTACGGGTTCTGGTATCTTCCCTGCTGAGGGTATGTCTGAGGGTAGGTTTGCCTAACTGCTTGCTTGTTGTATGGGCAATCTTGCGCGGTGTGATTGGTGTACCTTCGTTCTATGGTGCAGTACTGGCTACTAGGATTAACTTGGGGTTGAGCCATAATGGGACAGACATTCGCCATATGGTCGCCTCCACAAGTATAACATCTTTTTACAGGGGCGAACCTTGGGATTTGTTTATTAGAGACACCTAGTTTTTGAGCTACTTTCTCTGCAAGTTCCTCAATTGATGTGGATTGTGTGGAAGAGAGGCTAGAGGCACTATCTGAATCTTTGTATATCTTGGCAAGCTCTAACTCCTCCCCTAGGTTGTCCTCAATGTCAATACACATGCGTACACACTCTTCTATGGTCCTAGGGTCCTTCAAATACACATATGATCTCAATTTGGTACTTAGCAGTCCGTCCAAGAATAGAGCCACTTGCTTAGCTGGTGTCGGTAGCTCAGGGGTAGGGCATCTCTCTAAGTATTGCCTGAATCTTCTTCCTGCAAGTCTCACGGTCTCTTGAGGGCTTTGCTTGAAGCTGTGAATCAATGAGGAGGTATTATGCCTTATGCCACTCTTAGAGAATTCAATAATGAAAGCCTCTAGGAGTTGGTCTATGCTCCTGAACTGCCTCTCGTTTAGTGGTTGAAACCATGTCAGGGCAGTGTTCCTAAGGGTTAGACCAAAGGCATCGTATTGCGTGAATAGATCCTCCATTTGTTCAGCTCTCAGGACTTGTCTAAACTTAGCCACATGATCGTATGGATCTCCAGTGCCATCGAAGTAGTTCTTCATGGACTTAACTAGCTGAGTTGGTCTCAAAGTCCTTGTGTGCTCTCTAGGTCGTGGTAGAGGGAATTCATCCGCATTTCTTCGATGTCCTGGGGCTCTAAGTACCTCAGGCTCTACTCTATTTGTTTCTGTCCTCGTTCTTTCTCTGCCCCCTAGGTTGGCAAAGCTTACTTCTAGCCTATCTCTACTTCTATCCCTTGGAGTTCCATGAGCTTGGGATGTTCCAGCTCCAGGGTGACCATAGGACACATTCGATCTTGGTTGGGGGAAAACGAATTCACCCTTCCAAGTGTAAGCATGCCTATCATTTTCTGTCACCACAAAGATCCTCTCCGAAGTGTGATCTAAGTAGGTCACTCTGCCTGGGCTATCAGGATCCTTAAACTCATAGATCATGATTGTTCCTATATCAGTTGGCTGATCAGATTTATACCTCCAAAAGGCTTTGTCAGTTTCTCGATTGAGGAGCAAATCTATGCTCTTATTATCCTGGGGAATCCACTCTGGTGTTATAATCGTAGTGAGAACCGATTTGCCTCGAGGGGTTCTAGGTTCTGTACCCATGTTTCCTTGCTCTAGGTCCCCTAAGTCCGCTTCTGGGATCACATTTCCAAATTCGTCCGTCCTATCTGGGTGACTGGTGACTACGTATATGGTTCCTTCGTTGTCCAAGTATGCTCCGTTTTCGAACTTGACAGCTGGGCGCTCTAGTCCAATGGATTGATCAGGATTCTTAATCTGTACCACAGATCTTCCTAGGCCGTCCTCATAGATGCTGGCACCTAATCGGTTGGCCCTAAGGTATTCCAACTACGTTTTGTAAGGGCCTTCTACCCTGTGCAAGTATGGCACTCCTGAACTTCCTGTAGGTCTCTCCATACCTTGAGACATCTCGGATTCACTAGTCTCAGAACTTGGGTAGTATGAGTGGTGGCTCAACTGCTGGGCCCACGACCTAGCAGTGTGGTTGACACTAGCCTCTAAAGACCTAAGGCTTTGTCTATCCCTTACTAGATGTCGTCCTGATCTAAGGTTCATATGCCTAACTGATTAACCCAATTTTTCCCAGGTACAACCACATTTCTGAGTCCTTTGTATCAATTACTTAATCCCCTTTTTATGTTGATTATCGTGTTTATACTCTTGTCTGATATCACGTCGTTAAGAATACTTGAGTTTAATTTCGCACTTTATTTTGGTCGTTTCACGTTAGGTTCTTTTCCTTTAAGGTTGTCGTTCACACACACAGGTTATCTCTTGACTTGAACTTGATTTGTTAGATAGTCTTTGATTTATCTCGTGCCTATCATTGCCTGGAATTACTTCTAACACTACCCGCACTTAGCCTAAACTAAGAATTGACAGAGGGTGTTGCGGGTTTTCCAACCTTGAGTTCCTTTCCTTGTGTTGTTGCCCTGGTGTGCCCAGGACGCGTGTTCCCAAGCCTACACTTACTCTTGCTTTGCGTACCCTTCGCTACTCTCAAAGGACCTGTAAAAGGCCCACCGTTAGCTCAAGACTTAAATTCAAAAGACAGAACCAATCACTTTCATTCATGTAACACTTCACCAATTTGCACTATGACTTTTTGGACACAACTCTAGAGATCCCTAAATTTTGTTCCCCCTGGGTATGGTCAACTTCAAAATACCCTATATAATATTCTTGATCTTAATTTAACCGTAACCAGTCGATGTTTTTGTTGTACTCCCTGCGAGCTTTCCAACAAAACAAAAATCACGGCAAACGGATTTCGTATGAGAAAGTTATGCCAGTTCAGGGTTTTTGGGGCTAAAACAGGATTAAACTAGGTTAACAAGTAAACAGGAATTCTCGAGTTACTTGGGTCATGCCCTCGTAATGCAATACTACACCCTAGTGTTTGTCCCACACTTGGCCAAAATTTAGACCATTATTTTTGCCTTAAAAATTTGACCTAATTTGCCCTTCTAACGTGTTCGCAAAGTCTGTCGGTCGCGATTGATAGGTCAGTCGCGATCGACGTGTCGATCGCGATTGACAGGTCCGTCGTGGCTGTCAGTCACGATTGAGTGGTCAGTCGAAATTGACACGTGGCCGGAAATTCAGTCAATCGTGGTCAAAGGGTCGTTGACTCTGTCGATCGCGATTGATGTGTCGATCGCGATTGATAGGTCGGTCGCGATGGTCTGTCCGTCGTGGTCAAACAATCGTTGACTCTGTCGGTCGCGATTGATAGGTCCGTCGTGGGCTGTCCGTCGCGATTGACTGGTCGATCACGATTGATGGCTCGATCGCGATTGACACGTGTCATGCGTAGCTTCTGTCCGTCGTGGTCAATCGGTCGTTGACTCTGTCAGTCGCGATTGACAGAGCCGTCGTGGGCTATCCGTCGCGATTGACTGGTCGATCGCGATTGACAGGTCTGTCCGTCGTGGTTTGTCGATCACGATTGACAGAGCGATCGCGATTGACAGAAATCTGAGGAATTTCAAAAAACTAAACACATTTTTGGGAAGCTCTAGGCCTGTAGGTCATGGATATGCACTTTGTTTAGCAAATAGAGCAATTTTTCTGTCGGTCGCGATTGACAGAGCCCGGCGACACAGAGACAAGACCGTACAGTTTCGTAGCTGCGTAGAGTGCTGGGGATGGTGGTACAGCAAGAACCTACAGAATGCTCAAAAAACATGCAAAAAACAACGCACACAATATCGCTCTCTCGCTCTCTCTCACAAGTAGAATGAGGGAAATGAGGTGGAGATGGTGATATGATCAAAAAACTGAAATTTTCGCGATGATGGAAATGGAGGTGGAAAATGGTGATGATGGTGGTAAGGTAAGAAAGAGAAAAATAGAAAAAGTAAAGAAATTACCTACAACGCCAACGTCTCCAATCTACGTCTTACCATCACACGCTCGTCCTCAAAGCTCGATCCCCGGCAACAGCGCCAAAATTTGGTGTAGCTCAGTGATGAGCAGCACCTCCTTTAATGTCAATCCGGGAAGACGTGAGGATGGTATGAAGACCTCGAGCATGTGGAGGCACAAGTGCGTGAGTGAGAAGCACACAAACATGCACACACATACACACACGCGCGCACACACGGCACGACAAAGAGTGAGAAGCAATGGAGTTCTTAGATTACTTTCAAAAAGCTCTTACAAGTTCATTACAATTACAAGCTAACCTCAAAAATGAGCTCTCTAGCTCCTTTTATAGTTTTTGACTAGCTTTGGCCCTGTTCAGACCTAGTGTCCGGCCTAGTTAAAAATTAGGTTCTAGGGCTTATTTGAGGGCTCAAACGAGATCTAAAAAATACGAAAATTGGCAGGTAGATACTTCTAAAGCTCCTCAAGCTCAAGGACTCCTTGGCTTGCACAAAATGGAGCTACAAAAATATGAAATAGTATTTACAATGGTGTTTAGTGATTAAAATCACTATTTGTGTAGGGATTTTCTCTGTTGATTTGTCATACACCTCTTTGAGCTCCCTACTTGCTCTTTCTTCTTGTGTGCTCAACTCCTTGATGTCTGAAAAATTTAGATGGCCTACTTGCCAGATCTTCTTTGACTGCCATGTCTGCTTGTGCTGTCCCTTCGCTCTGACTCTCTTCGTCTTGTGGCTCCTTCGGTTCCCTGACTGCTGCCAACAGAGGCTACAAAGGAAGGAGAGACTACAATAACTACACAAAAGACTCAAACAAAGAGGATTCATTATTGATCATGAACATGGCTATGCCACAAGGTAAATCTGATGAGCATGTTTTCTACATAGATTCAGGTTGTTCAAATCATGTGGCAGGAAATGTGGCACTCCTATCAGATTTAGAAGATCCAAGGAATAAGCATGAGGTACAAACAGGAGATGATACAAAACATCCTGTGGAGAAAATAGGAAATGTCAAAGCACCTGATGGAAACATCAACCTACTCAGTAAGGTACTCTATGTCCCTACGATTACAAAGAATTTGATAAGTGTTGGGCAGATAGTAGAGAAAGGGTTGCAAGTCAGGTTCACAAAAGCAGGAGCATTTGTTGAAAAATCCAAGTCAAGGATTCAGAAGAATTGCAAAAGGTGAAATGATAGGTAGATTGTTCACATTTGAATTACAAGACACTAGAAACATTTCTCTCTTTAATTATGGTAGTCAAACACTCACAGAATTGGAAGTATGGCACAAAAGGTTAGCACATATTGGTGAAAGGTCATTAAAGCAAATCTGCAGGGACCAAAGTGTACTTGGACTTCCTAATTTGTCAAAACAACATATGATTTATAAGTGTAGTGCATGTCAATTTGGAAAGTCTCACAGGTTACCATTCTTGAAGAAAGGTTATATGCATCGAGATCTCTTGGAGTTGGTTCATATAGATGTATGGGGACCTAGCAAGGAAGCTTCAATATCTGGATCAAGGTATTATGTTTCCTTTATTGATGATTGCAGCAGATGGACTATCCTATTCTTTATGAAACACAAAGATGAAGTTTTTTCATGTTTCAAAAGATATTTGGCTCTTGTGGAGAATCAAACAGGTAAATCACTAAAAAGGCTAAAGTTAGATGAGGGGGAGAATACTTCTCCCATGAGTTTGATTCCTTTCTTCAAGAAAGAGGAATCAAAAGAGAGGTAACTACAAGGTACACTCCTGAGCAAAATGGAGTGGCAGAAAGGAGGAATAGGACAATTGTTGAAGCTGCAAGGTCTATGTTAAATGAAAAGCATTTACCTAATTACTTATGGGCTGAGGCTGTATCTACAGCCACTTACTTGATTAACAGGTTGCCTTCAAAATCCCTTAATGGGATGACTCCATATGAGGCTTGGAATGGAAGAAGACCAAGCTTAGATCATTGTAAAATTTTTGGATGATGAGAACAATTCATGGTATGAAGATTCATGCAGGAAGGTCAATTTACCATATGATCTTGAAGAAGATTTTCCAAAGCTTGGTAGAGAACAATCAAAGATTGAAGAACAAGACACCTCAGAGGATGATGAAGAATCTCACATGGAAAAGATCAAAGCATGGAAGTCTAAAGGTAAAACAAAATTGCAGGAACTTGGACATGAGGCAGAATCATCACATCATGGCCTAAGAAGATCTATGAGGGAAAAGAAAAAACCAAAAAGGTATGGGTTTAACACCTCATTAGTAACTAAACATTCTATCTACATAGCACATGACATAAACCAAGAGGAGCCATCATCATTTGAAGAGGCCAAAGCAAAAACAGAATGGCAGCATGCAATGAAGGAAGAGATTGAAGCACTTGAGGAAAACAACACTTGGGATTTGGTGCCCAAGACTTCATCCATGAAGGTAATAGGCTCAAGATGGGTCTTTAAACTCAAGAAGAATTCTGATGGTTCCATTAACAGGTATAAGGCAAGGTTTGTAGCAAAAGGCATTGCACAAACTCAGGGAATTGATTATGAGGAGACCTTCTCTCCTGTGGCAAAGATGCCTACTATTAGGGTTTTGCTTACTATTGCCTCTTCCAAAAATTGGAAGATACTTCAACTAGATGTAAAGAATGCATTTTTGAATGGTTGGATAACAGAAGAGGTATATATGGCACAACCACCTGGTTTTGAGAATCAAGTTTATCCTGATTATGTGTGTAAACTTAACAAAGCATTGTATGGTCTCAAGCAAGCTCCAAGAGCTTGGAATTTCAGGCTTGTTTCATTCTTGCAGGACAAATGCTTTCAACCAAGCAAGGTAGATCCTTCACTCTTTATTAAAAAGAGTAATTCTGAGGTCATCTACCTATGTGTATATGTAGATGATATTATATTGACAGGAAATGATGCAGATGGTATGAAGAAGATCAAAGATCAGATGAGAGAAGAGTTCAAGATAAGTGATTTGGGTTCACTTACCTACTTCCTAGGTTTGGAAGTTGTCTACAAAGATCATGGTTTGTTTCTCACTCAAAGAAAGTACATTAAGGACATGTTGGCAAAATTCAAGATGCAAGATTGTAAGATTGTAGGTACTCCAATGGAGGTCAATCACAAATTGAGCTCACATGAAGGTGAACTCATAGAGGACATCACATCATATCAAAGTCTAGTGGGTACTCTCAACTATGCCACATTCAGAAGAGTAGATATATGTTACAGTGTGAGTGTGCTAAGTCAATTTATGCACACACCAAGGAAACCACATATGGATGATGCCAAAAGGATTCTCAAGTATCTCAAAGGAACCATAAATGAAGGACTTTATTATCCTTATGTATCTGATTTAGGTTTGAAGCTATTTTCTGATGCAGATTGGGCTGGCTCCAAGGAAGATAGAAGGAGCACTTTAGGTTATCTTACCTTTGCAGGTTCAAAGCTAATTTCATGGTCATCCAAGAAGCAACCCACAGTTGCTCTCTCTTCTACTGAAGCTGAATATAGAGGTCTTGCCATAGCTACTCAGGAAGCTATGTGGATGAAGACATTATTCAAAGATGTTGGATTGGAGTTTGGAACTCCAACTATTTTTGGTGACAATATGAGTTCTATTCACTTGGCTGCTAATCCTATTTTTCATGCAAGGACTAAAAATATTGAAGTTCATTATCACTATGTACGAGAGAAGGTTCTAAGCAAAGAGATTCAAATATCATATGTGTCCACTCATCAACAATGTGCAGATATTCTAACCAAAGCATTGGATGGTACAAAGCTTTGCAAATTCAAGGCTATGATTGGTTTGCAGGTAATCTTGGAAGATTGAAGACCTCAAGCATACTTGGCTTGAGGGGGAGCTGTTGGAGCAAGTCTATGACAAGCCTAAGTATTGGCTTGAGTCCCACAAAGTCATAGAAAAAGCCTTAAAATGAAGACTATGTAAAGTTCACTTGTGAACTACCTCTTGTAACTTTTGAAGAGTTTACTTAATGTAAAAGTAACAGAATCTTAAGTGGTTGAGTCCACTTGATCAAGAATGGAAAGAGGAGCCACGAATTTGTGATTTGTGGTAGGTAGAGAATCAAATCAATCATTGATTGATTGGAGAGTGATTGAGGGAAGTTAGCCTCCCAAACTCAACTATAAATAGATGGTAGTTTTAGTCGTGGTTAGAGAGACCTATGTGAAGAGCTCCAAGAGCTGAGCTTTATGCCATATCAAGGTGTGGTTACAAGGCACACATATGTATCAGTAAGTCATTGTATTGTACAAGCAATATACTTTCATTTTCATGATTATTTGAGTTCATCTTTCCATGTTCTTGTGAAGTGTACTACTCACTGCCATTACTCTCAGTTTTCTCAGTCAGCTTGCAGAGATGTTTTCTCTGAGCTTGGTGCATCATTTTAGTGATTTAACTTGGTAAAGTTAGATCTATAAGTCTAATATATGCTAAAAAATTTTCATGTCATTTGGATGTTGCAATCTTCAGTTATGTTCAGTTGAAGTCAACAGTGTCTGTGCATTTTCACTTCTCTGTCAGGTACCCGACTTTTTCACTCATTTTGTTAGAGGTGTTTCTCAGTGGGTACTTATCCAAAGTCAGTGATTTAAAGCTTGTTGAATTTAGCTTACTGTCTAGTATAACCATACAAAATTTCATAATCATTGGATTCCTACATTTTGAGTTATGTTGATTTTTCTTCTCACTAGTCTGAAACTGTAGCAGCCCGTGAAAATCGGGATGATGTCATCACTTGTTAAAACTCATTCTCAGTGTGTGGTTTATTATTTTTGATGAAATTACTCTTGAAAGTTAGCTCTCTAAGCTACCTAGACTTCCCCAAGAGGAATTAAGCTAATTGTTGCTGTGCTCAGAGAATTATGTAAAACACTGGACAGGTGTATGAACCAAGAATAGCAAGTTCTTACCTCTGAGCTAACTCCAACTTATCTGTTTTGATCTATCTTTTTGAGAGTGATCTTCCAAGGTACATAGGGTGTCTAATACATCCATTGGCAAGCTAAAAAGGCCCACCATATACTTCTAGAGTTCATTTGCCTGGTGTAGATCAAGGATTTTGCAACACCTATTCATCTTCAAACACATACCTATCCATCTCTTCACAGTGGTATCAGAGCAAGGTTGGACAACATTGCAGATGGATTTCCTTCATCAATTGACAAATTGGACAGAGGTAACTACTCAGCTTGGTCATTAAGGATGGAAGCTTATCTGCAAGGTAGAAGTTTATATGGTTATGTGGCTGGAGATGAAGTTATGCCAAGTTTCAGGAACAAAAGTCAACCAACACAAGAAGAGCAAGAAAGATTGAGCACATGGTGCTCCAAGGATGCACTTGCAAGGTCTTATCTTCTCAACTCTATCTCATATTTTTTGTTGCCTCACATTAGAAGTTGTAAGACATCTCAGGAAGTGTGGGATGCACTTGAAGCTTTTCTCTTCAAGTACCAAAGCTAGGAAGCATCAACTATGGCTGGATTTCACAACTCTCAAGAAGGCTCCCAAACAAAATGTGACTGATTTTGTCACAAAGCTCAAGGACATAGTAGATCAGTTGGGAAGCATTGGAGAGGTAATAGATGAAGAGCAAATTGTAAAGCAGGTCATCAATGGCTTGAAGGCAGATGACAAGTGGGAAGCATTCACCACAGCTATGGATTTGTACATGGACATGCATGTACCTGATTTCAATACACTCATTGGACAACTACTTACTCAAGAGGCAAAGCTTATCAAAAATGGAGAAAGCTCTAAAGGTAATAAATCTTCAGCTTTATACACGGGTAAAAGCAAGTCTAAAGATAACAAAGGAAAGGCAAAGAAAATGGATGATGAAGCAGGTACATATCAAGGTAACTATGCACGTAGAGGAAGACATGGCAGAGGTAGAGGAAGAGGAGGTAGACAAGGCAGGGTGAGATCCCAAGACTCCAACTCATGTTCTATTTGTGGATTAACTAATAATACAACTGAAAATTGCTTTAGGAATTCCAGGAATCAAAGAGGAAGAGGATACAATAGAGGAAGTTATGGCTACTCAAGAGGAAGGTTCAACAATTATCATGGCAACTACAACAACTACAATCATTCAAACTATCAAGGAGGCTACAAAGGAAGGAGAGACTACAATAACTACACAAAAGACTCAAACAAAGAGGATTCATTATTGATCATGAACATGGCTATGCCACAAGGTAAATCTGATGAGCATGTTTTCTACATAGATTCAGGTTGTTCAAATCATGTGGCAGGAAATGTGGCACTCCTATCAGATTTAGAAGATCCAAGGAATAAGCATGAGGTACAAACAGGAGATGATACAAAAAATCCTGTGGAGAAAATAGGCAATGTCAAAGCACCTGATGGAAACATCAACCTACTCAGTAAGGTACTCTATGTCCCTACCATTACAAAGAATTTGATAAGTGTTGGGCAGATAGTAGAGAAAGGGTTGCAAGTCAGGTTCACAAAAGCAGGAGCATTTGTTGAAGATCCAAGTCAAGGATTCTGAAGAATTGCAAAAGGTGAAAAGATAGGTAGATTGTTCACATTTGAATTACAGGACACTAGAAACATTGCTCTCTTTAATTATGGTAGTCAGACACTCACAGAATTGGAAGTATGGCACAAAAGGTTAGCACATATTGGTGAAAGGTCATTAAAGCAAATCTGTAGGGACCAAAGTGTACTTGGACTTCCTAATTTGTCAAAACAACATATGATTTATAAGTGTAGTGCATGTCAATTTGGAAAGTCTCACAGGTTACCATTCATGAAGAAAGGTTATATGCATCGAGATCTCTTGGAGTTGGTTCATACAGATGTATGGGGACCTAGCAAGGAAGCTTCAATATCTGGATCAAGGTATTATGTTTCCTTTATTGATGATTGCAACAGATGGACTATCCTATTCTTTATGAAACACAAAGACGAAGCTTTTTCATGTTTCAAAAGATATTTGGCTCTTGTGGAGAATCAAAGAGGTAAATCACTAAAAAGGCTAAGGTTAGATGGAGGGGGAGAATACTTCTCCCATGAGTTTGATTCCTTTCTTCAAGAAAGAGGAATCAAAAGAGAGGTAACTACAAGGTACACTCCTGAGCAAAATGGAGTGGTAGAAAGGAGGAATAGGACAATTGTTGAAGCTGCAAGGTCTATGTTAAATGAAAAGCATTTACCTAATTACTTATGGGCTGAGGCTGTATCTACAACCACTTACTTGATTAACAGGTTGCCTTCAAAATCCCTTGATGGGATGACTCCATATGAGGCTTGGAATGGAAGAAGACCAAGCTTAGATCATTGTAAAATTTTTGGATGTATTGCTTTTTCTCATGTTCCTTCACAGGTTAGAGGCAAGATGGATCCAAAGGCAAAAAGGTGTGTATTTATTGGATATGACAACAATCAAAAGGGCTTTTTGATGAGAACAATTCATGGTATGAAGATTCATGCAGGAAGGTCAATTTACCATATGATCTTGAAGAAGATTTTCCAAAGCTTGGTAGAGAACAATCAAAGATTGAAGAACAAGACACCTCAGAGGATGATGAAGAATCTCACATGGAAAAGATCAAAGCATGGAAGTCTAAAGGTAAAACAAAATTGCAGGAACTTGGACATGAGGCAGAATCATCACATCATGGCCTAAGAAGATCTACGAGGGAAAAGAAAAAACCAGAAAGGTATGGGTTTGACACCTCATTAGTAACTAAAAATTCTATCTACATAGCACATGACATAAACCAAGAGGAGCCATCATCATTTGAAGAGGCCAAAGCAAAAACAGAATGGAAGCATGCAATGAAGGAAGAGATTGAAGCACTTGAGGAAAACAACACTTGGGATTTGGTGCCCAAGACTTCATCCATGAAGGTAATAGGCTCAAGATGGGTCTATAAATTCAAGAAGAATTCTGATGGTTCCATTAACAGGTATAAGGCAAGGCTTGTAGCAAAAGGCTTTGCACAAACTCAGGGAATTGATTATGAGGAGACCTTCTCTCCTGTGGCAAAGATGCCTACTATTAGGGTTTTGCTTAGTATTGCCTCTTCCAAAAATTGGAAGATACTTCAACTAGATGTAAAGAATGCATTTTTGAATGGTTGGATAACAGAAGAGGTATATATGGCACAACCACCTGGTTTTGAGAATCAAGTTTATCCTGATTATGTGTGTAAACTTAACAAAGCATTGTATGGTCTCAAGCAAGCTCCAAGAGCTTGGAATTTCAAGCTTGTTTCATTCTTGCAGGACAAAGGCTTTCAACCAAGCAAGGTAGATCCTTCACTCTTTATTAAAAAGAGTAATTCTGAGGTCATCTACCTATGTGTATATGTAGATGATATTATATTGACAGGAAATGATGCAGATGGTATGAAGAAGATCAAAGATCAGATGAGAGAAGAGTTCAATATAAGTGATTTGGGTTCACTTACCTACTTCCTAGGTTTGGAAGTTGTCTACAAAGATCATGGTTTGTTTCTCACTCAAAGAAAGTACATTAAGGACATGTTGGCAAAATTCAAGATGCAAGATTGTAAGATTGTAGGTACTCCAATGGAGGTCAATCACAAATTGAGCTCACATGAAGGTGAACTCATAGAGGACATCACATCATATCAAAGTCTAGTGGGTAGTCTCAACTATGCCACATTTACAAGAGTAGATATATGTTACAATGTGAGTGTGCTAAGTCAATTTATGCACACACCAAGGAAACCACATATGGATGCTGCCAAAAGGATTCTCAAGTATCTCAAAGGAACCATAAATGAAGGACTTTATTATCCTTATGTATCTGATTTAGGTTTGAAGCTATTTTTTGATGCAGATTGGGCTGGCTCCAAGGAAGATAGAAGGAGCACTTCAGGTTATCTTACCTTTGCAGGTTCAAAGCTAATTTCATGGTCATCCAAGAAGCAACCCACAGTTGCTCTCTCTTCTACTGAAGCTAAATATAGAGGTCTTGCCATAGCTACTCAGGATGAAGACATTATTCAAAGATGTTGGATTGGAGTTTGGAACTCCAACTATTTCTGGTGACAATATGAGTTCTATTCACTTGGCTACTAATCCTATTTTTCATGCAAGGACTAAACATATTGAAGTTCATTATCACTATGTACGAGAGAAGGTTCTAAGCAAAGAGATTCAAATATCATATGTGTCCACTCATCAACAATGTGCAGATATTCTAACCAAAGCATTGGATGGTACAAAGCTTTGCAAATTCAAGGCTATGATTGGTTTGCAGGCAATCTTGGAAGATTGAAGACCTCAAGCATACTTGGCTTGAGGGGGAGCTGTTGGAGCAATTCTATGACAAACCTAAATATTGGCTTGAGTCCCACAAAGTCATAGAAAAAGCCTTAAAATGAAGACTATGTAAAGTTCACTTGTGAACTACCTCTTGTAACTTTTGAAGAGTTTACTTAATGTAAAAGTAAGAGAATCTTAAGTGGTTGAGTCCACTTGATCAAGAATGGAAAGAGGAGCCACGAATTTGTGATTTGTGGTAGGTAGAGAATCAAATCAATCATTGATTGATTGGAGAGTGATTGAGGGAAGTTAGCCTCCCAAACTCAACTATAAATAGATGGTAGTTTTAGTCGTGGTTAGAGAGACCTATGTGAAGAGCTCCAAGAGCTGAGCTTGATGCCATATCAAGGTGTGGTTACAAGGCACACATATGTATCAATAAGTCATTGTATTGTACAAGCAATATACTTTCATTTTCATGATTATTTGAGTTCATCTTTCCATGTTCTTGTGAAGTGTACTACTCACTGCCATTACTCTCAGTTTTCTCAGTCAGCTTGCAGAGATGTTTTCTCTGAGCTTGGTGCATCATTTTCAGTGATTTAACTTGGTAAAGTTAGCTCTATAAGTCTACTATATGCTCAAATTTTCATGTCATTTGGATGTTGCAATCTTCAGTTATGTTCAGTTGAAGTCAACAGTGTTTGTGCATTTTCACTTCTCTGTCAGGTACCCGACTTTTTCACTCTACGGTCTAGTATAACCATACAAAATTTCATAATCATTGGATTCTTACATTTGAGTTATGTTCATTTGTTTGCTCACTGGTCTCAAACTATAGCAGCCCGTGAAAATCGAGATGATGTCATCACTTGTTATAACTCATTCTCAGTGTGTGGTTTATTATTTTTGATGAGATTACTCTTGAAAGTTAGCTCTTTAAGCTACCTAGACTTCCCCAAGAGGAATTAAGCTAATTGCTGCTGTGCTCAGAGAATTATGTAAAACAGTGGACAGGTGTATGAACCAAGAATAGCAAGTTTTCACCTTTGAGCTAACTCCAACTTATCTGTTCTGATCTATCTTTTTGAGAGTGATCTTCCAAGGTACATAGGGTGTCTAATACATACATTGGCAAGCTAAAAGGGCCCACCATATACTTCTGGAGTTCATTTGGCTGGTGTAGATCAAGGATTTTGCAACACCTCTTCATCTTCAAGCACATACTTATCCATCTCTTCACAGGAGATAAGTTAATTTCTTGGTGCTCTAAAAAGCAACATACAATTGCTTTATCATCTACAGAGGTGGAGGTACATTAAGGGTACACTCAAAGAAGGTTTGTATTATGGTTCTACATCAGATACAAACATCAAGTTATATAGTGATACAGATTGGGCAGGTAATCCTGATGATAGGAGATCAACTTATGGATACTTGTGTTATGTGGGAGATAAGTTAATTTCTTGGTGCTCTAAAAAGCAACATATAGTTTCTTTATCATCTACAGAGGCAGAGCATAAAGGTATGGTTGAAGCTTCAAAGGAAGTCATATGGCTAAAGACTCTTATGAAGAGTTTTGACATCATTCAGAGTACACCCACTATTCATGGAGATAACATGAGTTCATTGTACCTAGCTTCTAACCCTGTTTTTCATGCCAAGACTAAACACATTGAGATTTAGTATCACTTTCTAAGAGAGAAGGTGATGAATAAGGAGATTGAAGTCATACATACTTCAACAAAAGATCAGATTGTTGATATGTTAACAAAAATCTTGGATGGACCAAAGCTATAGAGATTCAAAGACATGGCAGGTATAAAGAAGATAGAGAAAACCTCAATTGATAATGTAGGGAGAGTTGTTGGTGCAGGACAATCACCAATTGAAGTTCTGGATAAAGACTTGAAGCCAAAGAATGAAGAAAAGTTCAACAATTCAAGAGTGAAGATAAAGCATGTTCAAGAAAAGAAGACTTGTATACATATGTACATTAGTGTCTAGTTCGCTCACATATACCTTTTGTGTGGTCATGAGCTTGTACATATATGCCTATATATACAAGTAAAAAGTCGGATATGAGAAAGCATGTGAGGAGAAGAATTAGAAGTTGTAAGAATCATTCGACACTTTAGAAGTGTAGATCTCTCTCATCACTTAGATGTAAAAATTCTCAGAATTGAAGAAATATTGTGCATGATCTTTTGATTACTACTCCTTCTATGTTTAATCTTTTGTGAAATGTTTTTGTACAAGTCTAATTCTATAGTTGATTGACCTTTGTACAAGTTTTCAGATCCTAATTGTAATCAGGCTGAGAGAATTGAGAGTAGGAACATTTACATGTGTAAATGTAAAGAAGTACAGTTTTAGACATAGGTGAATTGTTTAGATCATTTCTCAAGATCTACTGAGTCTTTTGAAATGATTTAACTTGGAGAAGGTTTGCAAACTATAGACGACATATTTGCAAAGTTTTGTCAAAAACTTTACACATTTGATTAGTCAATGAGTGAGATATATGCAGCAGACTTTGTGAGTAGTTACTCACTTCACAGTTTGTTCAAGATTTTAGTAATTGAACATTGATCCTCCAAATTGGTAAAGGTTTTGAGTTATTCTTGATATAGAGGTGCTCTAACATCAAGGATAGCTTATTCTTTTGGAGATTAACACTCTCCATCATTTATACCTATCAACTATTCCATAAAGTTTAGGTTTAAATATGTATACCATTTAGTATAGGCCTCTTTTCCTAGAGGTAAGTCACATAAAGAACAAGTACCATTCTTCATAAAATCATTATATTATGATTGCATCGCAGCCATACAGTTTATTGAATTTTGTGCTTCATCAAAAGAACAAGCTCATTCTTTTCACGAATGCTAGAGACAACCATTGTATAACAATGTGATCCAAAGGAAGCACTATGAGAGCCCAAAAAAGTATGATATGATAAAGGTGCATATAATTTGCTATCTCTCAAAGTCTTCACCAACCATTTAGGCTTTTTTTTTTTTTGTCTTCTCTAGGTCAACCCTCTCATCAATAAGTGTATCATGTAAATGTGCATAAAAAATCGAATGATCTACATCATCAAACTTGTAAAGGATGATAAATTGCCTCACTAAGACCATCACCTAGCTATCCACCTATAAAGAGATGACACAGTGTCATAGACATCTTTTGAGCTAACTATTGTCTCCTTGGTATATGAAGGTAACGACTCAATTGCATCTTCGACAAAAAACACACACTACTAACTAGAATTTTTTTAGGTGTGGATGCTATAGATGACAGTGTTTCCTTTCAACACTATAACCAAAAAAAAAAATCATTTCACTTCCTTATCATCTAGTTTTCTACATTGTTGTTTTTGGCACTAATGCATATGCTGGACAACCATAAACACACAAATGAGCAATAGATGGCCTATGAACATGGAAAGCCTCATATGAAGTGATAGACTACAATGCTTTGGTGGGATGCCTATTAAGTACATATCTTGCTGACATAACAACCTTAATTAAGAATTGATGTGGTAAAGTCTAACTTTTTACCATACACCTTACCATTTCCATGAGATACTTATTCTTCATCTCATCAAATCCATTTTTTTGAGGTGTATATTGTTGAGAATATGAGAGTGCATCTCCTTTTTGTATCTAGGAGACACTCCATTTCTATTCATTTCCATTTTATATTATATCTCTTTGTATTTGGGTACCTTACCATTTGCTTCTAACTTTGTATTCATTCTTCTTCAATGCAAATTATCCCACATGATGTATTTTGTAGAGCCCCCTGCAAATCCATATAATGAGGTCCTCCCGACCCCCATCCCCCCTATAGTTATTTGGTTAGAAGCTCAAGTAGCCTACTCCATGCTCTTCGAAAGCTGGTTTTAATCCATGTGAGTTTTCCAATTTTGTGGTCAACTCAATTTTGAGTTTCATACTCATTCTTTTGTGAGTATACTCTTCTTTTCATTTTGCTTCTCCGGGTGTACTTTCTACATGGTATTAGAGCATTAGGTGGAGGTCTTGGTGGCTCATTTGGTCGTGGTGGTGCTTGTTCTGGTGGTAGTTCTTGTTCTCATCAAGTGGAACCTTTTTGCCATCAAGCTCATGCTCATAGAGAATTTTTGGGTAACTCTTTTGCCCATTTGCCTATCCTCCCACCCCTTTCTACCACTCTTTTCCAACCTCCCACCCTTGCTTGTGGCAATTTTGGATGTAATTCGTGGTCTTATGAAGTAATGTGTAGCTTAAGTGTTGCATTTAACTATTCAAGTTATTAGAACTGGTATTACTTCTTTTGTTGAACCTTAGTTGTGATTGTGATGCTTCTTAAGTTATTGAATCACCTTGCTAGAAATGGAGTCTATTGCAAGAGTAAAGCTTAAGAGACTAATGATTTTATTAGTAAATATATCATTGCATTTGTTACTATATTCCCTCACTTTTAAAATCCCTCACCTTATTGTGTTGAAAAGAGAAAATCATGAAGTGTTTGTGCTGAGAGAGATATTGAAGCCTACACTATGATATGGTCATGTGGAGGCTATGTGTTCACAAAGTTACTGCTTAATCACATGCATCACTATCTTCCCTCCACAAGTACACTAGATTTGTGACTTCGACAACCAGCTTCATTATGGAAGAAGTAACTAGCCAAACATAGCTTGCACATTGGCCTTAACTAATGGAGGTGCAGTGAAGGAGTGCAAGAAGTCCTCCACATGGAGGGAAACTTTTGCAAGCACATTTAGTAGTTGCTTCCTGTCTCTATATCAATCTAAATGTCATCTGAGTCTAAGCCACCTTCACAAAGCTTTAGCATCCCTAGGATGGATTGCAACCTCTAGAGTTTGTGTTCACTAGAGTTTTCCTTCTCATTCATCACAATGCCACAAACGCTCTACAGACAGAGCAATCGACTGAATAACACACCTTCTTTGAGAACGTATGAGGATCTGCTTGAGGATCAAGGCACCAAGGGAGCATAGATTGACGTTTTTGTTGCTGAGGCCTATATGAACTACCATGCCATCTTGAGGGTTGAAGGAATCACATGTGCAATATTCTGGGAGCAGCAATACTCTATCTATGCGGCCATGAAGGAAGATGATATCATTAATTGGGGTCCAACATTAGTGACATGTGCAACCCTCTGTAGACTTCACTTGCACATCCTCTCTCTAAGCAAATGAGGGAGCATGTGCAACACAGAAGCTATGACGACATGATGCATAGAGGAGATAGGGGCAGAAAGATAACACACAGATACAAAAATATAGAG
Organism: Ceratopteris richardii; assembly: GCA_020310875.1. NCBI lineage: Eukaryota > Viridiplantae > Streptophyta > Polypodiopsida > Polypodiales > Pteridaceae > Ceratopteris > Ceratopteris richardii. The sequence goes on from CM035406.1 coordinate 208,860,395, forward strand.
AACTTTGTTAATACATCAAAATTTCATACAATATATAGCCAAGCTAAATGCCTTGGCATTAAAGGAGAGTGTCAGGGGAGCACTAGATTGTGCTCTCTGAATTCAGTAGACAAGATTTTAGAAATACACTTTCGATTACAAGAACACTCATGCAGGGGAAACAATACAAGGATATGTAACTAATACACAAAGTCCCAAAACCCGGGACTGATAGGCATGGATAATTGGACTAGAGATGATAAACAAGATCCCAAACCCAGGACCGTAAGTAGGAAACAAGATATCACTATTACAAGAATTCCCCTTTGGGAGATGAACTAGATACAAGAAATAACTTGAAAGGATCTCGTACTACAAGATTACAAGAGGATAAGGCTAGATGTCCAGGATACAAGACTAGACAAGACTAGAACAAGGAACACAACAAGAACTGGAACTAAAACTTGGAGAGTACTTACTTGGCAGTCACGAATCCTTGAGCTCCCAAGACTAGTATTGGCAAGACTAAGAATGAATGTGGCCAATCCCTCCTTTTATAGGTGTTCAAAGGTAGTGCTATATGGCGGTTACGACTTGATGATGTCATCATGATGTCATCGACTTGAAACAAGACATCTTGATGTCAGAATTCACCAGATAGACAATTGATCTTGGGGTTTGGCATGTCTTAGATGCGATGGTAGCATTAGTTTCTCCAAAATCTTAACCAAACATGAGATATATGAAACTTACATGGAATCTAAGGTTTAAGATTGTTTTCTTTGTGTCCATGACATCATGTCCCCCTCAAACGACGAGTTCCACAAGGAGCAATTGTGTGACTGTGAGATCTTCTAAAACTTGAATCTTCATAGCTCTTGGTCTCTGTAGAGTTTTTGATATGTGGTACTAGAACATGATGATGATGGATATCCATGATGAGACGTGAACGGGTTTGTAATATATCTTGGTATAGAATCAAGGCCATGATTCTCATGATGGGTAGTACTCCTTTTTTGATTTTGATGATGATCTTTCTGATGTGGGATGGTGATTGTAGAAGTCCTAATTTCAACTTGCTTATTCTTCTTACAAGACTCGAATACCATATGATCATGATATGCACAATAAAAGCATAACCCAGTGTCTTTCGACGTCTTCTTTCCTTTGCTATAAATTGTCTGACCCTAATGTTATCCAATTGCATGGGTTTTGGTTGAGATTCTTCCAACATATGTTGTTGAGGAACTGAGATAAAATTGTATTCTCAATCGTGAACATAAATCTTATTTTCTTGCTTTCTCTCAAACAACCTATCGTCACACTCAATTGCTTGATTCATGAATTCATTCAAAGTATTTACCTTGGGCATGGTTAACATGAGGTCCTTGACATCATCACGTAAGCCCCATCGAAATTGGTTGATAAAATAATCCTTATGCCATGTGAGATCACAAATGATTTGTTTGAATTCTGATGCATAGGTAGACGCAAGCCTATTTCCTTGACATAGCTTCCTTAGCTTTGTTTCGACAACATGTGAACAATTGGTATCTCCAAATGAAGATGTGAACTCTTGAATAAAGGCCTTGAAATCATGCAGAATATCCATATCCTTCTCAAGGATAGGTGCAAACCATGAAAGAGCAGGACCACATAATAGAGTTCCTATGAATCCTACATGAAAAGCATCATCTGGGTAGTTGTCTAGTTTCATCCTTATGAATAGCTTCACTTGTTGCACGTCCTCGAAACTTTGATCTTGTCCCATCAAACTTCTCAGGCATGCTAACTTTTGGAATTTTCTTTGTGTAAGTTGTCATGGGAGTACTTGAAGAAGATTGATTTACAATGACCTGCAGCTCTTGGATTCGCCTTTGAAGTTCTGTGATTACATCTTGAATATTTTGTTACTGAATCCTTTGTTGACTTTCTCTATCTCTTGGACTTGTTTCTGAATAAATTTAAGTGGAGAAAATATCTCTTCACGAATAATCTCCATGATGCCTAATCTTGATGAAGGTAGTCTTGCCAAATGTCAGGGTAGCCCTAGATTGTGCTCTGTGACTTCAGTAGACAAGATTTTAGAAATACACTTTCGATTACAAGAATACTCACATAGGGGAAACAATACAAGGATATGTAACTGATACACAGAGTCCCATAACCCGGGACTGATAGGTATGGATAATCTGACTATAGATGATACACGAGCTCCCAAACCCAGGACCGTAAGTAGGAAACAAGATATCAGGATTGCAAGAACTCCATTATGGGAGATGAACAAGATACAAGAAATAACTCGAAAGGATCTCATACTACAAGATTACAAGAGGATAAGGCTAGATGTCTAGGATACAAGACTAGACATGAATAGAACAAGGAAGAAAACAAGAACTGGAACTAGAACTTGGAGAGTACTTACTTGGTAGTCATGACTTCTTGAGCTCCCAAGACTAGTATTGGCAATATTGAGAATGAATGTGGCTAACCCCTCCTTTTATAGGTGTTAAAAGGTGGTGCTATATGGTAGTTACGACTTGATGATATCATCATGATGTCATCGACTTGAAACAAGACCTCTTGGTGTTAGAATTCAACAAACAGACAATCGATCTTGGGGTTTTGGCACGTTTCGAATGTGATGGTAGCATTAGTTTCTTCAAAATCTTAACCAAACATGAGATATAGGAAACTTACATGGAATCTAAAGTTTAAGATTGTTTTCTTTGTGTCCATGATAGACACTAGGTAATTGTAGTCATGGCCTTTTTGGAAAATGTACCACGTACCTAACATTCTGGTATCTGACATAAACTGACTCCTAACATAGCATGGTGACAAAGGTAGTTTCAATTCCCCCCTTTTTTCCTAGCATAGGCAAACAAGTTGAATACCACATTGGGCATGCCTCATTGGGCGTTACAATAAGGTTACCACATTAGGTACCTAAAACATCGTTCCCATTTTTGTTGAAGAATCTGATGTCCTCTCGAGAAAGTTGGTCCCCTTCTTGATCTTCTTTGGTCTACTAAAGTAGTTTCTTGGTAAGTGTCCCGTCTTGCCACAAAAAGTACATTTCCTCTTGCTTAGACATGATTAGTCCATCCACATATGCTACACATTTTTAATGTAGCTAGAAGCGTATCCCTAGGGCGATCTGATTTCTTGATCCTTTTGTCTTCTTGTTGCAAAGAGTTTATTACATCCTCTACGGTCAGAATAGGATCTTTCTCCTTCAAGATAGTAACAATGTTTACAAAGGATTTGGGGAGGGTTTTCAAAAGTATTGCTATTTTGTTCTCGTCGGGAATTAGACATGGAAGAGAATGCAATTGGGTTACTATACTTTTCATCCTATTCACTAGGAAAGCTATATCCTCATTGGGATTAACGAAAAGCCCATACAATTGCATTTTTAAGGTCATTTTGTTGTGCTTTGCATGAGCATCGCAGATATTCTCCGATGTTTGCCAAGCTTCATATGCATTTTTCGCTTCCTCCACATAGTCTATATAAGTGTCATCGAGTGCGGTGATGATGATTCTATAGGCTTGCTCTGCGCAAAGTTGACTTTGTGTCTTGGTCGCTTGAGTAAGCTCTTCTAATTCTCATTCGGTAGGTGGAGCCTTATTAGAGAAGCTTCATACACCTTTGCACACTAGGAAGCCTTTCATTTTCATTTGCTATTGTCCTTTAATGCCAAGGCATTTAACTTGGCTATATATTGTATGAAATTTTGATGAACTAAATGTCCCTTAATGCCAAGGCATTTATCTTGGCTATATATTGTATGAACTTTTGATGAATTAACAAGGCTCTCTATATTTTATTATCTATGCGTTATCTATCTGCCCCTATCTCCTCTGTGCATCATTTCACCATAGCTTCTGCGCTGCACATGCTCATCAAGTGGTGTCTGAGCCTCAATGCTAAGCATAGCTTGCATGTGTATAGACGGCACGCTTAAGGACCAGCCTCCGTACCAACAAAATCACAAAAGGATTGGGTGTTGGCCACTACATGAACATCGATGCTCCAACAAAGGCTAGAAGGCAGATAGCATGGAACTCCAAAAAGGTCTCTCAAACATTACTCTGATTTTCATCATGATTTTCTTTGGCACCATCAGCTTTCTTATGACCCCTGACTCCAGGCTCACCTTGTCTATAGGTGCAAGATGCTGATACTTGTAGTCATCTTGTTAATTCCTCTGTTCCTTGAAGGCATCTCCAACGCTCGTTGCATTTATCAAGCTGAGAAACGTATCAAATTGGCCCTCTTCGTTGCCTTCTGTTTGCTTCTGATAGTGCTAAAGGTGAGAGATAGTGGACAGATGTGAGCTTCCATTGCTTCCGGCCTCTCCATTGGGACCAACCCTTGATTCTTTCGCTTTGCCGAAGCTGAACACACCCATTGAAACCTTTCAATTCTTGACAAAGGAAAAATGTTTGTGGGAGATTCCATTTCTTGATAGTATTTGTTGCGAGGCAGCCAGACACTCCTCTCCGATCTTTTTATTCATGATGCATCCAGAAGCACAAGGTCCACGGAAGTAGCTCTAAATTTAAACATATGAAGCCTTCTTTCAGTTTCGAATGTACGTCTCTTTTCAGTTTCAATAATGCACGTCTCCGATGGAGTAGTGTCGAATCTATAAAATAATCATCTGAGCATAGAAGATTACAAAATCAAAGAGGCCTTCAATTAGGGCATGCCATTCATGTCTATGTATGGTCACATCACCATGCTAAAAGATGTTTTTCGACGTGAAAGGTTTGAAGGACACTTGTCACTGATTAATGTTTATGGGTAGTGGTGCCATTCAATGACTCATGCAAGTTCAACACCTAGTCTTTTCTTAATCGTAGTAATCAACGGGCATGGCGTTTCTGTTTGGAATGAACATATCAGCGATATAATATGTATTGCCCAAAGATACACACTCAAGCTTATTTGGAGATACACCTGTGAAGAGGAACAACTTACAATATTGAGGACTCAATATCAAGATCTTAACATTTGTTTTACACATTTATAATCCTTCATTTTAGAGGTTGTTGAAAGGCACATAGAAGACTTAGTAGGAAAATAAATCCAAAAGCTTTAATAGCTCTGTAATAATTTCTAGGCATCTAGGTTTGAGCTAGCTCCATTTGTATATAGTTTTCCGTTTATCTTGTTTTTAAATAATGAGATTAGACACTGTTATTTATTTATTTATTTTTATCATTATTTTTTTAATTTATTTATGTTTTAAATGAAGGTTCGGCCGAGGCCTACTCCCCCGGACTTTAACTTTGAAATTGCAACTGTACAAGGAAGGGCATAGTACCCATGGGACCCCACGGGTTTACAAGACTGGGTTTAACGACGGTCACAACTACCGCAGGGGTTTAACGACGGTCACAACTACCGCAGAGATGGACAAACAATGGCCAATAGCCACATACAACAACTTTTGCAGAATTCATATGTCCCTTACATTTTGCTTCCAGGGGTTGAACTTTCGCCCCCGCCTCAAGAGGCGAGAGGCCCAACCACTAAGCCAGCGAACTGGAACGGCATTAGACACTGTTTTTTTTAATATAAAGGAAGTTCGGCAATAGCCTACTCTCCCGGACTTGAATTAAATTAAGAAACAAAGGTACAATAGAAGGGGACTAGTGCCCACGGGACCCCCCAAATCCCACAAAGCAGGGGAAGCTTGGCTGAATCCTAGGTTGCATTACAGAGAAGGTTAATCACCCTCTCATCGCCCTCATGCGGGGCCCACTTGGGTTTGAGCTTGTTGTTGATCAAAAGGAGGACTTGATGGTGCCTGAAGGGGGGGGACTTCTTACTGTTAACGATCCTTTTGCCCAGGAGGAATAGTGATTTCTCAATCGACCACTCCCTGGGGGGATCGCCGAAGTTGAGAGCACACCTCTCCCGCCAAATTTTCCACAGGACTTCCCCTCTGATGGCGTTCCAGAGTGTCGCAGAGCAGCCGATCGCTTCTCCCAAAAGGACTTGTTTCCAACTAAGCTGTTTTTGAAGTCTGATTTTCATTCCAACCGTCTGCCAGATTCTGGAGGAGTTGGGGCAAGTAAGGAAGATGTGTGGGACATCTTCGATAGCGCGGTGGCAGCGTTTGCACCAAGGAGGGATCCCACAAAGTTTGCTAGCCTTATGGTTGGTCCAAATTCCTCGATGAAGAATTTGCCATAAGAGGACAGACTTCTTAATCTCAATAAGGGGGTGCCAGATACCCATGAATTTCATGTCCCACCGAAGTCGCGTCCAAGACAGGCACCACTTCTTGTTGAGGCTGATCTGGAGGTCAGCCGTTTCTTTGATGTTCGGGATTTTGAGTAGGCTATTTCCATTGTGCCATTTGAGACCAAGCGAGTTCGGTGTGTCGTGTCCCATGAGAAAGCGGGTCTTGTGACGATCCCAAGCGAGGCATCTGCTTTGCAAGGTGTTCCATTCTTCGTAGGAGATGTTTATGCGAGGGTCAATGTCCTCGAAGTTGATCCAGTTGTTGGTGTCATGTTTCCAGAGATGTTTCCATTTTTTGAATCCTTTGTTCCATAGCTTCTTGGCATTTTGAATGTTCCACGGCTCCACACTCCGGATGCCATGTATCGGAAACCAGATAGAGTCGTTTTGTCTGATTCCGGCCGCCCACTTCCAGTCCTCACTAATTCTTGTGAAGCTTTTGACTTTATTCCAGCCCTTCCAAAGGGAGCACACGAGATTGGAGCCTTTCGGGAAGACGGGGATCGGGGAGAAAAGCAGGGTCATGATGTCAAGATTCTTCCAGTTCGGGAACCCCGTGAGGGCCAACTCATTCTTGTTTCTAAAGATCAGCTTGGCCCACGAGGCCTCCCTATTGCACCAAGCTTTAATCATCCATTTAGCTGCCAGTTTGTTAGCCATACACCCAATGTCCAGGATACCAAGCCCCCCGCTATCTCTAGGGCTAGTGCAGATGGCCCATTTGATTTTAGGCACCCCCCTTCTGTTATGATCGCCCGTCCAAAGAAAGTTTCTACAAATACTATTCAGTTTGGACAAGCCTTGCTCACTCGGTCTCCAACAAGAAAGGAAATAGATGGTAGAAGAGAGGAGGAACGTGTTGATAACCATCGCACGCCCGGCGAGATTGATTTGCATACCTTTCCAATAGTTAAGTTTGTTTTCGAGTTTAGCCAGCACCCAGTTCCATCGCTGCTCCATAGAGACGCCAAACCCCAAGGGGATTCCAAGAAGTCGAAGGATTTGGCGCTGCGGAATGATTTGACAGCCATGATCAGTGAGAAGGCCAGGATGCTGCCCCACGATAGCCCTAAAGGCGGTCTTGGAGTGGTTGATTTTGGATCCAGAGGCATCACAAAAGATAGCAAGACACCTCCAGAAAGTCTCCAGGCTGGTATTATCATTGTGGACGAACGCGTTCATATCATCAGCAAAAAGTCTCATGATGATTTGACTGTGGTCGTGAGGCAGCCGGAGGCCTTTGATATTGCCAGCCTCCACATGATGAGCCACAAGTCTGCTCAGCCCCTCAGTGGCGATGGCAAAAAGAAGGGGGGCCAGAGGGCACCCTTGTCTAATCGATCTTCTAAGATGGATCGCCTTCGAAAGTTTGCCGTTAACGTTAATTTGGGTCGTTGCGTTTCCGAAAAGTGGTCGAGACTGAACACTTGGGCTTCCTTAGAGCATTAGACACTGTTGTGTATCAGTAAGACCTTCCAACATAATGGAAGAGTAGGAACATGGCATTCTTGGAAAAGGTGTCTGACAAAGGTACCTGACATTCTGGTATCTGACATAAACTGACTCCTGATATAGCATGGTGACAAAGGTAGTTTCAGCGAACCAGATATAGCGGGCTGCGGGATTGTGCTCAGCTTCCATATCATGAGGAGGAGAGGGCTATGAGAAGCTCTGTGCTGAGCGCAAGAAAGAGAGGACAATCTTTGATGAATGCGCACCTGCACTTGTTGTAATCACTTGCGCGTGTTGTAAGATTGATGAGCCTGGCCAACGCCTACGAAAGACAGAGAGAGAGAGAGGGAGACAGAGGAAACAAAGTACGAATTATCTCTGCACATGTCAACTACTTATCTCCATAATCTCTTCTCTTTGTGAGTGAACAGAGAACTAGATTCTCATCTTTGCCAGAGAGAAAGTAAGAGAGAGCGAAGGATTGTTTGGGAAATCGCATATGGCAGCAAGTGTGTGCATGTGGTCATTGTGTAGCCACTAGTTTAGCTTTCTGGAGAGAGAGAGAGAACACTACAGCCAGTGGTTTAGCTCCCGAGAGAGAGAGAGATCAAAGAACCCCACTACTGCAACCCCTGCATATTCTAACTCTTCCTTCTTAACTTCGAAAGAAAGTCCCATAGAGACAGTAAGCGATAGAGCAAAGTTCGAATTTGAAACATCTATAAGTTCACGACTTCTATTGTTTTATGCAAAATAGCAAGTACTATTTTAATGTTATAACATCGTGAGTCATGTCATCATGAGTTGAGATTCCAACTTGAATTGTGACGGCTAATTTCTGACAGCTTCTAACTCGAAAAGACATCTTAAATATCCGAGTGTGCTATGCACGGTGGTTTGTCCGAGTGCCTCTGAGGTGGGTGCATGGCGGCGGGGTTCAAACCCTGCACAGTGCAAAGTGCCTCCTTTGGATACCTTCCTACGTGATGGGCTTGTGGATTTCGACTTCCAACCACCATTTGCTGTGACATTCCAATCACGTAGACTTCACTTTGAACCTTTTAGCTCTTCAAAACTAGGGTCTGTGTTGGGGCAGGGTCAACCATTTCCTAGTTCAACCCTAGTGGGCGCATTATTTACTCAACTGGTTACTATAAACGCTTTCAGAGATAAACAGTAAGTCCAATAAAGCGTTTAGTGTTTCTGAATATACTTTTAATTTTCATTAAAAAATGAAAAAAAAATAGACAATGAGGATTTCCGAATTAACTTTGAACTTTTTCTGAAGATCTCTGTTGAGGTGGTTCTTTCCAAGTATTTTCGTGAATATGTTAACGAAAATTTCTCTGCTAAGCAGTATTTCAACTCAGCTGTTCCATCCTCTAAAGGCCCATACAAACTCTAGTTTTTAAGGAGTTTCACCTTAACTAGGTTGCCACATAGGAGGAAAAAAAGTGCTTTCTAATCCAGTCAATTGGAATAAATATATTTCTTCTTCAACAACCATAAGCAAAGCTTATCATAAACAACCTCAATCTCAATTTCAGGTACATACTACAATATTTCAAGAAAGATTTTTCGTAATGACATGCAACCTCTTGATCATCATGGCCTGTAGTTAATAGATAATCCATTATATATGAACATATAAACACAATAAATTTCGACAATCTTTATATACAATAATGCATTTCTTACAAGTTCATGGGAATTCAAGGACTATTTGGCCTTTACAAAAATGGAGTGAAAATAGATAAAATAGTATTTATCTTATGGTGCATCTTTTGTCCATGCAAACATCATCTGCATTGATTCCTATCTTCCTTTTTGTGTATTATTGCGCCTTGATCTAGATATGCTAATATGAAGCGAGATATTGGGACATCATGTACTTAGAGGTGATTTCTGCTTACTTCTTGACAAGCTCAACATGGATGGAATCATGCTCAAATACGTTCCATATTCTCTGCATAAGCTCCGCACTTCTTTCTCTTAAACCATCAGTCATAGGTGGCTCATGATCTATGTGGATTTCCTGTCCCTCATTTGGTACCTTTTAAAAAGAGATGCGATCTTCCTATTCTTTTGTTGCTCTTGCATATCTCACTTCAGTTGCGTACTTAGATTCAAACATATCTTCTGTTCATGTGGAGCTGATTTCGAGGCAGGAGTGTGGAAACAAAGGAGGACATGAGCTTTTCTTATATCTTCTTATTAAAATACTCGTTGGGCATCCAATGCTTCATTTTCCTTCTCTTAATGAAATGTGTGCTTTGTTAGAGGAATCCCCATTGGTAATGCATAGTAGTATATCATCTTCTATAAGTGAACTTCATAATTGATACCTATCTTCAAATGTCTTCTGGAAATCCTCTTGAGCCTTAATAAGTTAGGTCTTTAAAAGGTGAAACTTCTTAACTTTATAATCTAATTACTTACATAGTTTGTCAATTGTCCTCATGCTAGCTACCTTATGAACTTCTAAGTATTGGATCATACTCATCAAGGTCGAGTTCAAGAGACAAAGATTTCCGATTTGATCGTCCATAGCTAAAGTTTTCTTTTGACAAGTATGTAGATGACCTCTAAGTTACTTCAGAGTCTTTTTTTTCTTTTAAAGATAAAGGAAAAATACAAAATAAAGGAAAAATACAAAATAAGGGGACTAGTGCCCACGGGAACCCCCGAATCCCACAACACGGGGGAAGCTTTTACAGAGTGTAGCCCGCTTTACAAGAAAAAGGTTAATCACCCACTCATCACCCTCAAGCGGGGCCCACATGGGTAAAGTGTGTTCTTGATGACTCCTAAAAGAAAAGGGGGGGTTTCTTACAATTAGCAATCCTTTTGCCAAGGAGAAACAGTGAATACTCAATCGACTAGAGTTTCGAGCATTCTGGAGAGTCGTGGAGCAACCATTGGCTTCTCCCATCAGAGCTGGCTTCCAACCGATATATTTCTGTTGACTAATTTTCATTCTGATGATATGCCATAGCCTTTGTGGTAGGCCTTGCAAGGCTTACATGGAGTTATAGAGGAGGTTGATAAACCTCGCATCCCCATCATGTGGAACCCACTTGGTTTTAAGCTTATTGTTGACATACTATAGCTCTTTGTGATGTCTGAAGGGGGGGGGGGGGGGTTTCTTACAGTTCGGAATTCTTCTGCCGAGAAGGAAAAGGGACTTGTCGATCGACCATTCCTTGGGGGTATTGCCAAAGTTTTGAGCACATCTTTCTCGCCAAATCTTCCAAAGGATCTCTCCCCTAATCGCATTCCACAACGCCACAGAGCAATCGATCGCCTCACCAATGAGGGCTTGCTTCCAATTGATTTGTTCTTGGAGTCCCAAAGAATGACCAAGAACCCTCCATAACCAAAGGGATTTAGGGCAAGCAAAGAACAGGTGACCTATATCTTCTTTGCTACGGCAACATTGCTTGCACAAGGGTGGAACCCCAGGGATCTTGTTAGCTTTTGCATTGGTCCATATTCCACGATGCAGGATTTGCCATAGGAGAACCTTTTTGTTTTCAATGAGAGGGTGCCAGATAGACATAAATTTCATATCCCATCGAAGTCGCGTCCAGTTGAGACACCATTTCTTGTTGAGACTGATGTGAATGTCATTGCAAGCTTTGACATATGGAAGCTTGGAGAGGTGATTACCATTATACCATTTAAGGCCCATTGGGTTCGGAGAGTCCTGTCCAATAAGTAGTCAGATTTTAGATCGGTCCCAAGCGTGGCGTCTGCTCAGTAAAACATTCCATTCCTCGTATGTGACCGCAATAGTAGGATCAAGGTCCTCAAAGTCCACCCATCGTTAGTGTCTTGTTTCCAGAGGTGCTTCCATTGTTTGAATCCCTTATTCCAGAGTCTCTTGGCACTCAAGACATTCCAAGGCTCCACGTTTCTCATGCCTTGGATCGGGAACCAAATAGAGTCGTTTTGTCTGATACCTGCAGCCCACTTCCAATCTTCACTGATTCTGATGTGAGGTTTGAATGTGTTCCAGCTCAACCACAAGGATCTTACAAGGATCGATTCTTTGGGTGAGACCGGAATCGGAGAGAATAGGAGAGTGAGGATGTCGAGGTTTTTCCATCCAACGTAGCCTACCAAAGTAATCGCGTTTGTGTTTCTAAAAATTAATGTGGCCCAAGAGGAATCTCTATTGCACCATGCCTTAATCATCCACTTAGCTGCAAGTTTATTGGCCATGCTACCAATGTCCATAATACCCAGACCTCCATTCTCCTTTCGGCTATTGTCTACTATATCTTGTCTTATACCTCCATGTAAAAAAATCGATGGGCGCCTTGGATAGTCCATCCGCCTCTCAAGGTATAGATCTGGGTTCGATTCCTCCAAAGCACAGCGGCAAAAATCATTTTGAAAAGTTGATCGCGAATCTTTTTTTTCCATAAAATAATTGACGCGGATGAGTCGTGGGGGTTTGTGGAGGGTTGTGGGGTCGTGGAGGGGTGTGGAGGGGTGTGGATGGTTGTGGGGTCGTAGGGGGTTGTGGAGGGGTGTGGGGTTTGTGGGGGGTTGTGGAGGGGTGCGGAGGGGTGTGGAGTTTGTGGGGCGGTTGTGGAGGGGTGTGGGGTTTGTGGGGTTCCTGGGGTTTGTGGGGTTTGTGGGGGGTTGTGGAGGGTTGTGGGGTCATGGGGGGTTGTGGAGGGGTGTGGGGTTTGTGGGGTTTGTGGGGAGAGAGAGAGAGAGAATTGTGCAGTGCTACAGACCCCCACATCAAGTCTTTGCACCATCCCAGTGCAACTTTTCTTCATATGCTTACTGAATAGAATAAATAAACTGCAACCACTGAATGAAATATGGTATGTGCAGTGAATGAAGTTCTTTGATCTTGTCTTAATTCAGGTAATTCTTCACCCTAGAGATATTGACCAGGGGTATCCTCTTACCCTGCAAATCCTCCATATGCACTACTCCATGTGGTAATACCTTTATCACTCTGTACGGTCCTATCCATTTGGGTGCCAATTTGGTTGAAACTGCTGGGATCTGATGCACCAGAACCAAGGATCCTTCCTGTACTTCTTTGGACCTAAGATATTTGTGGTGCAATCTTTTGCGACCTTCTTGTGTTACCTGAAGTTTTTTCATTGCTCCATCCTTGTATTCTTCTAAGTCCACTAGTCTCCTAATGGGGGGTTCAATTCCAATGGTTTTGGATCCAATTTCTTTTTTGATAATAAATTTGAATGGTGCTAATGCCTCTTTTCCATATACTAAGCAAAATGGACTCTCGTCAGGCCTTCCCCTCTTTGTAGTTCTGAAAGCCCAAATTGCACTGATCAATGCTTGTGGCCAGAAGCTTTGATGATCGAAGGATAATTTGAGAAGCAATCCAATCAAAATCTTATTGGAGCTTTCTGCTTGGCCATTCGCCCTTGGATAGTAGGCGCATGATTTTTTATGAAAAACCTTGTACCTGTCAAATATAAATTGGAGCAATTGATTTACAAAATGTGTGCCTCTATCACTAGTGATTTTGAGTGGGCAACCAAATCTTGAGAAAATACATTTATACAAAAACTTAGCTACCGTTAACGACGTGCAGTCCACAGTAGCTTTAGCCTCTATCCATTTAGTTGCATAACATGTGGCCATCAAAATATACTTCTTACCCCCAGGTTGACCAGTTGGACTAATTGGTCCTATGAAATCAAGACCCCATCGTTCAAATGGGAGCCATCGTGTAGATATGACTAATGGTTGGAAATTCAATCTAGTTGGTGTAGGAGCACATCTCTGGCAAATGTGGCATTCTTTAGCAAACTTGACTGCATCCTTGTAAATATGAGGCCACCATAGTCCCTTGTGCATGATTCTGTGAGCCAATTCTTCCCCCTTTAGATGCCCTTCACTGTGTGCAGCTTCTAACAAAAGATTCACCTCCTCTGGATAAACACACTTTCTCAAGATATCATCTTGATAATATCTATATAAATTCCCATTTATGAGTGAGTACGCCTTGGTTTTAAGGAGTAATCTTCTTTTTTCTATAGGTTTCAAATGCTACTGGAGTTTTCCAGTAGTAAGAAAATTGAGAATTCCATCATACCAATTAGTCTAAGTTGCTACTAGGAAGAGATTACTATCCACCAATTCATCATTAATACCTGTTGCCTTCTCGCTCATTGCAGTCCTGGACACTTGATGTGCCATGTAGTGCTCTCTTCCTGGGTTAATATGAATATCAAAGTTAAATTCTTGAAACAAGAGTAACCATCTCCAAACCCTTTTGTCCACTCTAGGTTTGTTTATCAAGTACTTCAAGGGCTGATGGTCAGATATGACTATAAAATGTACACCGAGAAGGTAATGCCGAAACTTCTAAAGAGCAAATACAATAGCCAAACCTTCCCTTTCAGTCGTACTGTAGTTCCTTTCTGCCTTGGTGAGTAATCTGTTGGCATAGGAGATAGGTCTATCAACCTTGTGTGATGATGGTTGAGCTAGAACTGCACCAACAACATGAAGACTAGCATCTGTATGCACATGAAACTCCAATGACCAGTTAGGAACACTTAAAAGTGGAGCAGTACATAACCTCATTTTTAGTTCACAAAATGCTTTCTCAGCTTCATCATTCCATGAGAAGGGGACCTTTTTACTGGTAAGCCTTGACAAGGGCTTAGCTATTTCTGAATACATTCGTATGAATCTTCTATGGTATCCTGCATGGCCCAAAAAACTTTGCACTTCCTTTGGGCTTTGTGGAATAGGCATAGAAAGAATACCAGTAACCTTTGCAGGGTCAACCGTTATCCCTTCAGCAGATACTATGTGACCAAGAAGAGTGCCCTTGGTGACCAAAAAATGACATTTAGCAAGATTTAACTTCAAACCTGTTTTGAGACATTGCTCAAAGATTTCTTTTAGATTTTCCAAATGATCATGGAAATCTTGAATTGCTGCTCTTCTATCTGTGCGTGAAAACACTGAAAAGTCATCCATGAGAATGCGGAGAAAGGTTGTTAACCACTTGCCCAATATCAAATACATTGTTCTATTAAATGAAGCTGGTGCATTCTTCAAGCCAAAAGCCATGCGAGTATAGACATAAGTGCCCCATGGAGTAACAAAGGCTGTTTTGTCCCTATCATCAGGATGGATCACTATCTGATTGTAGCCACTAAAACCATCCAAGAAGCTATACAAAGTGTGACCAGCTACTTCCTCAAGTACTTGCTCTGTGAAAGGCTGAGGGAAACCATCTTGAACAGGCACGAAAATCAACGCAAACTCTTATTTTTCCACTATTTTTCTTGGGTACAATAACCATAGAAGAAAGCCACCTGGAATGTTCTATTGGAACAATTATACCTGCTTCTTCTAGTTTTGTAATTTCTAACTTTACTGCCTTTGCATATTTTGGATTGAGTCGATACGACCTACTTCTTGCAGGCGCGGCTCCCTCAACTAAGGGTATTCTGTGTAATCCAAGCTCCTTTAGTATCCCTGTTAGATCTTTGTAGGACCATGCGAAGACATTTTTATAAGCAAAAAGTAAAGAAGTTACCTTCTGCAGTAAAGGAGGATAATGCCATAGCCAAGAGGCCAAGTGGACTACTTGAGGATTCTCTTCATCCCCTAAATTTATTTCTTGAACCAGTGTTTCAGGACTGGTCTTACTTGAGAAATCATCTCCACTGTATGCAGGAGTGGAATTTAGCTTATATTTTGCAATATGTTCCCTGGTCCATCCTTGAGGTATATCCAAAAAGGGGAGATCCTCTCTGCATTCAGGCTCATAACTTTCCTTTTCTAGAACTTCTATAGTTGTTGCCCCTACGATGTTTGTTTTCTCCTGCAAACTTCCATTCTTCAACTCCTTGGGAACTTCATGGCCTTTTCCTGCAACTCCTTCATCCGTAACTTCTTCTTCTATTTCATTGATTTCCACCGTGCTACACTCTGTACTTTCCATCATCCAATTCAATAATGTATCTTCTTCTTGGGGTAGAGAGGGCATTACCTGAGTGTCCACAATATACCCAATAGTTTTCCCTGAGTCGAATCCTTCTTCCAATTAGTTGTAGTTGGCTATTGGTGCTTGTTGAAATCCATAGTTTGTTTTTCCCCCAATCTTGCAAAGCTTTTGCTTGCCTCAGCCAAGGTCTCCCCAAGAGTAAAGGGTAAGAAGTCTCCTCAACAAAATCTAGAACAAAGTGGCAACCATGTACTATCATCAGTACCTTTTCAATAATGCCAAGAGGCGCAACCCGATGTTGATCTGCTAGTGTAACTGTGAATGGTGCCATCTTGGTGGGGTTCAAATTTAGTTTCTTCATTGTCAAATCTGGCATCAAATTGATACCAGAGCCTCCATCTATGATCACACCTATGAGAGCTTCATCCTTTATACAAAAAAATAATCTTGAGCTTTGGTAGTCTGCCAAGGGTGCAGGGGGAAAATCAACCATGAAACCATCTATACTGGGTGATTGGATCAAGTGAGCAGAGTGTATAATCTTCAATAAGTCACTTCTTATTTTTGAATCCATCCTCATAAGTTCGTACAGACTAACTTTGTGATGAATACCTTTCAAGATCTGTTCAATGTTTACCTCATGAGTGTCTTCTTGCAGACTTGTTGGTTGGTCCCTTAGAGAAGTATCCATCCTTTCATAAGCTCCTTCCATTTCTGCTTGGCCCTTCCACCCAGACTTCTTTTCCTCCTCTTTATCCTGGAATCCTTGTTGTTCCTCTCTACGGATTGCTGCTGCTTGTCTGGCTCTAGTCATCATGGGCATTGTAGAGGATGAAACAACATAAGACTGAGTGGTCATACCTTCTTCTTGTGGAGAGACTGCAATCATGTGGATTGGAGTAGGACGACTTCTTGGGCAGTCTTTGGTATAGTGATCCTTGGCCTCTGGACAATGTTGACAAGGAGGTGCATCTTCTGGAAGGGAACACCTATTTTGCATATGGCCATACTCACCACAGTGATAACACATCAATGGTCTATTATATCTAGGCTTTGTCGTATGATTTTCCTCTGTATTAGGTGCATTTGAAGTACTAGCATAATATGAATCCAAAGCTTGAGGGTTACCTCGTTGCTGTGTACCCTGGAGGTAGTAACAATCTCTAGCTTCATGACCATCCTTTCCACAAAATTGACAGCTTACCTTGTTAGGGCAATTAGCATTGGAATGTCCATTGTTGTTACATATTGTACACCAAATCTACCTTCGTATATCCTAAGTGGTCTGCAAATCTTCTAACTCATGGTGAAGTTGGGCTACTTCATCATCAGTGCGACGCAGTGGTGGCAAGACCTTCTCTTCTTGTTGATTTTGTTGCATTCTCAATGCCTCCAGTTCCTTCCTCAGTTGCCCAATAGGGTCTAGTTCTGCAGCATAATTCGATTGTCTATCCCCTTCAAAATGTTGCCTAGCTTCTTCAATGTGTGATGCTGCTCCAACAAAATCATTGAGGGTTGCATCCAATCTAAGAGACTCACATAGCTTCTGCTGTGATGACCTGGGCAGAGCTTTTTCTATCCATTTTTTAACCAAGAAATCACCTGGAGCATGTGGAAGACGTGCAACAAGTGCTTTTGTCCTAGTGTGAAGTTCATGGAAGGATTCACCTGATCTTATCCTTAGATTCTCGAGCTGGTCTAGAGCTCTTTTCGAGGAGTCACTAGGTCGAAATGTCTGTGAGAATGCTGTCTTCATAGCCTCCCATGTAGCAAAATGGCCATCTGCATATTGACTGTACCATTTGTTAGCAAGGCCTTCCAACGTGGATGGGAAGAGTACCAACATTGCATCCTCTCTGTTCTGTAGACCTCGTCCATGGCATAAGGAGATGAACCTCCACACATGATCATCAGCATCCTCATAAGCTTGTCCCTTGAAGGTAGGGAACTTGATATTGAGTCTGGAGAGTAAATGAGAGAGATCCTCCATTTGCATTGGTGTTTCTTCTGACGTATCTGAGGAGAAGTCTAATGTTCTCCTATGCTTCTCCTTTGATAGTGGTGTCGCACCCAAATCAATAGATAAATTTGAGGAGGGTAGAGGGGAGGTAGGTTCACTAGTCGAAGATATAGCTGACTTGTTAAGGCTCCTTCGTACACGAAGAGGCTTCTTATCTGCTCGCGTATGGGTCATGTACCTACTTGCAAATGCAATAGGGAAAAAATACCAAAAAAGGGGACTATTTACTATCCTCAGGGCCTCTCATAGAAATGCAAGTGTCCCACCGGGCATGCCAAACTGTAGAGGAGGTACTGGGGTATCTACTTTTAACAGGAGCATGCAGTAAGCACTCTAGTACTTCACCTACTCAAGGGAGGTTCTCCTTAGGGAAATATACCCTTTAACACTTCTGTGAGCAGGCAGATATCAATGATTGCACAGAGTTGTGAATACTCAAGAAAATATTAATGACAAATGATAATAAAGGAAGACCAATCACTCCTTAGTTCGAATGGATGATTACAACATAGGCAAAAGAAATGCTCTAAAGTTGATGCTCTGGGCTAGCATGCCACTCCAGATTTAAACAAATTCATTACAAGAGATTCGTCCAATCCACAAAATGAACACAGCTAGATGCAGATTAGCACTGATCAATACAAAGTCTGAAGAATTGCTCTAAGGAAAAGAGCATAAAAATACCACTGACTCACACTGAAAGACAAAGCCAGGCCACTCTCTTCACACTATAGTGCTATTAGCCCTCCACTAGGAAGCCCACGCTCTGTATCCGCACCACAGAGTGACTTCGTACAGTAGGCTTGTAACCACAGAGTGCAAAGAGAGGACCCCTGTATGCATGTAAGTATATGTGTGTATCAAATGAACACAAGTCCATTGCTTTTATAGGCTTCAATAGGCCAAGAGGGCCTTGCCAATTCCTCACGTCCACTGATCATGCGCCAGTTGATTGAACAAAATTAGAGGGGTAGATCAAACATGCCACCAGTCTTGAATTGGATCCTCAAAAATAGGCAGTCATCATGAATGGTTTGCGGCAACAGTCATTTCTCTACTTCCTCTTTTACCATCTACACTTTTACTGTCACTTTTGTATGCAACTGAGATCCTCATTTTGTGCCACCCGTGATATTCAAATGATCCTGAGAAGCACATCCTTTACCTAATTTTTGTAGTAGCTTTTGATCCTTACATATGGGAGGTGAGTTGTGGGAGTTTTTGGGGCGTGATCAGAATTGATCCAAAATTTCAAAAATTATTATTGCACCATTGGAAAGTACTCGTCGAGAGCTTTCCAACGATATATAAGATTGTAGGGTTTGGTTGAGAAATGATCCTCAAACTATCCATCGAAAACTGTTTAAAACTTTATCTACTATACCTTGTCTTATAATTTTACAAAAAGAATCGACGGGCGCCTTGGATAGTCCATCCGCCTCTCAAGGTATGGATCTGGGTTCGATTCCTCCGAAGCGCAACGGCAAAAATCATTTTGAAAAATTGATCGCGCACCTTTTTTTTTCCATAAAATAATTGACACTGATGAGTCGTGGGGGTTTGTGGAGGGTTGCAAAAATCATTTTGAAAAGTTGATCGCGCACCTTTTTTTTTCCATAAAATAATTGACGCTGATGAGTCGTGGGGGTTTGTGGAGGGTTGTGGGGTCGTGGGGGGTTGTGGAGGGGTGTGGGGTTTCTGGGGTTTCTGGGGGGTTGTGGAGGGGTGTGGGGTTTGTGGGGGGTTGTGAAGGGGTGTGGGGTTTGTGGGGTTTGGGGGGGTTGTGGGGTTCGTGGGGTTTGTGGAGGGGTGTGGGGTTTGTGGGGTTTGTGGGGGGTTGCGGAGGGGTGTGGGGTTTGTGGGGGGCTTGTGGAGGGGTGTGGGGTTTGTGGGGTTCGTGGGGTTTGTGGGGTTTGTGGGGGGTTGTGGGATTTGTGGGGTTTGTGGGGTTCGTGGGGTTTGTGGGGTTTGTGGGGGGTTGTGGAGGGGTGTGGGGTTTGTGGGGTTTGTGGAGGGGTGTGGGGGGTTGTGGGATTTGTGGGGTTTGTGGGGTTCGTGGGGTTTGTGGGGGGTTGTGGAGGGGTGTGGAGGGGTGTGGGGTTTGTGGGGGGTTGTGGGGTTTGTGGGGTTCGTGGAGTTTGTGGAGGGGTGTGGGGTTTGTGGGGGGTTGTGGGGTTTGTGGAGTGGTGTGGGGTTTGTGGGGTTCGTGGGGTTTGTGGGGTTCGTGAGGTTTGTGGGGTTTGTGGGGGGTTGTGGAGGGGTGTGGAGGTATGTGGAGGGGTGTGGAGGGGTGTGGGGTTTGTTGGGGGTTGTGGAGGGGTGCGGAGGGGTGTGGGGTTTGTGGGGGGTTGTGGAGGGGTGTGGAGGGGTGTGGAGGGGTGTGGGGTTTGTGGGGGGTTGTGGAGGGTTGTGGGGTCATGGGGGGTTGTGGAGGGGTGTGGGGTTTGTGGGGTTTGTGGGGAGAGAGAGAGAGAGAGAGAGAGAGAGAGAGAGAGAGAGAGAGAGAGGGAGAGAGAGAGAGAGAGATAGAGAGAGAGAGAGAGAGAGAGAGAGAGAGAGAGAATCGTGCGGTGCTACAATTGTTTTACATTTCGCCCCATCCTTGTCAAGCAATAGCGGGATCTCTTCTCTAATTTGTTTTCTTCTTAGAATATTGCACATCTCTTTGGAAGTTCTATCTGCCTTACCAGCCCACCATTCCTTAAAATAAATTTGAAGATTTCTCCTTTTGATCTCCTCCTCGTATCTTAATCTTCCTCTGATATTTTGGAGTCCCTTTTGAGATTGAATCTTCCCTTTATTAACTTCTTCTTCGAGTCTCCGGAGCCGGCAGTATAGCTTTTCTCTATGTCTTCGACGGATGGTTTTGAGAGCCTTCGTAGTCCTAATCAAGATCTGACGAGACTTTTCCACTGCATTTCTCCAACATTTGGATGGAGCAGTGCCAACGGCAAAGGCCTCAAGCCATGCGTTAGTGATTTCATGGCGGATAGAGGGGAGCGAAAAGACAAACGGGCTGGCATGAAACCAAGGTGCCTTGCGACTTTTAGATGGAGGGGGGAAGGTGAGCACCATTGGGTAATGGTCTGAGACGGTGAGGTCAATATGTTGCGTTAGGGTGGGAGGACCCCATTGATGGATGAGATTCTATGAAATATAGCTTCTATCGAGTCTCGCTTTCCTCAAGTTCTCACCCAATTGAAGATTGTACCAAGAAAAGCCATTCAGGTCCTTAACTTCGACCAGATCCAGAAATAGTTTGGTTTGGTCCCATGTGTCTTTCTCTTGGCCATCAATGATACGGCCCTTGTTGTTCCACCTATCGGAGGGTTTGAAGTCACCGCAAATCATGACATTATGAGAAAACAAGTCCAAGGAGGACCAAGTATCGATCCTCGCAGCATCCTCATTTGGAGCATACATAGAAATCAAGGAGAATTGGATGGGCGTGATGAATGTAACTGCTAACCACCTATGGTTTTTGTCTTCGCTCATGTAGTCAAGCTTATTAGACCATAGGTGATTGATACCAATGGCAGTTCCACCAGAACCACGCTGATGGGTTGTGGAAAACCACACATGGGATTGAGAGATGCCCTTAAGTCTTTTTTGAAGATCTTGTCCTTCAATTTTAATCTCCTGAAGACAGATGAAGTCCGGGTTTAAGCTTATATCGCTGAGCCATTGACCAATAATGGTGGCTCTTGTGGGGTCAGTTAGCCCCCTAGTGTTTAGTGAAGCGATGATCATTTTCTTGCACTTCCCTCATTCCGAGGGTGGGACTTCTCTTTTTTCCTCTTGGAGTCTTCTTTCTTTCTTGAGGGGGGATGGTCCCAACCATGCGTCTTCGATTTGAGGGGGCTTTTCCAAGGCATACGTGCCAACTATTTTCCCTTGCGGGAAGCCTCCTGTGGGGGAGAATGAGAGGCCGGTATTGTTGTTCCAATGATGGAGCTTTCACTATCCAAATTGTCCTCATTACTTGTGGTGAATCCATCTTCGTTGCTAGTTATGTAGTCCTCTTGATTGACCGCATTAGAGGTGGGCCACTCCAAGGGTAAGTTACTTGTGCCCGCTAAGTCCCCGGTCCCTCCCGGATAATCAAGCTCATTAACCTCCTTCTCGAGGTTGCAGTATAAGTTATTGAGTGACTTTTCTGGCATTTGGGACTTCTCTCAATGTCTCCTTGGGCTTGAGCTTCTCTTAGGGCTAGCTTTCCTTCTTCTTCTAATCTTTGTAAACCCTTCTGAGTCAGTTTTTGGGATTTGATCATCCTTGTCTTTCTCTTCAATTGATGGGCCAACCTGCTTCCCCTTGAGTGTTTGGGCTTTGCTGGTTGTTTCTTGCTTATTCTTCTACTTCAAGGGGCAATCTTTTATTCAATGGCCTTGTTGACCACATTGAAAGCAGACATTGGGTAGATTTTTAAAAGAGATCTCCAGAACCCAAGATTCCCCTTCACCCAAATCGACAATAATATTCGAGGGGAGAGGCTTGCTGAGGTCTGCTTTCACACACATTTGAGGATGCCATCGAGCATTAAACGCGTGTTTTGTGCCCTCATAAATGAAACCCCCAACATCACCGCGCGAGGCCAACGTCTTGCCAATCGGAGAGACAATATCCCACAAAAATTTATGGAGTTGATAAATGAAAGATGGAGTTTTGAATGGAGTGGATAGAAAATGTCACTATAAGGAATAAGGGAGTGTAGGGATGGTTGATGTGACACAATTTTGTTGCTCTTTGATTACACATTATGTCACATTGAGCATCGAGCACACACAATTATTTAAACAATGCTATTTCTAAGGCTCCTAATGACGTTCATTAAACCATCGCATATGTGAAAGTTGCATATGCAACACATTAAGAGCATCACATATGCAATGCTTAGAAGGATCACTTGGCAATATCACATATATGATAGTTCTGAGGATTGCATATACAATGACTAGACATCACTTATATGACATTGGCTTCTGACCAAAAAAAAAAAACGCATTGTTCTTTGATTGTCATTTTGTGTGCATCTAATTGAAGAGTGATCTAATGTTCATATCTACATTGTGATTATGAGCTTCAGATCTCTCTTTCTCTATTTCTCTCTGTCTCCTAGTATTCATCTCTCTCTGTCTCTCCCCCTCTTTCTCTTTTGATTTCTCTCTCTCCCTCTCTCTCTCTCTTGATATCTTTTGAGTTCTAAATCTCCCTCTCTCTCTCTCTCTCCTTGTCTCTCTTTATTGCAGGTTATTCAAGAAATTCAAAAAAAATAATATATGGCTAATTATTGTAAGTATAATTTTCATTGTTTGTATATTATTCAAATGGTTTTTTTTTCATAAATCAACATACTCATACTTTCACATTCACATGCACATATACACATAAACATGAACATGCATGCTCATGCATCCACATACACATACACATACACATACACACATACACATACACACATACACATATGTTGGGAAAGATGGATGAACACTTCAAGTGATGAGTTGGTACAACCAAATCCTACTTAGTACTAGCCGTTTGTGACTTTAGAGTTGATACGTGGGTCCTTTTAGCTTTCCAAATACACCATAAAAGTGCCTATGTACTTTGGAAATGATGTATGAAAAGATTGAATCAAAACAGACTACTTCCAAATAGAAGATTCAATGAAAACCTTCTATTTTGATCGTACACCTACTCAGAGCTACCACTACAGTAGGAATTGGAAAAATGCCTTTTAGAGGTATCTAATTAGTTTATTAAGCTAATGATTCCAAGTGGAATCACTTGAAATGATCCATTATACACAGAGAAATCAATTTAGCAAATAGATCATTACCCTCGATTTTTTAGGACCTCTATAGAGTTTGACCAGTGAGTGCTTCGGTGTACTTTTCTCCAAATTAACTGAATGGATTTGCTTCAAGCTTGTCATCATGTAGATAACGTGGAGCTGATTCCAACAAGCTATAGATCATTGAATTTGGTCGAGAAGTGAGTGAGATATGAGCAGCACAAGTTGATAGTTAGAAGTGACTATAACAGAGATATCATAGATGAACAATGTAGATATTATGTATTAATGAACACTGTTGTACAAGATCATAGGCTTGCTAATAATACCCTTATGATGGAGAATAGTTTAGGTTACAGTGTAGGCCTTACACACATACAAAATGCCAATCGAGAGTTCGGGAATTGACTACTCTACCTGTGACTTTTTCAAGTGATCTTTTATAGGTGTTACATTCAAATTTGAATTTGAATTCACTTTTGGCTCTCTCTAAGAGTGATTCTTCATTCTAGGAAATATTCCCTTAATGAAGTAGATACTTTTCTAACTAACAAGTCCACAAGTTTTCTTGGTAGGTGATTACAAATATCCTCAAGTAAAAGAATGACTTTTATAAATGGTAAAGATGAATTCTTTCTTAGCAATTGTTTCCATGGAGCTTCATATTTGTATGAACTACAAGACAAATGTGTAGGCTTGTGATTTGCACCAACAGCTCCCCCTCAAGCCAAAAATTTTGGCTTGGTCTTCTTCTTCAATCTTCATGAATATCTTGCAATCCAATCATTGCTTTAAACCTGCAAAGTTTTGTACCATCTAATGCTTTAGTCAACCCTAAACCCTAAACCCTAAACCAAGAAGATGCTCGAGATGGTTCGGTGCAGGCACAGGGAAGGCCTATATCATAGACTCTGGAGACTCGAAGAGGAAGTGAACAAAGGAAAAGCTCAATCCTAGAAGGGTCTATGAAGAATCACAACACTATTGAGATCCGAGGAAGAAATACAAAGGAAAAATTTGCAAATATTCTTTAAGGAGTGGTGGTCTGGCAAGGCCGATAAGCCCACCAAAGAGATGTGCAGCATCCTTAAAAAGAAACAAAATAGAGAATCGATCCCCCTATTGCTTGACGCAAACGACATTGCTTGCAATACAGAAGAAGAAAATATCAGAATCATTGAAGAGCATTTTAAGAGACTCTTTGGGATGTCGACTCCCCTCTCCCCCCATAGACATGACTGCATGGTGGCCATATCTCGAGTATCCTACGATAGGATTTTGCACAACCTCCAATCCTTGCTTGACGCCCCTATCTTAGAAGAAGAAATCATTGCAATCATTGATGCTCTTCCTAATGGGAAAAGCCCATGGCCGGATGGGCTCACTAATGAGTTCTTTAAGTCCTTCAAGATGGTTTTGGCCACCCCTCTTTGCTTGGTGTGGCAAGAGGCGCTCGAGTTCGGCGTGCTTCTGGCTTGTCTCAACAATGGCATCATCAAATTAATACACAAAAAAGGGGAAAAGAACAGAATCAAGAACTGGCGTCCGATCACAATGCTTGAAATGGGTTACAAGATCATTGTTAAAGTCATAGCCAATAGAATTTTTGGTCATCTAAGAGCTTGGTTGAGCGAGGAACAAAAGGGTCATCAAAGGTAGGTCTATTTTGGAAGCCATAATTGAAATTTGGGAAGGCCTCAACTTCGCAGTAGAGTCAAGGCAAGACTTGGTTTTCTTCAAGCTCAACTTTGAAAAAGCTTATGACAGACTAGAATGGGACTATATTTTGCAATCACTTAAAGATCTTGGCTGCAGCTAAAATTCACCAAGATGATCTCTATACTATTGGGAAATGCATCGGCCCACATTAATGTTAACAGTCAAGTTTCAAAGGTGATCAAATTAAAACGTTCGATTAGACAAGGGTGCCCTTTGACTCCCCTTCTCTTTGCCATCACCATTGAAGGTCTTAGCTGGCTTGTGGATCAACAAGTGGAAGTTGGTAATATCAAAGGCATCTTGTTGCCTCATAACCATGGCCAGATCACTGTGAGACTCTTTGCCGATGATATGAATGCATTTGTCCACAATGATTATTCTCTGGTGACGTTTTGGAGGTGCCTGGACACTTTTTGCGAAGCCTCTGGATCCAAAATCAACCACTGAAAGACTCCTTTCAGAGCTATTGTCGGGACTCAACCTGACCTTCTCTTTGAAAAAGGTTGCCAACTCATTCCCCCTGGGCAAATCTTCCAGCTTCTTGGGATTCCCTTGGGCTTCGGTATCTCTATGGAGCAACGATGGAACTAGGTCCTAGCCAGAATCGATGGCAAGCTAAATCATTGGAGAGGTATGCAAATCAATTTGGCAGGTCGTGCTATGGTTATTAACATGTTCCTCATTTAGTCGACCATTTACTTCCTCTCCTGTTGGAAACCGAAAGAGCAAGAGTTGTCCAAACTTGAAAGTATTTGCAGGAACTTCCTTTGGACGGGAGACCACAACAAAAGGGGGATTCCTAAAATCAAATGGTCCATCTGCACTAGCCAAAGAGATTGTGGGGGCCTTGGTATTCTGGACATGGGATGCATGGCTACCAATTTGGCAACAAAATGGATGATCAAGGCTTGGTGCAACGGGGAGACTTCGTGGCCCAAATTGATCTTCAAAAACAAGAACACGTTGACTTTGGTGGGATTCCTAAATTGGAAGAACCTTGACATTCTCACCCTTTTGTTTTCCCCGATCTTGGTGTTCTCGAAAGGTTCAAACCTTCTATGCTCCCTATGGAAGAGTTGGAATAAATTCAAAAGCTTTATAAGAATCAACAAGGATTGGAAGTGGGCAGCCGGTATCAAACAAACTGACTCTATCTAGTTTGTAATCCATGGCATCTGGAATGTGGAATTTTGGAACATCCAAAGTGCCAAGAGGCTCTGGAACAAGGGCTTCAAAGAATGGAAACATCCTTGGAATCAAGACACCAACCAATGGATCAACTTCAAGGATATCAACCCTAGCATCAACATTACCTATGAAGAATGGAATATTGTAAAAAGTATATGTCTTGCTTGGGACCGTTCTAAAGTCCGTCTTCTCATGGGACATGACTTGCCATGCTCGCTAGGTCTGAGGTGGTTCAATGGCAATCGCCTAAGAGATATCCCAAATGTCAAAGGAAACATTGACTATCAGATCAACCTTAACAAGAAGTGGTGCATGTCTTGGACGAGGCTACGGTGGGAAATGAAGTCCATGGCTATCTGGCACCCTCTTATAGAAAACAAAAAGTCTGTCCTCTTATGGAAAATTCTTCATAGGGGAATTTGGATCAACCTAACGGCTAGCAAAATTTGTGGGGTATCTCCCTAGTGCAAGCGTTGTTACTGGTCCATTGAAGATGTTGGTCACATCTTCTTTACTTGTCCCAACTCTAACAGAATTTGGCAGATTGTCGGAAAGAAAATTAGACTTCAGAAGAATATCAGCTGGAAACAAGCTCTTCTAGGAGAAGCGATTGGATGCTTGGCGACCCTCTGGAATGCCATCAGAGGGGAGGTCCTCTAGAAGATCTGGCAGGAAAGATGTGCTTATAACTTTGGTGACCCCCCGAAAGAGTGGTCGATCGAGAAATCGCTGTTCCTCCTCGGTAAAAGAATTGCCAACTGTAAGAAATCCCCCCCCCCCCCTTAGGCATCATAAAGCGCTTCTCTTAATCAACAAGAAGCTTAAACTCAAGTGGGCCCCACATGAGGGAGATGAGAGGGTGATTAAACTTCTCTGTAATGCCATCTAGACTTTGCAAGTTCTACCCCGGCTTTCTGGGACTTGGGGGGTCCCGTGGGCACTAGTCCCCTTCACTTGTAATTTTCTTTTCCTTTATTTAATACAAGTCCAAGAGACTAGGCTAAGGCCAAACTTCCTTTATTAAAAAAAAATGTGTTTGTCAACAAATCTGCACATTGCATATTAGTTGCTAGCATGATAAATAGGATAAGCTCCAAGGTGTAATGAACTTGTATTATCTCCAAAGATCATTGGAGATGTAGTATGCAAGCTTAATTTTGTATACAGTAATTTGATCCATAGTATGGCCTCTTAAGTAGCATTGGCCAATCCTCTATACTCTACCTCTGTAGAAGATAAAAAAACAGTAGGTTGCTTCTTTGAAGACCATGATATTGGCTTATCACCTGCAAATGAAAGGTATCCTGAGGTACTCCTCCTATCATCTTTGCATCCTACCCAATCTGCATCTAAGTAGATCTTAATGTCCAAGTCTGATGTATAAGGGAAATACAAACCATGATGTTGAGTACCCTTAAGGTACTTCAAGATTATTTTGGTAGCCTCCAAGTGGGGTGCCCTAGGATTGTGCATAAACTGACTTAACACACTTACTCCATAAACAATGTCAATCCTGGTCAAGGTAGCATAATTCAAGCTTCCCACTATGCTTTGGTAACCTGCAATGTTCTTAAGTACATCACCTTCATGAGCACTTAGTTTTAGGTTTACCTCCATTGGAGTACTTGCAACTTTGGCATCTTGCAAATGAAACTTCTTCAATATATCCTGTATATACTTCCTCTGAGTAATGTAAATTCCAGAGTTAGTATAGACTAACTCAATTTACATACATGTGTTACCTTGTTTGGGTCCTCAAATCTAGGAGGTTGTGACATGCACACCTCCTCTGAAATCCAGACATTTGGAAATGCATTTTTTACATCCAACTGATACATGTTCCAATTCTTTGATGCAACCACACTTACCAATACCCTGATGGTTGGCATATTGGCCACAGGTGAGAAGGTTTCTTCATAATCAATACCTTGGGTTTGTGCAAAACGCTTAGCCACAAGTCTAGCTTTGTACCTGCTTATTGACCCATCATAATTCCTTTTGATCTTATAGATCCAGCTAGAACTAATTACCTTCATAGACTCCTTCTTTGGTACTAGTTCCCAAGCATCATTTTCTTTGAGTGCTTCAATCTCCTCATCCATTGCTTCCTTCCATTTTGCCTTGGTCTTTGCTTCTTCATATGATGTTGGTTCTTCAATTGAAAAATATTTTGCAAGATAAACAGAGTGTTTACTAACAAGGGAAGTGTCATACCCATATCTGATTGGCTTCTTGCTCTCCCTTTGTGATCTCCTAATTGCTTGGTTGGAAGATTCAAGTATATCTTCCAATTTCTTCATCTTGAGTTTGCCTTTAGACTTCCATGCTTTGAACTCTTCAAGGTTGATGATCTCATCCTCTGAGTTGGTGTCTTCATTCTAAGTAGGCTACTCCCTAGGGAGGCTTGGAAACTCCTCTTCCAAGTCATAAGGTAGTTTTATCTTCCTGCATTCACTATCAAACCAAGAGTCATTTTCATCAAAGACAACATCTCTATTGACCATGAATCCCTTGTTTGAAGGATTGTAGAACCTATATCCTTTCTGATTTAGATCATATCCAATGAAGATGCACTTCTCTACCTTAGGGTCTAGCTTACCTCTTATATGAGAAGGGATATGCACATATGCTACACATCCAAATATTCTCCAATGATCAAGTGAAGGTCTTCTACCATGCCATGCTTCATATGGGGTCATCCCATCAAGTGATTTGGATGGCAACCTATTTACAAGATAAGTGGCAGTACATACACTCTCTGCCCACAAGTAGTTAGGTAATTTTTTCTCATTTAACATTGACCTAACTGTTTCAACAATCAATCTATTTCTTCTTTCTGCTACCCCATTCTGCTCAGGTGTATACCTTGTGGTAATTTCTCTCTTGATTCCTCTATCCTGCAAGAATGCATCAAAATCATTTGAGAAGTACTCACCTCCTCCATCTGACCTTAGCCTTTTTAAACTTCTCCCTGTTTGATTCTCAAAAGTGCAAGATACTTTATAAAGCAACTGAATGCTTCATCTTTGTGCTTCATAAAGTACAATACAGTCCACCTACTGTAATCATCAAGGAAAGATACATAATACCTTGATCCAGAGATTGAGGGATCTTGCTTGGTCCCCATACATCTGTATGAACAAGTTCTAGGTAGTCCTCATGCATGTAGCATTTCCTTGAGAAGGGTAACTTGTGAGAGTTTCCAAACTAACAAGCTCCACATTTATAAATAATGTTTTTCTTGGATACGTTAGGTATTGATGAGTCCTAATGCCCAAGAGAAAAAGTGAGTATACAAGCCTTAGTTTTGCCCAAATTACTCGATTTTGCCCACTTGGCCTACTCTAAGTCACAAAAGAATGCTCGAATCTATCCGTGGAAGAGAGGAATTAAAATCCCCTAATGTATATCCAATCATAGATCTCAAACCATATCTCTTTCTTTCCCTCTCTCTCAAGTTCGTTCGATTATGCACATGCACACACATAGTCATTCCCTTTACCCGATCTTTCTATCACTCGTGTTCTCATGCCCTTTTTCCCCCACGTGCACTCACTCTCTTCCTTTTCTCACTCTTTCACACACTCTCTTAATCACACATACTCTCACACATGTGTTTCACACACACACCAGCACAGCCACACCCAATTGTTCACTTTTCCCCTTTCACTCACACATTCAGCTGCAACCTCACACACAATTGCACTCTCGAGACACCTTCCCTCACCTACAAACACAACCGCATGCGGGCGTTCCCCCCATAGTTCTTACTTAGGTTGATTTAATGTTTCAAAATCTGCACTCCAGTCCTCTACCTGAACCTTAGAGTTTAATTTTTCTTTGATATCTTTGAAGCACCATGCTAAGGCAATGATAGCACTTTGCAAAAATTGAAATATGGTTTACGCATGCTTGCTGCACCGTTATGTCTTCACGAGAGTGTACATGCTCCCTAAGCATCCATAGGAATTTGTCCCCGTAGGGTATCTATTGCTTATGATCACTTATTCACCATCAGTTTGGGGTGCCACGTCAATCTATTTATGTTTTAGTAACCACATGCATGTTTTAGCACTTCAAAGGATACCACCTATCGAACCACCCGAAACACGAGAAAGTTCTACATACTCCAAGGTTCCGCTTTGTGTGAAAAGCCAGGTCTTATCACATCGCAGCTCTCAAGTATCTCATGTCAAGCGTATGTACACATCTATGATTAAGGCACGACCCCCAGTTCTTGATATGCTTCCTAGTGAACAACCATATTCATCCTTAATTCAAAACAAATGCTCGTATTACTGTAGCCACACAGATCTAAAGCCCAACCTCACTACAGGCTCCAACTGCGTGGCTTTACCCCTGGAACACGATCCCAATATATATGCTGCCCCACATTCTCTACTAATGACCGATCTACTTACGCTATTCACAAGCATATACAAACACACCAACACAAACCCCTAGGTAGTCAAGTAGTTGGGGCCACTTATACAAATGCTAATATGGAAGGTACTAACTTACCATTTTAGTGTGCAATTACATATTTGATCTAACATCTGAACCCATGTTTTAGTCAGTGCTTACCAAGAAATAACAGGAATGGAGGACAGACAGATATAGACTAACACACTTCCGAGCTATATACGTTAAGTCATGCTAAGCACGCGATCTAGATCCGATCACAACTCTAAATAACCTCTCGATTTCTAATGAACAACAGTGTTAATACTTGATGTTGCAATCCCAGAGTGCTTGTTCATATCTCCACATATAGGAAAAACAAAGCAAATTCAAAACACACCTGTTGGAGGAATCTGAGCAGTGTTTTTGCCCACTAATATACAAGAGCTTTTCTTAATCAGTGGAAAATCAACCTTACAATACACATCAGCATACCAGTTTCCCGTTCTTTATGTTTGCGCTCTGTGGCCTTGGTCGAAATGGAGAAGCATCTCATGGTTGCTAAATCATCAAATCAAGATCACAACAAAAGGATTTTGAGAGCAGCCATTGTATGAGATCCTCTCAGCATCAAACACTTCCTTGGTGCTGGTGATTCCTCGATGCTCTCTGTACACACTCGCTAATTCCTCCCCTGTCAAAACATACCAGCAGTCCCTGTTTTCAGCAGTAGAGGAACTACCCAAATGTATTCTCTCGCCTCCCTGTATCACTTCACCTTCTGGAGACTCCTATCCATCCTGCCCAAATCTTCATGCAGCAACCATTTGCATGCTTCCTCAGACATTGAAATCTTTAGCATACATATCTCTGCTCAGATGAGCTACAAAATCCAACTCTTTATACTCCTTCACATGACCCTGATTCTCCATTCTTATTCCATCAGCACAACCTTCTCGACCTTCTTTGTGTGCTATTGTCACCCTCTAGAGTGTACTGCAAAGGGGTCCCTTTGCTCTCTTTGAATAAGATCTTTCTTAGGAAGACCTTGAAACAGAAATGATGCCCCTCCCAAAGGCTACTCCATCCAACCATCATCCCTCATCTAGAACTTCTTCAGTGCTGGGTTTTGTTCTATAATCCTTCTACTCTCAAGATTTCTCCATGAAAATAGGTCTCGCCATAGCTTTTGTCAGAATCTCTTCATCTGTTCATCCTGTGGTGAAGCATTTTATAGGTCATTTCCAACTCACTCTCCAAGAGCTCTAGTGGTAAATGTTCAGTGATTAAATTTTTTTTTGGTAGTGTTTTATTCATAGGGTCCTTCATTAATTAAAAGAACTCTCCTTCTGCAAAGAGGAGCATCTATTCCATCCAATATTCCTTCATGCCCATATAAAATTTAAGGACACGAGAAAGACCACGACTGCACATAAGCGATTTCACAATGCCATAAAATTTCCAGGTCAGATTATCGTGCCCATTCTTCATGTCCACATCATGATAGACCTTGGCAGCAGGTTTCTACGCAAAAACGAGGGTTCGAGCAACATCCCTTAAGAGAACCTTGTGCAACAGGCTGTCATATATAAACCTTCAACAAAGCTTGTAATCTTCAAACAGGCCCAACTGCATCCACTGCTAGATCGATCTCCAAACAAAGGTAATGGGAGACACTCTCACTTTCTTTCTCTATACAAAACGTGAGCCAGACACCCCCTTTTCCTTCTCAGTGCAATCTTGCAATGTATTGTTTCCTAGTTCAAAACTGATCCATCCTCCCACGATCTTCCTCCTTACTTCATGAATGAGACCTCCAATTCCCCTTTTCCCTCCCAGATAGGAGTGATGATGGGAGTCTCTACTTGCATGTTGTTTCCTCTTCAAGTTCTACCACAACACTTCGATCCCATCTCCTCCTACCTCGTCCTTCCCAAATACTTGAAGAAAAACCTCCTTTGCTGCTACCCTCGATGTCCTCATCTCTGCATCACCTGTACTCAAAATCACATAGAAATACAAAGATAGGGCAACCTTGTCTTCCTCACATATCTCCACAAGCACTCCCCTAGAAAACTAAAAAAGACCAGACAAAATCGTTCGCCCCCAAAGAGAGAGTGGAGAGAGAGAATGAGAGAGTCAAAGAGACAGAGAGAGAGAGAGAGAGAGAGAGAGAGAGAGAGAGAGAGAGGAAAAGAGTGGGGAGGGGAGATTTTTTCTTCCTTTTCTTTTCCCCCCACTAACCCACTCCCCATGACACCCCACTCCCCCTCACTTATGCACGTGCACACTTTTTCTCTTTTTTTTCTTCTTTGTTTTTATTTCCTCTCTTGTTTTTTTTTAAATACAGTTTTTTTCATTTATTTTTTTACCTTTTCTAGTATTTTTTCTTTGTGTGTGATATTTTCTTTCTCTTTTTTTTTATGTTTCATTTTTTTTATTCCTTACTTTTATTTTCTTCTTGTTTTTTCTTAATTTGTTTTTTTTATAATTATATATGTACCCCTCCTTTTTATGCACAATAGAGCAACTAGTGAAGCGAGCACCAGAAAACCACATAAAAAACAAGTGCATTCATGCACTACCCATCCATGGACAAAGTTGCTGCCACAATTGCACCTCATTCCTCCTCTTTGCCTTTGTTACCTCTTTCCTTGGTGCTCGTGTTGTACTGCTCCATGACATGATCTCAGAGATAGCCCGCACACCTTCTTCCCTCCTCCAAAATAGTAGATCCCCTAGGGATAGATGCCTAAATGATTCTACATCTCCCTTGCAAAATCTCCTGAAATGAAACAGCTACTCTACAAACGAAAGTACGTTGGTGCAAAAAAACAACAATATATACAGCTAACATACTCCCCTCCTTCTTCTTGCGAAGTTGTCCCCGACGAGCCAATTAGCACCTACACTCAAACCATTCAAGTCATCGACGATGCATCAATGCACATTCACATACCTCATACTTATTCTATCTCTTTTCACCGGCATACCTGCAACCACACTAAATCAACATCCATTAGTCATAAAAAATCAGTCACTTCACTTACCAACTTTGTCCATTTTCTTCTATCTTCACCGCCATGTCCACCTGTCTACAAACTTCATCAAAACATTAGAACCTTTTTTCATCAACCACTCAATCGACTACCAAAATGAAAAGACAACCATATCAATAATCCACATCACACAGATATACTCAGCACACACATCATGATCCCGTATCACACATGCATTCTCGTCGCACACAACATACCCATGCCAACAGAAAGTGGAACCACATTTCCTTCCTGACACTCTTCTCGGCTATCCAATCAATACCTCATGAATCTCCTATTCCACATGCATACTCAACCTACTTTTCACACGCACCATATTTATGTAAACAAGTACCATTCTTAAATTTCATTTTTTTTATGCCCTACCCCGCTATATTGCCACCTCCCAAATCCTTCTTTTGTTTCTCATCGATTCCTCTTGTCTATTTGTCATGCCTCTTTGACCTAGAGTCTCCTATTCCCACTTGCCTTCCTATCTATCTCTCGGTTTTTTTTTTTGCTTGCTCATCGACTAGATCATATGCTAGGTCACCACCACCTTTCTGAAAATGATGGACACATGACAAAGACGTCTCAAGCCTAACGTGAGCTCACCTCGACAAGACCGCTCATCATCAACGTGATTACAGACTTCACAAGTCGTTGCAGCACCTAAGAGCAAAACTGACACTTCTCGAAGGTTTGCAGACAAACAAGGTACCTAGCACGATTGGATCCCTCAAGTCCAAGCCTTCCACAAACACTTCGCACCCAAAATCCTAGCCAAGCTTAAGCTTCGATTTGACATGTTTCATCGGGAGCCCACACATAACCCAAATCCCCACAACACATACACACATTCACATCTGAGCATCATGCTCTCTCACCTCTCTTCTGTCCCCCCTCGAGCGAGGAATTTTTCTCATCCTTTTTTTTCCACATTTTTCTCTCTTTTTTTTTTCATCATTTTTCCACATATTTAATCACACTTGCCGGCCTATGCCAAAGCTGGATGCAACTCGTGGACTCGACCACCCGATCGAGTTTTTTCCACCCATCTACCAACCCAACGCAGCGTGCAACACACAGACGGCTAGCCCTATGCAAAACCGACATCGGTTCGTGGCTTTGATCACCCAGCCAAGTTGGATCCACCCACCTATCGGCCCACATAGGCACGTAACCATATGCACAAAGGCATAAACATATATTTTTTCTCTTTTTTTTTTCATTTTTCCATTCCTGCATCTCGAGAATTAGGAGACTTTTGAAAGGATCTTTTCCCAACCATCCCGATCATGACATACACATATAAAAACTCCCTGTGGACTTCCTGATGAGACACCTCTCCTCTCTGCTGCTACTCAAGCCAAAATCTGGCCACTAATGCCATGGTCAACTTTTCCTCTCGAAACCTGCACACACTAACTACCTTGTCGACCTGAAAACCCTGAAAAAATGCCATTTCAGTCCTAAGTATACAACAGACTTGGTCCATCCGTCCTCACGTCTCTGATTCACAATCCCACAAAGCAAACCCTAATCAGAACCAACCCATCCTCACCGACATCCATCACATCATCTATTCTTTTTCATCTCCAACCTGTGCCTCGCAGAGATTCCATCTCACATGATAAATAACGTGAAAAGCTACCATTAGCCATTGTACCCTTCAATGCCTCAAGCCTCACCGCTAAGTCCCTTAATCCGTGTTTACTTTGCTCAATATCACTTTGATATTGGAACAGGTCACAATCGATGCTTCGGAACCGATTCCATATTTGCTCCATTTCTCCATCTAACTATCTCATCCTTTTTTCGGATCCTTGGGGAACATCCTCCCTCTTCTCAACTCGAACGGTCAACTTCTCGACTTCCTCTCTAATCGATCTTTCCTCCCAAATCCTACTCTATTTTCTACATCCAGATCATCTACCTTCTTTGACAATTCATTCTTCATCCTTTCTAACTCTGTTTCGAACGCATCCAACCTGTCCAACACCGCTTTCAACTCTTCCTCCATTTTCCCTACTTTTTGGTCCCCTTTTACACATTTCCTTCTCTCATCGTCTCTCTGACTCATCCATCTATCGAGCTCTCCTTTCAACCTCCCATTTTCTTTTTCCAATTCTACCATTTTCTTATCACTCCCTACCTGGGCATAACTAATCTTCACTAACTCCAACTCAAAGTCCTCACTGATCCTACCTGCTTGGTCACTGTATCTACAGATAACTTCTTGCACTCTCCTAATCTCCTACTCTCCTTGCTCAATCCGTCTCACCAAGTCATGCTCGTGTTGGATTTCATCTTCGGCTGTAAACCCATAGCAATCTACTATCACTAAGTCAGTGCTCATCTCCAAAACCTCTCTTTCTATGTCTTTGCCCTTCCTAACAATCTCTCCACTCTCAAGCATTTCAATTCTCTTTTTCAAGTTTTTGTTTTCTCTTTTCAACGATTTGTTTTTGCTTTCCATGCATTTCACTTTCTCCTCCCATTTCTCTAAGACGGCCTTTATTTCAGTTTGATTTTTCTCTAATCTCTCCATCTTGGTATTGTCGTTGTCTCGCTCCTCACGTATCCAATTCACTTGACATTGTAGACTTTCCATGATCTTTGCTAAAACTTTATCACCTTCCCTCGCATAGCCAACATCCTTATCTATTGATAGCTTCTCAAAGCTATTGGTCATGCTAATTGGTTGTATGAGCTTGGGTATGACCCCACTTTTCCTTGAGGTCCCTATCGATGGAGAAGCCTCACCATTTTCAACCACCACATAGAGAGAAGAGAGAGAAGAACTAGGTTTTTTGATTGAGACATTCTCGGAAGAGAATCCCTTTACCTTGCACACATGCTCGCATAAGCTCTTCTTTCCACAATCCCTACACATGGGTACAAAGTCCAAAGGAGTACACACTCGAGGGCAAAATTTGGCAATATGTCCAATTTTCTTGCAACACCACCATCTCACATAGTTTGAGATTGGGCCAAACCGTGGACCTCTATTCATATGATTCCTCATTGTTCACCTGAATTCACTTTGTCCATTAGCCTGTCCAAAATTCATTTCCCTCGTGCCGACCTTCTAAAAGTCCCTAACTTGCATTCTTTGTGACATCTTTTTACCTAGGCCAACCCACTCAATCTGGGCTGACGGGCTATGCCGCACAATTGGGGCACCGAGCGTACTCGTGGCACCACTCTATGAGGAGTGCCAAGACAACTCCCCAGCGGGATTGCCAAATGATGAGTCCTAATGCCCAAGAGAAAAAGTGAGTATACAAGCCTCAATTTTGCCCAAATTACTCGATTCTACCCACTTGGCCTACTCTAAGTCACCAAAGAATGCTCGAATGTATCCGTGGAAGAGAGGGATTAAAATCCCCTAATGCATATCCAATCATAGATCTCAAACCGTATCTCTCTTTCTTTCCCTCTCTCTCAACTTCGTTTGATTATGCACATGCACACACATAGTCATTCCCTTTACCCGATCTCTCTATCAGTCGTAATCTCATGCCCTTTTTCCACCACGTGCACTCACTCTCTTTCTTTTCTCACTCTTTCACACACTCTCTTAATCACACATACTCTCACATGTGTTTCACACACGCACCAGCACAACCACACCCCCTTGTTCACTTTTCCCCTTTCACTCACACACTCAGCTGCAACCTCACACACAATTGCACTCCCGAGATACCTTCCCTCACCTAAAAACACAACCGCATGCGGGCGTTCCCCCCATAGTTCTTACTTAGGTTGATTTAATGTTTCAAAATCCGCACTCTATTCCTCTACCTGAACCTCAAAGTTTAATTTTTCTTTGATATCTTTGAAGCACCATGCGAAGGCAATGATACCACTTTGCAAAAATTAAAATATGGCTTATGCATGCTTGTTGCACCGTTATGTCTTCACAAGAGTGTACATCCTCCTTAAGCGTCCATAGGAATTTGTCCGCGTAGGGTATCTATTGCTTATGATCACTTATTCACCATCAATTTGGGGTGCCATGTCAATCTGTTTATGTTTTAGTAACCACATGCATGTTTTAGCACTTCAAAGGATACCACCTATCGAACCACCCGAAACACGGGAAAGTTCTACATACTCCAAGGTTCCACTTTGTGTGAAAAGCCAGGTCTTATCACAATGCAGCTCTCAAGTATCTCATGTCAAGCTTATGTACACATCTATGATTAAGGCACGACCCCCAGTTCTTGATATGCTTCCTAGTGAACAACCATATTCATCCTTAATTCAAAACAAATGCTCGTATCACTGTAGCCACACAGATCTAAATCCCAACCTCACTACAGGCTCCAACTACGCGGCTTTACCCCTAGAACACGATCCCAATATATATATGCTGCCCCACATTCCCTACTGATGACTGATCCGCTTATGCTATTTACAAGCATATACAAACACACCAACACAAACCCGTAGGCAGTCAAGTAGTTGGGGCCAATTATACAAATGCTAATACGGAAGGTACTAACTTACCATTTTAGTGTGCAATTACGGATTTGATCTAACATCAGAACCCATGTTTTAGTCTATGCTTACCAAGAAATAACACGAATGGAGGATAGGCAGATATAGACTAACACAGTTCCGAGATATATACGTTAAGTCATGCTAAGCAGGCAATCTAGACACTATCACATCTCTAAATAATCTCTCGATTTCTAATGAACAAAAGGGTTAATACTACGTATGCATTCAGATTATCACTTTACCCATTCATTTAAGGCGTTCACAATGAAGTTCTGCAGCACATTTGAATCGATTATGAATATCTGTTTAGCATAACAGTTATACTTGATGTTGCAATCTCAGAGTGCTTGTTCATATCTCCACATACAGGAAAAAAAAAGCAAATTCAAAACACACCTGTCGGAGCAATCTGAGTAGTGTTTTTGCCCACTGATATACAAGAGCTTTTCTTAATCAGTGGAAGATCAACCTTACAATACACACCAGCATACCAGTTTCTTGTTCTTTATGTTTGCGCTCTGTGGCCTTGGTCGAAATGGAGAAGCATCTCATGGTTGCTAAATCATGAGATCAACATCACAACAAAAGGATTTTGAGAGCAGCCATTGTATGAGATCCTCCGAGCAGCAAACACTTCCTTGGCGCTGGCGATTCCTCGATGCTCTCTGTACGCACTCGCTAACTCCTCCCCTGTCAAAACATACAAGTAGCCCCCTTTTTCAGCAGTAGAGGAATTGCCCAAATGTATTCTCTCGCCTCCCTATATCACTTCACCTTCTCAAGACTCCTATCCATCCTGCCCAATTCTTCATGCAGCCACCATTTGCATGCTTCCTCAGGCATTGAAATCTTTAGCATACATATCTCTGCTCAGATGCGCTACAAAATCCAAACCCATTAGGGGAAAAAATGAACCCTGCATGGGCCTTTTAGATTAAGGAGTGATTAAGCATTGACCAATGAGAAGAGGGTGGTGGACACAGTCTAGTGGCTTAATCCCCTAGGCTAGGCATAGCCTTCCCTTGTTTTTTTGTGGTCAACCATGACAAAACCAAGAAGAATTCGTGGGTTTCCTTTTGAGAGTGGTTTTCAAAAGCCTACGAATCAATTACAGCCCTTGGATCGCTTGGAAGATCCAAAGGTTTGGGTAAAATGACAAAAGTCAAGGCTACTTTGATCTTCATCCCTTGGATTGCCTTGAGAATAGAAGGCTACGATTGATGCAATCATTGCAAAATGTGCCAGGCTTCTCCACCGTTTGATCGGGCTCAGAATCGGACGCTCACATTTGAATTCCATCAAGAAAAAGCGGTTGCATCTCTAGCCTTTGGATGGACAGCGATCGCATGGCTGGGATTGATCTTATATATCAGATTGGCGCCTTTCCATGTTAGCCATCCGATGGGCACTCAAATCCAATGGTTGACGTCAACGCCCAAATTCCTCTCAGCCCCATTTGCGGCCGATCGTAGGATCTTCCAAAATCGGACGGTTGGAAAATCTGCAGAGCGTGTTCGAATCCACTGTGCTCTCTCCCACCGAATTTAATGTGCTCTCTCTCTAACTTTCAAATCTTTAAATATAAACCATTGATCAAATCCATGCAAAGGTAAGAAATTCTCACGATATGGGAGTTCACAGAAACTTTTCATGAAACATTATTTTATGTTGCAATACCACTAGTGGTTTGGAGGGAGTTCATAGAAACTTTTCATGAAAAATTATTTTATGTTGCGATACCACTAGTGGTTTGGAGTAGGCTCCTAATCTCATAGATTAAGCTTTTTAATCCCTAAAAATTAGGGATCCTTACAAGGCCCATGCAAGGTCCATTTTTTCCCCTAATGCCATGGCTCTTTATACTCCTTCACATGACCCTGATTCTCCATTCTTATTCCATCAGCACAACCTTCTCGACCTTCTTTGTGTGCTATTGTCACCCTCAAGAGTGTGTTGCAAAGGGGTCCCTTTGCTCTCTTTGAATAAGATCTTTCTCAGGAAGACCTTGAAACAGAAATGATGCCCCTCCCAAAGGCTACTCCATCCAACCATCATCCCTCATCTAGAACTTCTTCAGTGCTAGGTTTTGTTCTGCAATCCTTCTACTCTCAAGATTTCTCCATGAAAATAGGTCTCGCCATAGCTTTTGTCAGAATCTCTTCATCTGTTCATCCTGTGCTGAAGCATTTTATAGGTCATTTCCAACTCACTCTCCAAGAGCTCCAGTGGTAAATGTTCAGTGATTAAAATTTTTTTGGTAGTGTTTTATTCATAGGGTCCTTCATTAATTAAAGCAACTCTCCTTCTGCAAAGAGGAGCATCTATTCCATCCAATATTCCTTCACGCCCATTGAAAATTTAAGGACACGAGCAAGACACGACTGCACATAAGCGATTTGGCAATGCCATAAAATTTCTAGCTCAGATTATGTTTCTAAGCAAAAATGAGGGTTTAGCAACATCCCCTAAGAGAGCCTTGTGCAACAGACTGTCATATATAAACCTTCAACAAAGCTTGTAATCTTCAAACAAGCCCAACTACATCCACTGCTAGATTGTTCTCCAAACAAAGGTGATGGGAGACACTCTCACTCCCTTTCTCTATACAAAACATGAGCCAGACACCCCCTTTTCCTTCTAAGTGCAATCTTGCAATGTATTGTCTCCTGGTTCAAAACTGATCCAGCCTCCCACGATCTTCCTCCTTACTTCGTGAATGAGACCTCCAATTCCCCTTTTCCCTCCCAGATAGTAGTGATGATGGGAGTCTCTCTTTGCATGCTCTTTCCTCTTCAATTTCTACCACAACACTTCGATCCGATCTCCTCCTACCTCGTCCTTCCCAAATACTTGAAGAAAAACCTCCTTTGCTGCTCCCCTCGATGTCCTCTTCTCTGCATCACCTGTATTCAAAATCACATAGAAAAACAGAGATAGGGCAACCTTGTCTTCGTCACATATCTCCACAGGCACTCTTCCAGAAAACTAGAAAAAGACCAGACAAAATCGTTCACCCCCAAAGAGAGAGTGGAGAGAGAGAATGAGAGAGTTAAAGAGAGAGAGAGAAGAAAAGAGTGGGGAGGGGAAATTTTTTCTTCCTTTTCTTTTTCCCCCCACTAACCCACTCCCCCTGACACCCCACTCCCCCTCACTTATGCACGTGCACACTTTTTCTCTTTTTTTCTTCTTTGTTTTTTTTTCTCTCTTTTTTTTATAAATACAGTTTTTTTCATTTATTTTTTTACCTTTTCCAATATTTTTTCTTTGTGTGTGATTTTTTCTTTCTCTTTTTTTTTCTATTTCATTTTCTTATTCCTTACTTTGATTTTCCCCTTGTTTTTTCTTAATTTGATTTTTTTTATAATTATATGTGTACCCCCCCTTTTTATGCACAATAGAGAAACTATTGAAGCGAGCACCAACAAACCACATAAAAAACAAGTGCATTCATGCACTGCTCATCCATGGACAAAGTTGCTGCCACAATTGCATCTCATTCCTCTTCTCTGCCTTTGTTACCTCTTTCCTTGGCGCTCGTGTTGTACTACTCCATGACATGATCTCAGAGATAGCCCGCACACCTTCTTCCCTCGTCCAAAATAGTAGATCCCCTAGAGATAGATGCCTGAATGATTCTACATCTCCCTTGCAAAATCTCCTGAAATGAAACAACTACTTTGCAAACGAAAGTAGGTTGGTGCAAAAAAACAACAATATATAAGGCTAACAGGTATCCCAAGCACACATTGATCATTCTGCATACTTGTTTCAAGGTTCTTTCACCTACATGCCCTAATCTTTTATGCCAAATTTCAAGCTCTAATAATGTTTGATCTTTATAACTATAAAGTGCAATGTTCCTTGTATCCTCAAGTTCAAAAGTGAATAGTCTACCTGTCCTTTCTCCTTTGGAAATTCTCTTGAACCCATGCTTGGGATCCTCCACAAATGCTCCATATTGGTTGAATCTAACCCGAAAACCTTTTTCCACAATCTTTCCAATGCTCATCAAATTCTTGGTAATAGTTGGTACATATAGAACCCTACTCAACATATTTTTGTTCCCATCAGAGGTCTTAACATTTCCAACTTTAATCACTGATTTCTTGGTGTCGTCACCTGTTTGTACCTGATGCTTACCCTTTGGTTCATCAAGGTCAGAGAGAAGAGCTAAATTTCTTGCCACATGATTTGAGCATCCTGAGTCAATGTAGAAGAGATGGTCATCATTTATACCTGGTTTTGAAGTCATGTTCATAATCACAAGAGAATATTCTTGCTCCTCTCTATAGTTGTTGTAATCCTTTTTGGATTTCTATCCTCCTTGGTAGTTGCTATCTAGTTGTTGTTGTAGTTGTTGTTGTATCCTTGGTGGTGATTAAATCTGCCTCTTGATTGTGTGTATCCACCTCTTTGATAACCTCTACCTCTCTGGTTCTTGAAGTTCCTGAAACACTCATCTGTAGTATGATTTGATAAACCACAAATATTGCATGGTGAGGAGTTATAGGGTCTCCCCCTACCTTGCTTACCTCCTCTACCCCTTCCTCTTGAAGATCTACCTCTCTGTGCATAGTTGGCTTGGGAGGTAGTTCTTTCATCTTCTACCTTCTTGTTCTTGCCTTTCTCTTTAGACTTATTCTTATCACTATATAGGGCAGAAGAGCTATTACCTCTTGATGAATCTCCATTCTAATTGAGATTTTCTTCATGGGTAAATAGTTGCCCCATGAGTGTGGTAAGGTCTCGAATCTGCATGTCCATGTATAGATCCATGAGAGTTGTGAAGCTCTCCCATTTGTCATCACCTTTAATACCATTGATTACTTGCCTTACAATATGCTCTTCTTCAATTTCTTCTCCTATGCTTGCCAACTAATCTGCTACATCTTTAACTTTGGTCACATACTCTGAGATAGCTTGCTTAGGTTGTTTTCTTTGAGTTGTGAATTCAATCCACAATTGATTCTTCTTGGCCCTTGTGTTGGAAGAGAAATAAGAAGACAATGTTTCCTAAGTCTCTTGGGATGTCTTACAGTTCCTAATATGTGGAAGAAGAAAATAAGCGATTGAGTTGAGTAAGTAAGACCTTGCTAATGCATCCTTGGCACACCATGTGTTGAGTCTTTCATGTTCTTCCCTTGTTGGTTGTCTTTTGCTTCTGAATATGGCATCTCCCCATCTCTCGAGGTGTATCCATAGAGGCTCCTTCCTTGTGAATATGTCTTCATCCTTAGAGACCATTCTTGATAGTTGTTCCTATCCAATTTATCAATGAAAGAAGGAAAACCATCTCCCATTTTACCTTAGCTTTGCTCTGATACCACTCTTGGGAAAGATGGATGGACACTTCAAGTGAGGAGTTGGTACAACCAAATCCTGCTTAGTACCAGCCTATGTACTTTGGAAATGATGTATGAAAAGATTGAATCAAAAGACTACTTCCAAATAGAAGACTCAATGAAAACCTTCTATTTTGATCATACACCTGCTGCTTGTAATACTGAGAGCTACCAGTACAGTAGGGATGGGAAAAATTCCTTTTAGAGGTATCTAATTAGCTTAGTAAGCTAATGGTTCCAAGTGGAATCACTTGAAATGATCCACTATACACAGAGAAATCAATTTAGCAAATAGATCATTACCCCCGATTTTTAGGACCTCTACAGAGTTTGACCATTGAGTGCTTCGGCATAGTTTTCTCCAAATTGCCTGAATGGTTTTGCTTCAAAACTCTGTTACAATGTAGATAACTTG
Source organism: Ceratopteris richardii (assembly GCA_020310875.1). Classification (NCBI taxonomy): domain Eukaryota; kingdom Viridiplantae; phylum Streptophyta; class Polypodiopsida; order Polypodiales; family Pteridaceae; genus Ceratopteris; species Ceratopteris richardii. The sequence continues at coordinate 208,904,476 of CM035406.1, forward strand.
GAGCTGATTTGCACAAGCTATAGATCATTGAATTTGGTCGAGAAATGAGTGAGATATGGGCAGCCAAAGTTGACAGTTAGAAGTGACTATAACAAAGATATCACAGATGAACAATGTAGATATAATGCATTAATGAACACTGTCGTACAAGATCATAGGCTTGGTAATCATAGCCTTATGATGGAGAATAGTGTAGGCTACAGTGTAGGCCTTACACACATACAAAATCACAATGGAAAGCTCCGAAATTGACTACTCTACCCGCGACTTTTTCAAGTGATCTTTTATAGGTGTTACATTCTAATTTGAATTTGAATTCACTTTTGGCTCTCTCTAAAAGTGATCCTTCATTCTAGGAAATATTCCCCCAATGAAGTAGATACTTTTCTAACTAACAAGTCCACGAGTTTTCTTGGTAGGTGATTACAAATATTCAAAAGTAAAAGAGAGAATTTTACAAACGGTAAAGATGAAATCTTTCTTAGCAATTGTTTCCATGGAGCTCCATATGTGTATGAACTACAAGCCAAATGTGTAGGCTTGTGATTTGCACCAAAAACATACGTATACACATACACATAGACATACACATCCACACATGCATACACACACATGCACATGCACATACACACATATACATATGCACATACACTTACATATACATGTGCACATACACAGACATACACATACACATACACATACACATACACATACACATACACATACACATACACATACACATACACATACACATACACATACACATATGCATACACATACACATACACATACACATACACATACACATACACATACACATACACATACACATGCGCATACACATGCACATACACATACACATACACATACACATACACATACACATACACATACACATACACATACACATACACATACACATGCACATACACATACACATACACATACACATACACATACACATACACATACACATACACATACACATACACATACACATACACATACACATACACATACACATACACATACACATACACATACACATACACATACACATACACATACACATACACATACACATACACATACACATACACATACACATACACATACACATACACATGCACATACACATACACATACACATACACATACACATGCACATACACATACACATACACATACACATACACATACACATACACATGCACATACACATACACATACACATACACATACACATACACATACACATACACATACACATACACATGCACATACACATACACATACACATGCACATACACATACACATACACATACACATACACATACACATACACATACACATACACATACACATACACATACACATACACATACACATACACATACACATGCACATACACATACACATACACATACACATACACATACACATACACATACACATACACATACACATACACATACACATACACATACACATACACATACACATGCACATACACATACACATACACACACATGCACATGCACAAACATATCTACATGCAAATGCACATACACATACACATACACATACACACATAAAAATATACTTATACACATACATATGCACATACACACATGCACATATATATACACATGCATATGCACATGCAGATGCATGCAAATACAAATGCATGCACATGCAATGCATGCATATGCACATGCCCATGCATGCCCATACGTATACACATGTATATACAGACATACACATGTATATACACACATACACATTAAGAAACAAAAGAAAGGATTCATCAATGGTAGTTCAATCTTCAAAGTGGTTATATATGTATGGGAAGGAATTGATTACATTAAGGAGTCTTCCCAAAGCACCCTCTTCATCAAGATCAAGTTTGACAAAGCTTACAACAAATTGAAGTGGGATTTCCTTGTTCAATCTCTCAAGCCTTATTGGATGCCGGTTTCCTTAATTTTGGGAGAGCTCATCTGCTTAAGATGATCATTAATAGATAGCTCCTCTTGACTTTCAATCGCAAGCACTCTATTAGACAAGGTTTTCAGCTTTTCCCTTTTTTTTTGCCATTTTCTCGTATGGGCTCAGTTGCTTGGTTAATACTTAAGCGCAAATAGGTCATATTTGGGGCCCTTTTTCCCCCAAACCCAAGATCGTATATTTGTAAGAGTCTTTGATAATGAAACCAATTTTTTTCAGCAAAATGATTATGGGTGTGTATTGAGCTTTTGGAATCACCTAGATAATTTTTATGAAGCTCTTATTGGTTGCGTCCACAATTTCTTTTTGATCAAGGGTAGTAGAAGCTCTCTAGGAGTCAAATATTTTCGATGTTGCGTATCTCTTTGGGCTTTGGCATTTCATGGGATAGGATTTATATTGGATTCTTACTAAGCTGGATGAAACGCTTAGTTACTAGAACGGTACAAAAACTCTTTTGGTGGGGTGTGTGATGGTAATAAACAAATTATTCCCTCCTTTTTCATCTACTTCTTAACTTGTAGGAGGCCTAGTGCTAAGCACCTATCAACTTTGGAAAGGATTTATAGAAATTTCATCTAGACATGGATCCCAACAAAAGGGTGTGCCTAGAATCAAATGGGAAATCTACTCTAATCCAAAGGAGAGGGGTAGCTTGGGTATTCTTGATGGGGAAGCCTTAGCCAACAAGTTTGTATCCAAATCGAAACAAAGAACTTCTTCATACATTTCCTAGTTCAACCTTAGTGGGCCTCGAGTTCTATAAACCTTACTATGCCAGGTGTCTAACCTCTTCTTTGGGGAATACGAAGGATCCCAAGCGTCTCAAATCAATCTTAGGAATACATCGTCATAACCCAAGACACAGCGACTAAAAGTTAAGTTTCTGGTTTCTTCATCGTGTTTAACTGTAATTGAAACTGTTTTCTATTTCAAAGGCTGTCTCGCATGTTTCATGACAATTGGACGGTCAAAGAATGTCTCTCACATGTCTGATTAGTTTCAAGGACGTTCAAAGCAATCAACTAAGATGAACATGTCTCATACAAATCTTTTCCATAACTCTAACGTTCCTTAGTTGGCAAGGCCATCTTTCATTTCAAATCTTTGGTGTGTGTAAATGTGCGTGTTTATATATCTTTTTCTCTTTGAATACGATAACAGAAGCATCAAACAACTGTTCCGTCACGTCTCATGAAAATACAACAAGGATGTTTGAGAGGGCGAAAAAATCGAGTCGTAAAAAAAAAATAATGAGAGCATATGCGTAGAACGGAGAGAGCATGCTGAATATATCATCCTCAAAAAACATGTGTTTTTGAGGTGGCATATCCTGATTGCAAGTTACGTGTGTCACATAACTATACAGTAAATTTTCTTATTCAGCAACCATAAGCAAAGCTTATCATAAACAACCTCAATTTCAATTTCGAGTACATACTGCAATATTTCAAGATTAGATATCTTAGATTCTATTCAAAGATTTTTCTTAATGACATGCAATCTCTTGATCATCATGACCTGCAATGAATAGATCATCCATTATATATGAACATATAAACACAATCTTTATATACAATGATGCATTTCTTACAAGTTCATGGGAATTCGACGACTCTTTGGCCTTTACAAAAAAGAGTTAAAATACATAAAATAATATTTATATGATGAAAATTAGATGGAAGTGGACAAAAATAGGCCTATAAACACATTATGATGCGTTTTTTGTCCATGCAAGCATCATCTACATTGATTCCTATCTTCGATTTTTATGTTTTATTGCGCCTTGATCTAGATATGCTCATCTGAAGCGGGATATTCCAACATCATGTTCTTTGAGGTGATTTTTTCTTACTTCGTGACATGCTCATATACGTTCCATATTCTCTGCATGAGCTATCAGTCATAGATGGCTCATGATTTATGCGGATTTCCTATCCCTCATTTGGTACATTTTTAAAAAGGGATGCGATCGTCCTATCCTTTTGCTGCTCTTGCGTAATGCAATTCAGTTGCGTACTTAGATTCAAACATATCTTGTGTTCATGTGGAGCTGATTTCGATGCAGGAGTGTGGAAACAAAGAAGAACATGAGCTTGTCTTATATCTTCTTAATAAACTACTCGTTAGGCATCCAATGCTTAAGTTTCCTTCTCTTAACGAAATGTCTGCTTTGTTAGAGGAATCCCCCGTCGGTAATGCGTAGTGGTATATCATGTTCCATAAGTGATGTTCATAATTGATCAATATCTTCAAATGTCTTCTTGAAATCCTCTTGAGCCTTGATAAGCTATGTCTTTAAAAGTTATGTTTATTGTGGTCTTGACTTGGATGGCAGTTCAAGTTGAAGGACCTATGGCACCCACTTACTTTATGTGGTAAGTTCTCCATAAGGGCATATGGACCAATGGCAAAGCCAATAAAATCTACAATGCACCATGTGGTGCAAGCAATGAATCAACGAAAGAGAAGAATTCGGAAACCTCTTCATTAATTTTTTGTTCTAAGTGTTCCCATGCGTGGGAGTGCCTCAATAAGCTTATTGCACTTCCTTATCATGTCAATTCGAAACAAGCTTTGCTTAGGGAAGCCATCGGTTGCTTGCGTTATCAATGGAATGATATTAGGAGTAGAAGATTAGAAGGAAAGATATGCATTCAACTTCATTAAACTTACCTGGGAATGATTGATAGAGAAATACCTAGTTTCTCTAAGAAAAAAAAATCCATGCTTGTAATAAATCAATCCCCTTCAAATACCATAGACTATTCATTTTAGAATACAACAAGCTAAATTGGAAGTGCTTTGTAATCTAGGTTGCCACGTAGGAGGAAAAAGAAAGTGCTTTGTAATCTAGTCGAATGGAAGAACTATATTTCTTCTTCAACAACCATAAGCAAAGCTTATCATAAACAACCTCAATTTCAATTTCAAGTACATACTATAATATTTCAAGATTAGATATCTTAGACTCTATTCAAAGATTTTTCTTAATGACATGCAATTTCTTGATCATCATCATCTGTAATAAGTAGATCATCCATTATATATGAACATATGAGCAAAATAAATTTCCACAATCTTTATATACAATGAAGCATTTCTTACAAGCTCATGGGAGTTCAAGAATTCTTTGGCCTTAACAAAAATAGAGTGAAAATACAAAAAAACAATACTTATCTGAGGAAAATTAAATTACATGGAAGTGGATGAAAATTGAATGATGCATCTTTTGTCCATGCAAGCATCACCTACATTGATTCCTACCTTCGTTTTTATGTATTATTGCGCCTTGATCTAGATATGTTCATATGAAGGGGGATAATTCGACATCATGTCCTTTGAGGTGATTTTTGCTTACTTATTGATGACCTCAAGATGGATGGAATCATGCTCAAATACGTTCCATATTCTCTGCATGAGCTCGACACTTCTTTCTCTTAAGCTATCAGTCATAGGTGGCTCATGATCTATGTGGATTTCCTATCCTTCATTCGGTGCATTTTAAAAAGGGATGCGATCGTCCTTATCTTTTGTCGTTCTTGCATAATGCGCTTCAGTTGCGTACTTATATTCAAGCATATCTTGTGTTCATGTGGAGCTGATTTCGAGGCAGGAGTGTGGAAACAAAGGAGGACATGAGCTTGTCTTATATCTTCTTATTAAACTACTCGTTGGGCATCCAATTCTTCATTTTCCTTCTCCTAACGAAATGTCTGCTTTGTTAGAGGAACCCCCATTGATAATGCATAGTGATATATCATCTTCCATAAGTAATCTTCATAATTGATCCCTATCTTCAAATGTGTTCTTGAAATCCTCTTGAGGCTTACTTTATGCACTTCTAAGTACTGGATCATACTCATCAAGGTCGAGTTCAAGAGACAAACATTTCCAATTTGATCGTGCATAGCTTATGTTTCCTTTTGCGAAGTATGCAACTGACCTCTAAGTTACTTCAAAGTCTTGTTTGATTTCGTAAGTCTCTCTAGCTTTCATTGACAATTCAGCTCAAACTCATGCTCTAGGCTTCATTCTAGTCTGCCACTGACTCCATGACATGTATTATGATGATTTTGACTTGCTCTTGCACTTGTTCTTGTTCTTGATTGGTCTCATCTACATGTTGCTACCTTATAGAATATATATATTCATGAGTCGATTCATGCATTACTTTTTCTTCTACTACTAAGAGGAGATTGTGTGGATGAGTATCCTCTTGTGCTCCTATGGCTCCTTTAGAATGAATAGATGGTGCTTCTAATTTTCTATGTCAAATGACGAGTTCAAGAACATTTGAATTGCTATACGAGCTATTAATGGTGAGAATGATGACACAATGATACTCTAAGTTGATCTAAAGGGTCTCATGATTAAAATAAATGTTGAGTTGGCATGATAGTAAATGTAATTTATGGAATTGATCAATGAAAGTTAAAGTTATGAACTAAATGGATAGAAAATGTCACTACAAGGAATGAGGGGGCATAAGAATGTTTGATATGACACAATTTTGTTGCTCCGTAATGGCTCATAATGTCACATTGAGCATCGAGTGTGCACCATCATTTAAATGACGCTAATCTCGATGCTATTTTCAAGCTCCTAATGATGTTCATTAAGGAATCTCATATGTGAGAGTCGCATATGCGACACATTAAGAGCATGACATATGCAATGCTTAGAAGCATCACATCTATGATGGCGTTGCATGGAAATATCGCATATATGACAATTCTGAAGGTCACATATATGATGACTAGACATCACGTATATGATGTTGAATTTTGACCAAAATAAAAAAAGCATGGCTCTTCGATCATCATTTTGCATCCATCTGATTGAAGAATGATCCAAATTTCATATTTTCCTTGCACTTAGGAGCTCTCTCTCTCTCTTTCTCTCTCTCTCTCTCTCTCTCTCTCTCTCTCTCTCTCTCCCTCCCCTACTGTTTGTCTCTCTCTCTCTCTCCCTCTTTCTCTTTCCTTCTTTTTGATTTCTCTCTCTCTCTCTTTAGAATTCACTCTCTATCTACAATTCTCTCTCTCTCTCTCTCTCTCTCTCTCTCTCTCTCTTTCTCTCTTTCTCTCTCTTTATTACACGTTATTCAAAAGTCCATCAAACATAATATATGGCTCATTATTGTAAGTACAATTTTCCATGCTTGTATATAATTTAAATTATTTTGTTTTCATGATACTCACACTTACACATTCACATGCACATATACAAATATACATGCACATGCATGCTCGTACATGCACATAGACATACACACACATACACATACTTATACAAATACACATACACATACACATGCACACACATATACACACACATACACATATACATGCACATACACACACATACATATGCAAATACACTTACACATACACATATACTTACACTTACAAATTCACATGCACATATACACATATACATACACATGCATGCTCATGCATGCTTATACACGTACACATACTTATACACATAAACATACTTATACACGTACACAAACACATGCACACACATATACACACACATACACATACACATACACATACACATGCACATACACACACATACATATGCACATACACATGCATAGACACACACATACACATACACACATGCACATGCACAAACATATCGACATGCACATGCACATACAAATATACACATAAACACATACTTATACAAATACACATACATATGCACATACACATGTATGCACAAATATATACGCATGCATATGCACATGCACATGCATGCACATGTAGGTGCACATGCATCCACATGCGCATGTGCATGCATGCTCATACATATACACATGCATATACACACATACACATACACATGCATATACACACATACACATACACATGCATATGCACACATACACACACATACACACACATACACATACACACACATACACATAAACACACATACACATACACACACATACACATACACCTACAAGTAAAAATACACATATACACATACAAATACACACATAAATTAATTTAATAAACACTCTAAAATTATTAAGAATATGAACTCACACGATAGACATAAGTAAGAACATAATTGATATGAGTATGTGTGTTTGTGTATGTATATATATATATATATATGTGTGTGTGTGTGTGTGTGTGTGTGTCAATGTACATTTCAATCATCTCCCTCATCATGATCATCCTCATGATCTGATGTACCAACATCATGTGTACCAATGCTAGACTATATCCTCTAAGATGATCACATAGAGAATATACTAAGAAGATCTTGTTATAGATCCAATTGTACTATTTTTTTGTTTCACATTTCTTCATCCAGACCAATGCAACCTAAAATATAGTTTGGATTTTTCCATGTGTGGAAAGGGAAACATCTTTAGAAAATATCATGAAATCTAGAAGGAAAAATAAACATGAATGCATTAAACATGGTGAATATAATTCAAACATCTGGATGAAAAACACAAAATCATGTTCTTTTTAAGGCTACAAATAAAGCCCAATGAAAAAAAATTAGGTAGTGCACATATAGTTAGAATATAGTTCTCATAATGAAAACCTTGATAATTGAAAAGGAGTTAAAAGACATGAAGACCATGGTGAAGGAGAGGTTCCACACGTGGAAAGAAAAAAAAGAGAGAAAAAAAGGAGTTTTAGCAAAAAATAGTTGAATTGGAATAAAAATTATGGACAAAGTACAAAAAATCAAAATGGAAAAAGCCACAAAATTTATAGCAAAAAGTGCAAAAATCAAAATCGGAAAAGATTCAAAATCTTTGCCATTAATTGAAGAGATTGATCTCAACAAGGACCAAAACCCTAATTAATAAGCCACTAAGTTCAAGATCTATAAGTGAAGAAACCATAACCTTAAGTAAATTTTGTTGATATATGGAAAAGTATCAAGAATTTGTATGTTGCAAAGCTCCGATGATTACATTCAAAAGCTCTGATCCGTCAAGAAAAATATTAAAAGGTTCATTGGAAGAGCTATGAAAAGTGAATATAAGATGAAAGTTGAGCCTCTGAGAGCTTCTTCTAGATAAGACACATATTTGTTAGCAAGGAGTTCTATAGGTGGAAGCAAACAAGTTTGAAATAAAGGACAAAAACTTTGCAAAGGTGAAATGATCATGTAGTACGTTCCCCTAGAAGAAGTTGGAGATTACAATGAAGGAGATGAGGGGAAAATCTACCCATAGAATGAAATGGTTATATGATGAAACAAATACTTGATTCAGGTGCAATTATAGAAATTGTGACAAATTCACTCTTAAAAGAATGGGGAACAATTGCACTTTTTCCTATAAGAATGAAAAGGAAAATAGGAGATGGACACATTGAAAGACCATTGTGGCTACTACAAGGCAACATATACAACACATTTGGTGTGTAATATGAGAATATATTGGACATTTCTCAACGAAACGGTTTTAGGAAAGTCTCTCATGTACTAGTTGAAAGTAGTATAAGACTTGGGTAGCAATGCCATCTACCTCCACCATCTACAACATCAAAGAATTTTATAAAATGTACCACCTTTAGGGATGCTTCCCACTACAATGGATCAACATTCCACAAAGAAGCATATGAGGTGCCATTTTATAGTGTTGATTCTAGTGACACATCATGAAGATACACACTTGTGTCTATGTAGAGCCTTTGAAAAGTATGATCAAATAAGATTAGAGAGTGTTAAAAAGGAAGATTAGTTTATGATCTTCAATACATGTGTAGAGAGTTCAATTATGAAGAATTTGAATCATATGACATGATGCAGCTATTGGCTACTCTTGATATTTTTTTCAACAAATAGCTTGTCACTAATTATTGTGAAAAAGAAGGATATGATCTGTTCATCGTCCATCTTTTATATAAAATGGATTCAAGGCCATATGTCTATGAAGAAATAGATGAAACTGGCGTGGTTATGGATTTTAAACGCATTTGACAAGATGATTTTTTGAGAGACATATAAGTGATAGAGTTTGAGTTCATGCATGAATAGTACATTAACCCTATCTAGAACATTCACAAAAAACTAAAAAATAAAGAAGAGAGGATAAAAGAGAAAATGATTAAAAAATTCCAAATAAAAATCTTTTGATAACTTAAACAATATCCTTTGGAATATAGGAAGAGCAACAATGATATGTTTAACACTAGTGTTGTACTTGGACCATTTAGTGTCCTAAAAAGAGACATTATTTGATGAATCTTCTAGATTCCTAGAAGCAACCATTTATAAATGTAACTTTTGAACACTTTAAAAGAAGGTTTGAATATCTCTAGAAAAGTATAGTTTTTATCAAAGCATAGAAATTATTAAGCTTTATTCGCCAATTTTATGATGCTAATTTTAGTATTGGTGCAGAAGTTACAATGATATTAGTTAGTGTTAAATTTTTTCAAAATCATGATCCCCTGATCTTCGTTATTGTAGATGTAATAAAATATCTTGTTTTATATACTCAAACACTTTTTTTATCCATAATTAGATATTTATAATGTTTTTTACTAGATTTATGGAATCAAATTAGTCTCATCTGTGCCATGATAGTGCTATCATCTATCAAGTATTTTGCAAATTATGAATATGACTCATTTTTTATTATCACACTACTATTTGAGATTCTCAAAGCTACAAATATTGTTTCAACAACCTTAGGATTCTAGTTTCTATTTCATTTCTTCAAGTTAATCAATACTAGTATTTTTCTATGCTAAGAAAAGATCATTTGATGACCAACTATTGCATATGCTACATGATTGCACTTATAATGCTATTTTTTTCTATATATAGTATACAGTGTGTCTTCATTACTTTGATTTATATAGCACATATTATATCTTTAAGAAAAGTTAAATGTTTAGGATAAAATTTTATTCTCGGTAGAGTGCAATATGGCTATTCAATGAAAGATCGAGATGGTTAGTGGAATGTGAGATAGGTACACAAATTATTGGTTGAAAGAGAGGTAGCACATTTATATGATACTATATGATGGTTTTGAAATGAAATACCAACATATTTAGTCTTTTATGCATCAATATCATAATCAAGGGTCGTATAATGTATAACTATATGATTAACACCCTATATTGTAGTACATTTTTTATTATTAAAATGATTTTCCTAATTTCTAAGACTTGTGTTAGATGATTATATGACCATAAATTAACATTAGAAAAAATTTTCCAATATAAATAAAGTTTTTTCTATAGAGATGTCTCTTTGTTATCATGTACAAGTCTCTAGGATATATATATATATATATATATATATATATATATATATATATATATATATATATATATATATATATATATATATATATATATATGTGTGTGTGTGTGTGTGTGTGTGTGTGTATATATATATGTGTGTGTGTGTGTGTGTGTGTACATAACTAGGTATACATCTTTATGGGGCTTGAAGGTTTTGAAGAAATTCTATTTGATTATCACATGTGAGTTTTTAAATTCTTTAGAGAAAAGGACACTATAGTGTCCTATTTCAGTACAACACTAGTGTTACAATAGAGGCTCAAGTAGATCACTCCTATGATAATAGAGAACAAACCAAGAAAGAGGTGATTACCATGGATGACAATGATGGGTTTTCTAAATCTAATAGCCATATTGTGATGAAGTAGAAGGATAATGACTGCCACCTACAAGAGAGATGAATCTCCTTTCAAGCTAATGTCTCTTTATATAGGTGTTTCCAAGGGCCTACAAAATCCAGCAAGTTAATAATATGCTTCTAAGTGGTGGGGGAAACGTGAGCATGCATCACTAAGTGTTCCGAATGTAACCACATGTGTTCCATGCATCCTAGTTAACAGGAGTGATATTATTATACAAGATTGGACTAAGGTTTGAGTTTAATATAGTCTTTTCTCCTTTATCCTTATAGGACTTGAACCCAAGACCTCCCACTAGAGGTTCCAAAACTTTCACTGCTAGGCCACACCATATTACTTGTTTTGGAGAGAACAAAAATGAAGTCATGCTGAAATGAAGAAAAAAAACGTTTGACCAATCAAAAAGGCCACACCATATTACTTGTTTTGGAGAGAACAAAAATGAAGTCATGCTGAAATGAAGAAAAAAAACGTTTGACCAATCAAAAGACTGATGAATTGATGTCTGATTTCAAATCCATCTAAAGCAACTAGACTCTCATGTTAACTCTTATTTTTTAACATTCTTCTTCCTTTGGAAATCATTTTTAACCTAAAAAATAGAGCTATAAACTACTATAGGCATACCCCCGTGCCCATGATCTAAAGAATATGGAGCATGCTTTTGTGTAT
>CM035406.1:208924322-208926822 GCA_020310875.1 Ceratopteris richardii
TGCATATGTGCATATTCCCTCACAGGTAAGGGGAAAGCTAGACCCTAAGGCTGAAAAGTGTATCTTCATTGGTTATGATTTGAATCAGAAGGGATACAGGTTCTATAACCCCTCAAACAAAGGCTTCACGGTAAGCAGAGATGTCATTTTTGATGAAAATGATTCATGGTATGAAAATGAGTGCAGGAAAGTTAGCCTACCTTATGATATGGAAGAAGACTTTCCAAAGCTTATCAGGCAAGAACCAACTCAGAAAGAGGACACAAGCTCAGATGATGAAGACACCATCAATATTGAAGAGTTCAAGGCTTGGAAATCCAAAGGAAAGATGAAGATGAAGCACCTAGAAGACAATCCAGAATCCTCAACTCAAGCTATGAGGAGATCTCAAAGAGAAAAGAAGAAACCTATTAGGTATGGGTATGATACTTCACTTGTAACCAAACACTCTGTATATCTTGCAAAGGATCACTTGAATGAAGAACCAGGTACATTTGAAGAAGCAATCACTAAACCAGAATGGAAGGAAGCAATGGATGAAGAAATGGAGGCTCTCAAGGAGAGTGATACTTGGGACTTGGTACCCAAGAAGGACTCCATGAAGGTGATAGGATCCAGATGGATCTACAAACTTAAGAGGAACTCAGATGGTACAATAAACAGGTATAAAGCTAGGTTGGTAGCCAAGGGTTTTGCACAAACCCAAGGCATTGATTATGAGGAGACATTTTCTCCTGTGGCCAAGATGCCAACTATCAGAGTTATGGTGAGTGTAGCTGCATCTAAGAATTGGAACATGTACCAATTGGATGTGAAGAATGCATTCTTGAATGGATGGATATCTGAAGAGGTCTACATGTCACAACCACCTGGCTATGAGGATCCTAATAAGGTAAATCATGTTTGTAAATTGAAGAAGGCTCTGTATGGATTGAAGCAGGCACCTAGAGCATGGAATTACAGGTTGACAACCTATCTACTAGATCAAGGATTTGTGATGAGTAAAGCAGATACTTCATTGTTTATAAAGAGGAAGAATTCAGAGGTAATATACTTGTGTGTCTATGTTGATGACATCATTATTACAGGAAATGATGTTCAGGGAATAAGACACATCAAAGGACAAATGATGAAGGAATTCAAGATCAATGATCTTGGATTATTGAAGTACTTTCTAGGACTTGAATTGGTCTACACAAATTCAGGTATCTTTATTACTCAGAAGAAATACATTCAGGACATGGTCAAGAAGTTTAATTTGCAGGAAGCTAAAGTCTCAAACATTCCTATGGAGGTCAACCACAAACTCAGTGCACATGAAGGAGAAGAACTCAAAGATATTACAGGTTACCAAAGTTTGGTAGGAAGTCTTAATTATGCTACCTTAACCAGGATTGATATATCTTATGGTGTTAGTGTACTTAGCCAATTTATGCATAAACCAAGAGTACCACATTTGGAGGCAGAAAAGAAGATAGTAAAGTACCTAAAGGGAACACAAAATCATGGTTTGTACTTTCCATATTCATCAGACATTGATATTAAGGTATACTCAGATGCAGATTGGGCAGGTTGCAAGGATGACAGGAGGAGTACATCTGGTTACATATGCTTTGCAGGTGATAAACCAATTTCTTGGTCATCCAAAAAACAACCCACAGTAGCTTTGTCATCTACTGAGGCAGAGTACAGAGGGCTAGCCAATGCCACTCAAGAAGCCATATGGTTGAAGCTATTATATTCAGAATTGGACCTATACACAAGGCCACCAATCATATTTGGTGATAACACAAGTTCTCTTCATCTAGCAGCTAATCCAATTTATCATGCTAGGACAAAACACATAGAGGTTCACTACCACTATGTGAGGGAGAAGTTACTTAGCAAAGAAATTCAATTATCATATGTGTCTACTAATATACAATGTGCAGATTTGCTTACTAAAGCTCTGGATGGAAGCAAGCTATGCAGATTTAAATCCATGATTGGATTGCAGGAAATAATTGAAGACTAGAAATGAAGACTTGAGCCAAAGTGTTTGGCTTGAGGGGGAGCTGTTGGTGTAAAACAAGCCTACACACATTGGCTTGGACAATTGGAATCTTGGAAGGCTAAAGCTTGAACCCTTGAAGAATGTATCTACATGGACTTTGAACCATAGGAACCAATGCTTAATTGGTTATTACCTTTTTATCCAATGTAAAAAGTCTATATGACTTTATTAATCATATAATAACACCTACTAGACTAGAGTCGTGGAAAAAGTAGATAATTTAGTTGAGGGAATATCTCCCTAAGTCTAGTGGAGAGATTCAAGGGAGCTTTAATTTGAATTCAAATTCAAACTCCTTCAAAAACTCCTATAAAGAAGCTATGAAAAAAGTCGCGGGTCAGACTCTCACTTCCGGAGGTAATTCTGAGTCAATCATTGAGTGTGTGTGAGCTACACCATAGCCTACACCTCTGAGTACCATTGAGCATCACACTACATGCCAATGGG
>CM035406.1:208949322-208966822 GCA_020310875.1 Ceratopteris richardii
TTGCATGAAACACAGGATTTGCTGCAAGATATAATGAACTCATGTTATCTCCATGAATAATGGGTATACCTTGATCAATTCCCAAGCTTTTGAATAATGTCTGCATCCATATGACTTCCTTTGCTGCTTCCACAAGTCCTTTGTATTCAGCTTCTGTTGATGATAAGGCCACTGTGTGTTGTTTCTTTGAACACCAACTCACAAGCTTATCTCCAATGTATATCATGTAGCCATGAGTAGACCTTCTGTCATCTTGACTTCCTGCCCAATCTGAATCACTATAGGCTCTCAATCTTATATCTGATGTAAAAGGATAATACAATCCTTCTTTCAAAGTCCCTTTGATATATCTAAGGACTCTTTGACCTGCAATCCAATGTGGATCCTTTGGACAATGCATGAATTGGGAAAGAACACCAACTGCATAACTAAGATCAGGCCTTGTTAGAGTTGCATAAATCAAACTTCCAACTAAAGATTGATACTTCCTCATGTCTTTGAACTCTGCACCAACATATCTACTGAGTTTGTGATTGACTTCTAATGGTGTAGATGCCTCTCTGCAATTCTCCATGTTGAACTTCTTTAGAAGATTCAAGAGATACCTTTCTTGTGATACATAAATGCCATGCTCTGCATAAGTGATTTCCATTCCAAGAAAATATGACAATTTTCCTAGATCACTTATCTTGAATTCTCTTTCAAGTAGCTTCTTCACCTCCTTGATTCCTTCATTTGAGGTACCTGTAATTATAATGTCATCTACATATATACAAATGTAGATCATACCTTCATCTGTTCTTTTGATAAGTAAACTTGCATCTGCCTTTGAACTTTGATACCCAAGGTCATTAAGATACTTTACAAGTCTATAATTCCAAGCTCTTGGAGCTTGCTTCAAACCATAAAGGGCTCTTCTCAACCTGCAAACATAATTTGGAAACTTATGATCTGCAAACCCTTGAGGTTGTTCCACGTAAACCTCATCTGATATATATCCATTCAAAAATGCATTCTTAATGTCCAATTGACTCAATGTCCATCCTTTTGATGCTGCAATGGCAATGATTGTTCTTATGGTTTGTTGGAGCAAACCAATCACAAATTGGTGATTATACAGATCTTGGAGAATGCTTATGGTCAGAATGAAGCAAAGGAAGACATTTGCAAAAATAAAGAAGAATTCAGGATGTTGTCTTGTACACATATGTACATATAAGTGAAGAATCTTGTAAGCTACCATAGTTAAATCCTTAGGATGATAAGGAGTAGAGTCATAGACGCGAGATGAGTCCAAAGTCGTGTATATATAAGATAATTATGACAAGAAATATATGAAAAAAAGTAATAGAGTCATTTTTGTAGATGACAATTTTGAGGAAGATGTGTAGAGAGTTTTTTCCCAGAAAATAGCGACGGGTTTTTCTCTGAGTGCTCTCTGTCTGATCATGTGGATCAGAATTCCTTTTGTACACATCTAATTGAGAAGCTAATGAAGCTATGTCTAGAGTTTCAGAATCTAATTCCTCTCCTACTGTGAGAATGATCATTAGGAACATTCATATGTAGAATGTGAGAACTGAAGCCTGAAAGTAGCGCACTTTTCCGTCTCAGTATTTTGATCAGATCTGAATGTATACTGTAAAGTTTTTGATGAGTGAGCACTTAAAATTTAAGTTAGAAGATAAGGAAGCTATGGCTAAAAGCATTTAGCAAAATGGGTTCCAGATTGGGAGAAATCAAGTTAAGAAGTTGGCTATGTCGAAGGTGCAACTTCTGAGAGTCATTTTCTGACATGTATTTGATCTTAATGATCAAATTAAACTTTTGGTGATTAGTTTTGAGAACTAATGGCTAGTATGATTGCGCAAAGGTATTGCTAATACTTGTGCATCATTTACTTGAAGAAATTTGAAGATTTGTGCAGGTAAAGAAGTTGATATCTGAAGCAGACTTTCTGAAGTTGACACTTCTTCACTCAGAGAAGTGTTGCTTGAAGTTTTGGTAAAAAGAAACATTGTTTGTGTAAAGTTTGGTTTATAGCTGACATAGAAGTGTTCTTAAGTCAGTGTAGATCAAACCTTTGGAGATTAAAAGGTCTCCAACAGTGGTATCAGAGCTAAAGGTGAAGTACAAGAGAAGAAAAGATAATCGAAGTTCCGACTGGTGCAGATATTGAAGATCTTCCAAATCAAAGGAGGATAAAGACAAATTATTGAAGATAACTTGCAGAAGTTCATAGTACAAGTTCGAAAGAATCAAGAAGGACAAAGAATATATCAAAGGTACACTTTCTCTTCATAAACCATAGTAATTGCAGATACAGAAAGTCAAGGATGGGAGAAAGCTTGCAAATTGATAAGCTAGATAGGGAGAACTATCCAGCATGGTCCATGAGGATGGAAGCACACCTCATGAGCAAAGACCTTATAGCATTTATTACAGGAGATGAAGAAAAACCTGAGTTTGCAGATCCTAGTATTCCTACTAGGGAAGAGCTTGCAATGTTGAAGACTTGGATGAGAAAGGATGCTCAAGCAAGGAGTATCATCTACATGGCTGTAAATGATTATCTTCTACCTCACATCAGAGGTTTGGAAAGTGCTACAGATGTTTGGAATGCCTTGGAAGAGCATTTCCAAAATACTACTAAGTCAAGGAAGTCCTCACTATGGGCTGAGTTCACAACTTTCAAGAAGAAGAGCTCACAATCAATTTCAGATTATGTGGCAAGAATGAAAGATATTGTAGATAGCTTAGGAGCAGTGGATGAAGATATTGAAGAAGAAAAGTTGGTAAGACAAATACTTACAGGTCTAAGAGGTGATGAGAAGTGGAAGCCTTTTATCTTGTCCATAGAATTGTCACTTGATCACTTTACTCCTGATCTTAATCAATTGCTAGGACACATGCTAACCTTTGAGCAGGATCTTAAAGGAGACAATGATAGAAGTACAAGTCAAGCTATGTACTCCAAAGACAAGAGAAAGAATGGCAAGGGAAAGCAATCAAATGATGATGAAGGGAATTCAAATCAAGCTAACTTCACAAAAGGGAAGATAAATTTCAGAGGTAAAGGAAGAGGAGGTAAGAACAAAGATAATGCTAAAGCTTGTTGGATTTGTGGCAGAACAAATCATTTGGCAAATGATTGTTGGTATAATAATCAAAGTGGAGGATACAACAATCAGAATTACAGTCAAAGAGGTAGAGGAGGCAGAAACCAAAGAGGTAATTTCAGAGGAAGAGGTGGTAGGACATCATATGGTAGAGGAGGTGGAAGAAACTTCCAATCTCAGTCCTACAACAATAATTATTACAATTATGCATCAGATCAGAAGGATGACATGACTCTTATCCTGAATGCAACTCATGAATCAATGGGAGAAGATCAAAGAGTGTTTTATATTGACTCAGGGTGCAGCAACCATCTGAGTGGGAATCTATCCTTGATGACTGATATGGAAGCAAGGATGAATGGACATACAGTTCAAACAGGTGACAATACCAAACATAAAGTGGAGAGCATTGGATCAGTGAAGACAAAGAGTGGAAGTACACTTCTGAGTAAGGTACTTTATGTTCCTACTATTCCTAAAAATTTGATAAGTGTAGGGCAAATTGTGGAGAAAGGATATGAGGTAAGATTCACAAATGATGGTGTTTATGTACAAGATCCAAATCAGGGATATAGAACCATAATTGCAGGTAAAAAGGAAGGAAGATTGTTCACTCTCAAGGTCCAAGGTAATGTGGGACATGCATTGTTTACCTATGGAGGTCAAAAGGTGTCTGAATTAGACCTATGGCATAAGAGGCTAGGTCATTTCAATGAGAGAGCTATAAAGGAGATGTCAAAGAATCAGGTGGTGCTTGGATTGCCAAACATTGAAGGGCAACATATGGTGTACAAGTGTGAAGCTTGTCAATTAGGTAAAGCACATAAAAGTTCTTATAACAAATCAGGGTACAAGTATTCAAACATGCTTGAATTGGTTCATACAGATGTATGGGGTCCCTCAAGGGACTATAGCATAAATGGATCCAGATATTATGTGTTGTTTGTTGATGATGCAACCAGGTGGATTACTTTGTATGTAATCAAGGACAAATCAGAAGTCTTTAAGACATTCAAACTTTTCCATGCTTATGCAGAAAGGATCACAGGACAAAAGCTAAAGAGGTTAAGATCAGATGGAGGGGGAGAGTATTTCTCAAAAGAGTTTGATGATTATTTGTGGAATGCAGGTATCAAAAGAGAAGTGACTTGCAGGTACTCCCCTCAACAAAATGGAGTAGCTGAAAGGAGAAATAGGACTCTTGTAGAATTTGCAAGAGCCATGATGAAGGAAAAGAATTGTCCAAATTACTTATGGGCAGAGGCCATTAACACTGCAACATATCTTGTGAATAGGTTGCCTTGCAAAGCTTTGGATGGAGGAACTCCTTATGAAGCATGGTGGGGTAAGAAGCCTAGTCTTGATCATTGTAAAGTATTTGGATGTATTGCATATGCTTATGTTCCTTCACAATTAAGACATAAGCTAGAACCAAAAGCAGAGAAGTATGTGTTTATTGGATATGATGATAGACAGATGGGTTACAGATTGTGGAGTCCATCCACAAAGCAATTTCTTGTTACTAAAGATGTGACATTTGATGAGCAAAACACATGGTATACAGGATCACCAAATGAGTATACAGGTGTTGAAGATGTTGGAAAACAAAGGTCAATATCCTATTGGTCAAACAATGTTCCATGAGGTTCATTATGCTCAAAATAGAACAGCATCTATAGAACTTTGTTATATCCCTTGTACAAGTTAAAGCGCATGGGTTATTGGCTACGTGAGCAACCTCCTAGAGCGCTGACCTGTGTTCGAATCCTCCAGACGACAGTGCGCGACAACGTTCATTTTAAACTATACTTTGATTTTATTAAAAGGACGGAACGCGATAAAGATGGACAACGGACGCTTTTCGCGATTACAACAGTAGCGATCGTGGATCGTTTTCCCAACGATAGCTTTTCAAGTGTGCTTTATTATTGCTTTTCAAGGATGGATAATCTACTATATAAGAAGCACTTTGGGTCACTTCTATGTATCCTTCACCTAGGATCAACACAAGCTTTCTAGAGCTTGGACCTCAGTAGAGGTGGTGTTTCTTCTAGCACATGGGGCAGCCATGGTGCTAACTTGAAGCATGTTGAGGAGCAGCTATGGAGTTCTTCTTGGTGATTCTTCTTGGAGAAGATGAAGGGTGTTCTCACACTCTACCTCATGGAGAGGAGGTTATCTCTTGTTCATGGCAAGAAGACTTGGTCATTAGCAGCTTGAAGGTGAGGATCGCCCATCTACATAATGCCTTTGAAGATTGTCTTCTACAGGAAGATATTAGGTTGAAGATTATCTTCTACAAGAAGATGTCTGGCTACTTCAAAGACATTGGATGGGACCATCTACATGGCGTATTTGAAGATCATCTTCTACACGAAGATGTTAGGTTGAAGATTGTCTTCTACAAGAAGATGTCTAGCTACTTCAAAGACATTAGATGGAGTTTAACATAAGATTCACATCTTATGTTAAAGTATTCAGGTACATATTCTCTTTATGCACACAGGTACTACTTGAAGTTTATGGAGGCTGTGGCGTTCATATCAGGAGGAGTCCTATTCGGCATAGGTACAAGAGAATCAGTACGTATATGCTTTATGCATATTTTTATGAGGTGTTTGAGAAGGTGTGTTCACATGAGTTTGAGGATTTCCGTTCATACTGATCCTTCCTCTTTCAGTCACTCATATTCACTCTTCTATAACCTATAAGGTCACACATCTCATGTATATTCAGATTACTGCCCATACATCTGAATATGTTTGTTACATTGTACATTCACTCATTCATATATTTCTCATCACATAGAGTGGTTGAGAATTTTGCTCCCACATTGTACATTGAACATTGGTATATATGATACTATGAGTAAGCGATGGCTTACGTAAAACCTTACACATGATGTCTATTCTTTCTCTATCTTTATCTCATCATTTTTATGATTAAGTTGTGGTATGTTCATGTTTTGTCAATATGGAAGATTGCTAGAATTAATGTTGTATATATACTGGACCTATGGAACCATGGACATATGACATGAGCTAAGGGCCTACCTCACTTCCAACAATTGGTATCAGAGCACTAAGGTTTTGGTTTCAGAACTTTAGATCTTTGGCATCAATTCATTAAGGCTCATTCATATCTCAGGTTCCAGAATTTCAGATTTACAACATATGATTTGAAAGCATCTTCTAATATTTGACATTTGACATACACACTTAATCTAGATGAGTAGAGATTTGAGAATTAGACACTTCAGTTACATGTGTATTCATCAGTGTGGAGTATGAAGTTGATGATCTGTTAGCAGCCGAATATTTTTGGAAGAGTATGCAAATACTTTACAAAAGTATTGTTTGAAGACCCAGACTTGATGAAGAGAAGACTACTTAAAATTCAAGGAAGAACAATGGTTCAGAGAAGATGAAGAAATCAGATCAACATCAAATCACAGGTATCAGTTTCTACTATCAGATTGTCATTTGCAGGTCATATCTTAGAAGAGCAGTTATGAAGAGATGTGAAGAAATTCAAGGAGTACTTTTATACACTTTCATTATTTGAAAGTTAAAGGCTACATCAAAACAGGTATCTAGAGGTTTTTTCTAGAGAGTTTTGAGAGATCTCTTTCATGGCAAGAAAGTTCATCTAAGAAGACAAGTGCAGAGATGAGATGAGTTTTTTCAGCCAATTTTCTGTTGTAAGTTGGTTGGATATCAAGGTACAAATGTATCTAGAGAAGGTAACTCTAGAAGGGCAATTCATCATTCAGACAACGATTGGTGAATATAGTCGTTTCAGACATTTGAAGCAGAATTTTGATTCAGAGATATGAGGAGATGATAAAACATGATTCTATATTCACTTCCATTTGTATACCATATTTGTTTTATCTCTTACTCTTAGCACTAGAGGAAGAGAAAAAGTTCATTTGAAGAAATCAAGAGTGCTTGCTACTTCAAGATGAAGATAACAAAAGGTATGGAAGAGAAGTTTGAAGATGTTGACATCATCAGGTGGAAGAAAGATGCAGAAGAAGAAAGTCCATCATTTCCAAAAGAAAAGTAAGACTTTCTTTTCTCATATATTTTCCATATACTTTTCCTATTTTATCCTCTACATCCAAAGACAAGTCTACGAGAACATCTTGTTTAAAGAAGAAGCAGTTTCTTGTTTTGCATTACACTTGGTCATGATTTAGTAGATTTGACAAAGAATTGCATTGAGAGAAAGAAAAAGCAGCAGATGTAACTTTTGACTCATATATATATGAGTTATGTTGAAGCTATTTAAGCAGGCAGCTTATATCTTCCCTCAAAGAATTCTTGGAGTGTCAATACAGAGCTACTTGGTATATGACAAGTTGCAGAGAAGTATATTTCTTCTTTATCTAACTCTTGAGGTAAAAGAGTTTTCTATAGCAGATGTTGAAGACTTGGGTTGAGGTTTTATGTTTGGAAAAGGTTACCTCATATTCAGTATTTTCAGAAACTTCAGAAAATTCAGACTTGTTGATGTACCAGTCAGTTGAAGAATCTACTTTTTATGATTGTCTTGATTTTTGGATACATGCTTGTATTCAAAAAGGTGTTCCATTAGATCCTATAACTTGATTGAAAAGTGGAGTTAGCCAAAAGAAAGTCAAGCAGGTACTATCACATTTCACCCGGGTAAAATATGAAAGTTATGAAGTATCAACTTGCAGCTTTTGGAGTTCTCAAGGTGAGAAGTTTGTCCACTTATATTTCAAGTAGGAGTTGCAGATTCCTTGAAGGATTTGTTTGAAGAAAAGTTTTATAACTTTTTGAAAAGCATGGACACTTAGAGACATTCAGGAAGTAAATCAAACATTCAGTCATGAAGGTTTGATAAGAGCAGATTCTACACAAGAGAGATCATTGATCTTGAATGATCTTGTATGATCTTGAGTATTTATGATTCAATTCTCTATCCTTTGTTAGTGAAGATTCTTAACATTGGAAGAAGTAAGTCAAAGATTCAGATTCTATCAGATTTGTGTTGCAAAGAGATGAAGATACATGTTATGTTACAGAAGGTTATGAATCCTAAAATGCTTTCAGCAAGGTTTTGTTATGTTAGGTTCAGCTAACCTTATTCTACAATATGGAAAGCTGAAGACTATAATGGAAGCAATTGGCAACTGCGCAGTGCTAATAAAAAGGGTTCATAGATTTTGTTTCAGATACAGGTATTGATCATTAAACATCAGATTTATTGAAAGAAGGAAGACGTTCCAGATTTCATAAAGTCTGATATATTTGAAGAATACTGGATACTAGTGTTAAGTCATCCAGGGGGGTGATGAAACATGAAGACTTATTTTCAAGCCATATGTAAAAGAATGCAGAGTCATACCTACAGGTATTCCTATTTCAGGTATTCCTATATTTCCTTTGTCAGGTTCTCTTTATGTTCCAGCTTTGAAAGAAGAAGGAAGAAGAAGAATGTTTGGAGAAAGATCCTGTTAGGATGTTCCTGTTCAGGAGAAGGTTCCAGAGTTCTATTGAAGAGAAGCTTGATATTACAGAAAGGTATATTTCAGAAGTGCGCACATATATGTTTATACCAAGTTCTGAAGGAAAAAGGTATGAAGGATTTAAAGGATGAAGACATGATGACATCATAGATCTTGACTCATATTTCAGTTGATTTCAATTGAGATGAGTTGACATGACTTGAGTACAGTCAGAGATGAACCAGCAGTGTTCATAATGCACTAAGTTGTGAGTTGTCAGTCACAGGTTCCAGGATTTAGTTCCTGATTTTGTTTAGTGTATTTACATGACACAGCAGAAGTACGTTGAGAAACCTTTTTTGAAAGGTAAATGCAAATATGTGGATCCCAGTGTATGTTTTCAGGTTTTTGAAGACAGAATATAGTAGGTTCAGAGACAATTCATGCTATATTTGTTGTCAAGCAGTGACTGCTTGATAAAAACACTATTGGATATCTAGTTTGCATATTTTCTCAGGTATTATGGTTCATATTCAGCAAGGTCAGGTCTTTTTGAAGGAAAGTCAAATTCAGTTTTGAAGAAGATTTTTTTCTGAAGTACAGAAGTACAAGCTTCAAGCTTGTAATAGTTTGCAGCTTATGAAGGTTGCAGATCCAGTTCAGTTTGTACCAATATAACATTGCAGGGGGGATTGTTGGAAAACAAAGGTCAATATCCTATTGGTCAAACAATGTTCCATGAGGTTCATTATGCTCAAAATAGAACAGCATCTATAGAACTTTGTTATATCCCTTGTACAAGTTAAAGCGCATGGGTTATTGGCTACGTGAGCAACCTCCTAGAGCGCTGACCTGTGTTCGAATCCTCCAGACGACAGTGCGCGACAACGTTCATTTTAAACTATACTTTGATTTTATTAAAAGGACGGAACGCGATAAAGATGGACAACGGACGCTTTTCGCGATTACAACAGTAGCGATCGTGGATCGTTTTCCCAACGATAGCTTTTCAAGTGTGCTTTATTATTGCTTTTCAAGGATGGATAATCTACTATATAAGAAGCACTTTGGGTCACTTCTATGTATCCTTCACCTAGGATCAACACAAGCTTTCTAGAGCTTGGACCTCAGTAGAGGTGGTGTTTCTTCTAGCACATGGGGCAGCCATGGTGCTAACTTGAAGCATGTTGAGGAGCAGCTATGGAGTTCTTCTTGGTGATTCTTCTTGGAGAAGATGAAGGGTGTTCTCACACTCTACCTCATGGAGAGGAGGTTATCTCTTGTTCATGGCAAGAAGACTTGGTCATTAGCAGCTTGAAGGTGAGGATCGCCCATCTACATAATGCCTTTGAAGATTGTCTTCTACAGGAAGATATTAGGTTGAAGATTATCTTCTACAAGAAGATGTCTGGCTACTTCAAAGACATTGGATGGGACCATCTACATGGCGTATTTGAAGATCATCTTCTACACGAAGATGTTAGGTTGAAGATTGTCTTCTACAAGAAGATGTCTAGCTACTTCAAAGACATTAGATGGAGTTTAACATAAGATTCACATCTTATGTTAAAGTATTCAGGTACATATTCTCTTTATGCACACAGGTACTACTTGAAGTTTATGGAGGCTGTGGCGTTCATATCAGGAGGAGTCCTATTCGGCATAGGTACAAGAGAATCAGTACGTATATGCTTTATGCATATTTTTATGAGGTGTTTGAGAAGGTGTGTTCACATGAGTTTGAGGATTTCCGTTCATACTGATCCTTCCTCTTTCAGTCACTCATATTCACTCTTCTATAACCTATAAGGTCACACATCTCATGTATATTCAGATTACTGCCCATACATCTGAATATGTTTGTTACATTGTACATTCACTCATTCATATATTTCTCATCACATAGAGTGGTTGAGAATTTTGCTCCCACATTGTACATTGAACATTGGTATATATGATACTATGAGTAAGCGATGGCTTACGTAAAACCTTACACATGATGTCTATTCTTTCTCTATCTTTATCTCATCATTTTTATGATTAAGTTGTGGTATGTTCATGTTTTGTCAATATGGAAGATTGCTAGAATTAATGTTGTATATATACTGGACCTATGGAACCATGGACATATGACATGAGCTAAGGGCCTACCTCACTTCCAACAGAAGAAGTTCAAAGGAAAGGAAAGGCAAAGGTAAAAGTGTGTGAAGAAATTGTTGATGAAGTTGACTCTAGATGTAGAGTGCAGGATCATGTAGAAGAAGGGCCAAGATTTGATCCAGAATCAAATGAGGCTGAAACTTCAAGAAGTGCAGAAATCAGAAGATCTACAAGAGAAAGGAAAGAGCCTATAAGGTATAGTTATGATACATCTTTCCTAACAACAAAAGATTATGCCTACATTGTGAAAACAGAAGAAGATCCAACCACTTATGAAGAAGCCAAAGGTAAACAGAATTGGGAGAAGGCAATGCAAGAAGAGTATGATGCTCTACTTGAAAATGAAACTTGGGAACTAGTACCAAGACCAAAGAATCAGAAGGTCATTGGATGCAAGTGGGTATATAAAACAAAGAGGTTTGCAGATGGTAAGGTGTCTAGATATAAGGCTAGACTTGTGGTCAAAGGTTATGCCCAAACTTATGGGGTAGATTATGATGAAACCTTTAGTCCTGTTGCTAAGATGTCTACAATTAGGACATTGATTGCTATTGCTGCTTGCAAAGGATGGAAATTATCACAATTGGATGTGAAGAATGCATTTCTTAATGGTTATATTGCAGATGAAGTATATATGGAGCAACCAGAAGGCTTCATGGAATCAATTGGATCAGATTATGTGTGTAAGCTCAAGAGAGCTTTATATGGGTTGAAGCAAGCCCCAAGAGCTTGGTATTACAGATTGGTCAAGTTCTTGAATGAATGTGGATTTCAAGCATCAAAGGCAGATAGTAGCTTGCTAGTGAAGGCAAGTGAAAATGGATATATTTACATGTGCATTTATGTTGATGATATTATTGTTACAGGAACAGATGCTCAAGGAATCAATGAACTCAAGAAGCAAATACAGAAGGAGTTTAAGATAAGTGACTTGG
Organism: Ceratopteris richardii; assembly: GCA_020310875.1. Taxonomy (NCBI): domain Eukaryota; kingdom Viridiplantae; phylum Streptophyta; class Polypodiopsida; order Polypodiales; family Pteridaceae; genus Ceratopteris; species Ceratopteris richardii. The sequence goes on from CM035406.1 coordinate 208,961,013, forward strand.
GAAACTTATCTTATTTTCTAGGAATGCAGATTGTGTATACTCAACATGGAGTATATGTTTCACAAGAGAGATACTTGAAGAATCTTCTAGTCAAGTTTAACATGGAAGATTGCAGGACCTCAACCACACCATTGGAGGTAAATCATAAATTAAGCAGGTATGGAGGTGAAGAGTTCAATGACATGAAGAAATATCAGAGTTTGGTAGGTAGTTTGATTTATGCTACTTTGACAAGGCCAGATCTATCATATGCAGTAGGTGTGTTGTCACAATTTATGCATTGTCCAAAGAAGACTCATTGGATTGCAGCCCAAAGGGTACTCAGATATATCAAAGGAACCCTAAGTGAAGGTTTGTACTATGGTTTCACTTCTGACACAAGAATCAAAGTGTTTAGTGATGCAGATTGGGCAGGTGACTCAGATGATAGAAGGTCTACTCATGGATATCTATGTTATGTTGGAGATAAGCTAGTATCTTGGTGTTCAAAGAAGCAACACACAGTTGCTTTATCATCCACAGAAGCTGAGTATAAGGGAATGGTAGAAGCTGCAAAAGAAGTCATATGGTTGAAGACCTTGATGAAAAGTTTTGAGTTTGATCATAGTACTCCAATAATTTTTGGAGACAATATGAGTTCTTTGTATTTGGCAGCTAACCCTGTTTTTCATGCCAGGACTAAGCATATAGAGATACAGTATCATTTCTTGAGGGAAAAGGTACTAGATAAAGAGATTGAAGTGATGTATACTCCAACAAAAGAACAAGTGGCAGATATGATGACAAAGAGCTTGGATGGACCTAAGCTACAGAGATTCAAGGAGATGGCAGGAGTGAAGAAGAATGGAATAATCACAATTAGTGATTGAGGGGGAGCTGTTGGAGCAAACCAATCACAAATTGGTGATTATACAGATCTTGGAGAATGCTTATGGTCAGAATGAAGCAAAGGAAGACATTTGCAAAAATAAAGAAGAATTCAGGATGTTGTCTTGTACACATATGTACATATAAGTGAAGAATCTTGTAAGCTACCATAGTTAAATCCTTAGGATGATAAGGAGTAGAGTCATAGACGCGAGATGAGTCCAAAGTCGTGTATATATAAGATAATTATGACAAGAAATGTATGAAAAAAAGTAATAGAGTCATTTTTGTAGATGACAATTTTGAGGAAGATGTGTAGAGAGTTTTTTCCCAGAAAATAGCGACGGGTTTTTCTCTGAGTGCTCTCTGTCTGATCATGTGGATCAGAATTCCTTTTGTACACATCTAATTGAGAAGCTAATGAAGCTATGTCTAGAGTTTCAGAATCTAATTCCTCTCCTACTGTGAGAATGATCATTAGGAACATTCATATGTAGAATGTGAGAACTGAAGCCTGAAAGTAGCGCACTTTTCCGTCTCAGTATTTTGATCAGATCTGAATGTATACTGTAAAGTTTTTGATGAGTGAGCACTTAAAATTTAAGTTAGAAGATAAGGAAGCTATGGCTAAAAGCATTTAGCAAAACGGGTTCCAGATTGGGAGAAATCAAGTTAAGAAGTTGGCTATGTCGAAGGCGCAACTTCTGAGAGTCATTTTCTGACATGTATTTGATCTTAATGATCAAATTAAACTTTTGGTGATTAGTTTTGAGAACTAATGGCTAGTATGATTGCGCAAAGGTATTGCTAATACTTGTGCATCATTTACTTGAAGAAATTTGAAGATTTGTGCAGGTAAAGAAGTTGATATCTGAAGCAGACTTTCTGAAGTTGACACTTCTTCACTCAGAGAAGTGTTGCTTGAAGTTTTGGTAAAAAGAAACATTGTTTGTGTAAAGTTTGGTTTATAGCTGACATAGAAGTGTTCTTAAGTCAGTGTAGATCAAACCTTTGGAGATTAAAAGGTCTCCAACATGGTTGACATCTTTGCCACAGGACTGAATGTCTCATCATAATCTATGCCTAATGTTTGAGCATAGCCTTTAACCACCAATCTAGCTTTGTATCTGGCTATAGTTCCATCTGCATGCTTCTTAACTTTGTAAACCCATTTGTTTCCAATCACTTTCTTACCATTAGGTTTTGGGACAAGTTCCCAAGTTTTGTTCTCTTCAAGAGCATCAAATTCTTCCTTCATTGCTACTTCCCATTGTCTCTTACCCTTTGCTTCATCATAGCTTTGAGGTTCTTCATCTTCCTTAACCATGTAAGCATAATTTTTCTGAGTCAAGTAAGAAGTGTCATATGAATACCTTGTAGGTTGATTCCTTATTCTGGTTGACCTTCTTGGTTCACACTCTTCATGTCTATCTGGATGTACTTCTTCATCAAATATTGGTCCATCTTCATTCCTTCTATATGATCCAACTCTTGATGTGCTTGCTTGCATATGTTCTTCATCTCCATCTATTTGCATATGTGACTTACCTCTTGCACTCCTTCTTATCTCTTCTTCAAATGTTTCAAGCTCACATTCTTTATCTGCATACCAACTCTTCTGTTCATCAAAGGTCACATCTCTGGAAACAATAAAATGTTTAGTTAAAGGACTCCATAGCCTATAACCCATTTGCTTTTCATCATACCCAATAAACACATATCTTTCTGCCTTTGGTTCAAGCTTATGTCTGAGTTGTGATGGTACATAAGCATAGGCAATTGACCCAAACACTTTACAATGGTCAAGTGTTGGTTTCTTACCCCACCAAGCTTCATAAGGGGTCATACCATTCAAAGCTCCACATGGTAACCTATTCACAAGGTATGTGGCTGTATTTACAGCCTCAGCCCAAAGATAATTAGGACAATTCTTTTCCTTTAACATTGCTCTTGCAAATTCAACCAATGTTCTATTCCTCCTTTCTGCCACCCCATTATGTTGAGGTGTATACCTGCAAGTTATCTCTCTCTTGATACCTGCATTCCAAAGATAGTCATTAAATTCTTGGGAGAAGTATTCTCCCCCTCCATCAGACCTTAGCCTCTTGAGTTTGTGACCTGTAACTCTTTCTGCATAAGCATGAAAATGTTTGAAGGCTCCAAAGACTTCTGATCTTTCCTTTAGAACATAAAGGGTTATCCACCTTGTAGCATCATCAATAAACAAAACATAATACCTAGATCCATTTATTGAACCTTCTTTTGTTGGTCCCCATACATCTGTATGTATGAGTTCAAGCAAACCATCATGCTTGAAACCTTTCTTCTGAAATGGTTGTCTATGAGCTTTTCCCATCTGACAAGCTTCACACTTGTATATCATATGTTGATTCTTTACATTTGGTAGTCCCAATACAGATTGATTCTCCACCATAGTTTTGATTCCTCTTTCATTGAAATGTCCCAATCTTTTATGCCAAAGATCTAACTCTGTAATTACTTCATCACCATGTGTAATTAGGGCTTGACCAACATTTCCTTGCACTTTGAGAGTAAAAAGTCTACCTTCCTTCTTACCACAAACAATGGGTTTGTATGCATCCTCTGGATCTTCTACAAATACCCCTTCATTTGTAAATCTGACTTGAAAACCTTTTTCCACTATTTGTCCAACACTAATCAGATTCTTTGGTATTGTTGGAACATACAAAACATTTGTTAATAAATCAGCTCCACTCCTGCACTTCACCTTTCCAATTGAATGCACATTGTGTTTTGTATTGTCACCTGTTTGTACTGTATGACTTGAATTTCCTTCTTCCAATTCTGACAATAATTCTATATTACCTGATAAATGATTTGAACAACCAGAGTCAATATAGAATACCTTGAGATCCTCCTTCTCTGATGAACTAATTGAATTCATCATCAATGTTGTATGGTTGTCATTCTGTGTATCATTTGCATAATTGTAATATGTAGTGTTGTATGATTGGTTCTGATTCCAATTTCTTCCACCACCTCTACCAAAACTTCCTCTTGAATTATGTCTTCCTCTTTGAAATTGATTCTGAAACCTTCCACCTCTACCTCTGCCATTGTTGTTCTGATTTTGATTTGCTCCTTGTTGATTGTGCCAACAATCATATGCTAGATGATTGCTCAATCCACAAATCCAACATGTCTTCTTGTTATTGTTCTGATTACCTCTACCTCTTCCATTACCTCGACCTTTACCTCTGCCAAAACCTCTTCCTCTTGCATAATTTGCTTGAGTTGTTGACTCTTCTTCATCCTTTGCTTTGCCTTTATCTCCTTTCTTTTTGTTCTTCACATACATTGCAGAACTTTGACCTTTGTCTCCATCTGACTTTAAGTCTTGCTCAAATGTGAGCATCAATCCAAGTAATTGATTTAATTCTGGCACATAATGATTTAATGAAAGTTCTGTTGAAAGTACAAAAGGCTTCCACCTTTCATCACCTCTTAATCCTGCAAGTAATTGAGCTATCAACCTATGATCTTCAATATCCTCATCAATAGATCCAAGGCTATCTGCCAAGTCTTTCATCTTAGTGACATAATCACTAATGTTCTGATTTTGCTTCTTCTTGAATGTGGTAAACTCTGACCATAAGCTAGCTTTCCTAGCTTTAGTGGTGTTTTGGAAGTGGTCTTCCAAAGCATTCCAAATATCTTCAGCTGTTTCTAAACCTCTGATATGTGGCAACAAGTGATCTGTAATAGTGTTATATATATAAGCTCTTGCACTTGCATCTCTCTTCTGCCATAGCTTCAAAGCTTCTAACTCTTCCTTCCTTGGATGACTTTCATCTTCAAATTTAGGCTTCTCCTCTTCACCTGTCACATATACCATTAAGTCCTTACTCATAAGTAAGGCCTCCATCCTCATTACCCAAGCAGGATAGTTATCTCTGTCCAATTTGTCAATGGACACATGATCTGCCATGGTATCCTTGCTTCTGCTTCAACCTGTAAGTGTAAGGTTAAAGAATGATACCTTTTGTAGACCTTTACTCTTGGGAGCAACTTCGAAATACTCTTCTGATGACTTTTGGTTGTTGAACACCTCAGCTTCCTCCTTCTTTGATAAAGAACTCTTCAAATCTTCTTGTATCTGCACTCCTTTTATTCTCGAGGACCTTATCTGCTCTGATACCACATGTTGGTGTGTAAAACACCACAAGAACTAAACTAATGTGGTATTAGAAAACCTCCATAACCACCATTAGCTTAGCAACACTCTCATTATGAATCTTCATCTCTGAACTTAGTGAAAATCAAAACTTCACTTCACAGAAATCTGCGCCTTTTCTTCAATCCTTCAATCTGACCTGTATTAGCTCAATCTTTGCCAAATCTTTTGATTACTTGCTAAGAGAAGTTCTTGCTAGTGTTAAGCAACACATAACAAACAAAACTTTCAAGCAATAACTTCACAATCCTCTGATTTTGTATCAACCTTTACACTATGTCTGAAAACTGAAAATGTACTTCATCGATTTGACATACCTTCACTCTTAAACTGATTTCTCTGAGTACGCGTCCCGTTTCTCAAAGATCTTTTGACCAAATGTAGTTGAGGATTATAGCTTTCCAACGAGCTATCATTTACCAAAAACTTTACACCATGCTTCAAGATCTGACCTTCAGAAGATCAGTCAAATATGCGCCAGAAAAGTCGTAACTGTCAACTAACTTTCATAGTCATATGAAATGACTTGAGACTCAATGTACAATAGGAATTAGACACAATGCTTCTACACAAACATGTGTTGATTATCAGAGAAGGTGTGTACAAAATGGCTTGGCCTAATTTTGCTCACAGCCATGGAAAACTCTATCAGACTCAGAAGTTTTCTCTCACCATCTCTCTCAGAAATTACACGACTTTTCTCTACTTCCTCAAACTACAAAATTTA
>CM035406.1:208981822-208986822 GCA_020310875.1 Ceratopteris richardii
TTTGAGGATATCTAAGTTAGTAGTTAATGTGTCTGTGACCTGAGTTTCATAGTCTAATTGCAAACAGGCTAGGAGAATTGTTAGTAGGAACATTCATATGTGTTGAGTGTTCAAAGTTTACTGAAACAGGCGCATTTCCAGTGATCAATGTTTTGATCATTTCTCAGTGCATACTTTAAAGTTTTGCATGAGTGAGGGCTTAATCTTTAAGTTAGAAGATAAGCTACTCGTAACCAGAAGCATTTGCTTAAACGGGTTCTATTCAAGGAGAACCAAGTCTTAGAAGTTGCAGGTGTAAAATAGACTGCTCAGAATGACAGTTTCAGACATAGTTAACTTGTGAAGTTGATTTCTCAAGTTATACTAAAGTTTTTAAAGTAATTTCACTTGAAGGAGGTGCGCAATCTCTAGGCGACACTCCATACAAAGTTTCATAAAAAACTTTACGTGTTTGATAGATTAATTTGAAGAAATTGTGCAGCAGATTTTTGTGTTGTGAAGTTTTTGACTTACTCTTGGTATAGAGGTGCTCTAATCACAAGAGTAGGTTATTCTTTTGAAGATTAACACTCTCCATCAGTGGTATCAGAGCAGGAGATATCAAAATCAAAGAAAGGAGGATCCCGATTGCTGCGGTTACAAAGAATTCAACAACTAAAGAACTAAAAGGTGAAAGCTTGAAGGCAAAACCTGAGGAAGAGATCATACGATATCAAGAAAGACAAACGGAGTCTAATTTGAAGCAAAGGTACATATATTATTCATAAAGGTTGAAGATTTCAAATACACAGGTAGACACAAGATGGGAGATTCTCTACAGATAGAGAAACTGGATAGGGAAAACTATCCTGCGTGGTCAATGAGGATGGAAGCTCATCTTATGAGCAAAGATTAGATAGCTTATATCACAGGAGAAGAAGAAAATGCCACAGTTCAGAGATCCTAGTGTTCCGACTAGGGAAGAGTTAGCAGATTTGAAAAACTGGATGAAGAAAGATGCTCAAGCTAGGAGCATTATTTATATGGCAGTCAATGATTACTTGTTACCTCATATTCGAGGTCTTGAAAGTGCAACTGACATTTGGAATGCTTTGGAGGAGCGTTTCCAGAATACTACTAAGTTAAGGAAGGCATCCTTATGGGCAGAATTTACCACCTTCAAGAAGAAGGCTTCTCAGTCCATTTCAGACTATGTGACAAGGATGAAAGACATTGCAGATGCATTAGGAGCTGTTGATGAAGACATTGAGGAGGATAAATTGGTAAGGCAAATCCTTACAGGTTTGAGAGATGATGACAAATGGAAGCCATTCATTTTGTCTACAGAGTTATCACTTGACCATTCCACTCCTGATTTAAATCAGTTGCTAGGTCATATGCTAACATTTGAGCAGGATGTTAAAGGAGATGGTGACAAGAGTGCAGGTCATGCAATGTACTCAAAAGATAAGAAGAAGAATAGCAAAGGAAAGCAACAAGCAGGTGAAGATGAAGGAACAACTACTCAAGCCAACTTCCTAAGAGGAAGAGGAGGTGGCAAAGGTAGAGGAAGAGGCAGAAACAACAAGGATGGAGGTAAAGCTTGCTGGATTTGTGGTAAGACAAATCATTTAGCTAATGATTGTTGGCACAATACTCAAAGTAATAATGGATATAGTCAAAGTTACAATGCAAGAGGAAGAGGTGGTAGAAATCAAAGAGGTAATTTCAGAGGCAGAGGTGGTAGGAGCTACTTTGGAAGAAATACAGGTAGAGGATTCCAAAGTCAACAATATAACAATACCTACTACATTTATGCTTCAGAACAGAAGGAGGATTCAACATTGATATTGAATGCTACTTGTGAAAGGCAGAGTGAAGATCAAAGAGTCTTTTACATCGACTCAGGGTGTAGCAATCACCTGAGTGGTAACATATCATTGATGACTGATTTGGAGAATAAAGTTTCTAATCATGTTGTTCAAACAGGTGACAACACAAAGCATAAAGTGAAGTCGATTGGATCAGTGAAAGCTAAAGACGGTAGTACCTTATTGGGTAAGGTTCTGTATGTTCCTACAATTCCTAAGAATTTGATAAGTGTAGGACAAATTGTTGAAAAGGGATATGAAGTAAGATTCACTAATGAAGGAGTATACGTGGAAGATCCTAGTCAAGGGTATAAACAGATTGTTTCAGGAAAGAAAGAAGGAAGACTGTTTACACTGAAGATTCAAGGCAACATTGGTCAGGCCATGTTTACATATGCAGGACATAAAATTTCTGAGTTAGATCTTTGGCACAAGAGGCTTGGACATTTCAATGAAAGAGGTATTAAAGATATGATTAACAATGGTTCAGTGCTTGGATTGCCTAATGTTGCAGGTCAACATATGACATACAAATGTGAGGCATGTCAATTAGGTAAGGCTCATAAGAATTCTTACTCCAAGCATGGTTTTATGTACTCAGAGAAGCTTGAATTGGTACACACAGATGTGTGGGGACCCTCAAAAGACTTCAGTATAAATGGGTCAAGATATTATGTGATTTATGTTGATGATGCTACTAGATGGATCACTATCTATGTGATCAAGGATAAGTCAGAAGTATTCAATACATTCAAACATTATCATGCATATGCAGAAAGAACTACAGGTCATAAATTGAAGAGACTAAGATCAGATGGAGGGGGAGAGTATTTCTCCAACGAATTCAGTGATTACTTATGGAATGCAGGGATAAAAAGGGAAGTTACTTGCAGGTACTCTCCTCAACAAAATGGTGTAGCAGAAAGGAGGAATAGGACTCTTGTTGAGTTTGCAAAGTCCATGATGAATGAGAAAAATTGCCCTAATTATTTGTGGGCTGAAGCTGTAAATACAGCTACTTATTTGGTTAATAGGTTACCATGTAAAGCCTTGCAGGGTATGACACCATATGAGGCTTGGTGGGGTAAGAGACCTACCCTGGATCATTGCAGAGTATTTGGATGTGTGGCATATGCATATGTGCCATCACAATTAAGACACAAATTGGAACCTAAAGCTGAAAAATATGTTTTCATTGGTTATGATGACAGACAGATGGGATATAGGTTGTGGAATCCATCCACAAAACATTTTCTGGTTTCGAAAGATGTTACGTTTGATGAGCAAAGTTCTTGGTATGCAGGAACAGTTAATAGCAATACAGGTGATGAAGAAGAAGTGAGTCAGAAGAAAGGTAAATCAAAGGTTCAAATAATTGATGAAGAAGAAAATTATGAAGTGCAGGAAGAAGTTGAAGAAAGGTCAAGATTTGATCCTGAGTGTGAAGAACCAGAAACCTCAAGGACTGGAGAACTCAGAAGGTCATCAAGAAATAGATGGCAACCTACAAGGTACAGTTATGATACTTCATTTTTGGCTACGAAAGATTATGCTTACATAATGAAAGCAGATGAAGACCCTTCTACATATGAAGAGGCAAAAGGTAAGGAAAAATGGGAGAAAGCTATGCAAGAAGAACATGATGCATTGGTGGAAAATCAAACATGGGATTTAGTTCCTAAACCAAATAGCCAGAAGATTATTGGATGCAAGTGGGTCTACAAGACCAAGAGATTTGTAGATGGAAGTGTGTCTAGATACAAAGCTAGACTTGTTGTCAAAGGGTTTGCTCAAACATATGGGGTTGATTATGATGAGACTTATAGTCCAGTGGCAAAGATGACAACCATCAGAACACTCATAGCTGTTGCTGCGTGTAAAGGTTGGAAATTATGTCAGTTAGATGTGAAAAATGCTTTTCTGAATGGTTATATTTCAGATGATGTGTTCATGGAGCAACCTCAAGGGTTCAGAGATAAAAGGTATCCAGATCATGTGTGCAAGCTCAAGAGAGCTTTGTATGGCTTGAAGCAGGCACCAAGAGCATGGAACTATAGACTTGTAAAGTTCTTGAAAGAACTTGGTTTTCAGGTGTCGGAAGCATATAGTAGTCTGCTTATAAAAGCAAATGATAATGGTTTCATATACATGTGCATATATGTTGATGATATAATTCTTACAGGAACAGATGAAGAAGGAATACAAAGACTCAAGAAGCAAATGGAAAAGGAGTTCAAGATAAGTGACTTGGGAGACTTGTCATACTTCTTGGGTATGGAGATCACATATACTCAGCATGGAGTATTCGTGACCCAAGAAAGATATTTGAAGAACTTGTTAATCAAGTTTAAAATGAATGATTGCCGGATAGCACCTACTCCAATGGAGGTGAATCACAAATTGAGTAAGTTTGGAGGTGAAGAATTCAAGGACGTGAGACAATATCAGAGTTTGGTTGGTAGTCTTATCTATGCTACTTTAACCAGACCTGATTTATCATATGCAGTAGGAGTATTGTCTCAATTCATGCACTGTCCAAGGAAAGAACATTGGATTGCAGGACAAAGGGTGTTGAGGTACATTAAGGGTACACTCAAAGAAGGTTTGTATTATGGTTTTACATCAGATACAAATATCAAAATATACAGTGATGCAGATTGGGCAGGTAATCCAGATGACAGAAGGTCAACCTATGGATACATGTGTTATGTGGGAGATAAGCTAATCTCATGGTGTTCCAAGAAGCAACATACAGTTGCTTTGTCTTCTACCGAAGCTGAGTACAAAGGCATGGTTGAAGCTGCAAAGGAAGTGATTTGGCTAAAGACTTTAATGAAGAATTTTGACACTATACAGAGGACACCAATTATATTTGGAGATAACATGAGTTCATTATATTTAGCTGCTAATCCTGTTTTTCATGCCAGAACTAAACACATTGAGATTCAGTATCACTTTCTAAGAGAGAAGGTGATGGATAAAGAGATTGAAGTAATCCATACTTCAACAAAAGATCAGATAGCTGATATGCTTACAAAAAGTTTGGATGGACCAAAGTTACAAAGGTTTAAAGATATGGCAGGAATAAAGAAGACAGAGAAAACCTCAATTGATGATTGAGGGGGAGCTGTTGGTGCAAGACAATCAACA
>CM035406.1:208989322-208994322 GCA_020310875.1 Ceratopteris richardii
CTGAGTTCTCTGTCATACTACTCAAAAGTCTGTCAACTTGTGAAGTGCATATCACGGTTGATTCTTCATCACATTCAGTGGTTCAAAGCTTGTTGGATTCAGCTTGAAGTTTTCTACATGCTGCTATAGTTTGAAGAGATTCTATTCAGCCATTTCAGCGAAATCTATGTCGAGGTGATCACTAGTCAATATCTGCTACAGTCCTAAAAAATCAAGGGTATAGCTTAACTTGCTAAATTGATTTCTCTTAGCATAGTTTATATTTCTACATCATTCCACTTGGAATAGTTAGATTACTAAGCTAATTAGATACTCATAAAAGGAATTTTTCCAATTCCAACTGTGTTGGTCATACTGAGCAAAATACCCAACAGGTGTCAAGACATAAATAGAAGGTTTTCTTGAGTTTGATAGTTTCAAAGTTATCTATTTTGGTTCAATCATTGCACACATCATTTCCAAAGTACATAGGGCATTTTATGGTGTCATTGGAAAGCTAAGGAGGTCTACTTATCAAATCTAAAGCAAAAGAGGGCTGGTACAAAGCAGGTTTTAGCAGTACCTACTTTGTCTCTTGGAGCATCCATCCCTCTTTCCCAACAGTGGTATCAGAGCAAACTAAGGTAAAATGGGTGATGGTTTTCCTTCATTGATAAATTTGACAGGAACAACTATCAAGCATGGTCTCTAAGGATGAAGACCTACTTACAAGGAAGGAGTCTCTATGGATACATCTCAGGAGATGAGGAATTGACCTCATTCAAAACAAGAGGATTACCAACCAAGGAGGAACATGAAAAGCTGAACACATGGTGTGCTAAGGATGCATTGGCAAGGTCTTATTTATTCAACTCCATCTCTGATTTTCTTTTGCCACATATTAGAAATTGTAAGACATCCCAAGAGACTTGGGAAACCTTGTCATGATATTTTTCCTCCAACACAAGGGCTAGAGCTTCATGAAGCACAAGGATGAAGTGTTTAATTGCTTTAAAAAATATCTTGCACTAGTTGAGGAAGGAATTTGAAGAGGCTAAGGTCAGATGGAGGAGGTGAGTACTTCTCCAATGAGTTTGAAAACTTCTTGCAGGACAGATGCATCAAAAGAGAAATAACCATAAGGTATTCTCCTGAACAGAATGGGGTAGCTGAAAGAAGAAATAGGTTAATTGTTGAGACAGCTAGATCTATGTTGAATGCGAAAAGGTTACCTAACTATCTATGGGCTGAGAGTGTTTCTACTGCCACTTACCTCATAAACAGGTTACCATCAAAGTCTCTGTGTAGCATATGTACACATTCCTTCTCAGATAAGAGGTAAGCTAGATCCAAAGGTTGAAAAATGCATCTTTATTGGGTATGATCTAAATAAAAAAGGTTACAGGTTTTATAACCCTACCAATAAAGGATTCATGGTAAGTAGAGATGTTGTCTTTGATGAAAATGATTCTTGGTATGAGAATGAATGCAGGAAGGTTAAATTACCCTATGATTTGGAAGAGGAGTTTCCAAATCTTGCAAAGGAGGAACCTACTCAGAATGAAGCCTCAAGTTCAGATGATGAAGATACTATTAATCTTGAAGAGTTCAAGGCATGGAAGTCCAAGGGCAAAATGAAGATGAAGAAGCTTGAAGACATACCTGAATCTTCAACTCAATCAATCAGAAGATCACAAAGAGAAAGCAATAAACCTATCAGATATGGGTATGATACATCTCTTGTAACTAAACATTCTGTTTATCTTGCCAAAGATCTGTCAAATGAAGAACCAAGATCATATGAAGAAGCCATAACCAAATCAGAATGGAAAGAAGCTATGGATGAGGAGATTGAAGCACTTAAGGAGAGTGACACATGGGAGTTAGTACCGAAGAAGGAATCCATGAAGGTAATAGGATCCAGATGGATCTATAAGCTTAAAAGAAATTCTGATGGCACAATTAATAGGTACAAGGCCAGATTGGTAGCCAAGGGTTTTGCACAAACCCAAGGCATAGACTATGAAGAGACATTTTCTCCTGTGGCCAAGATGCCAATAATCAGAGTGTTGGTAAGTGTGGCTGCATCAAAAAATTGGAATATGTACCAATTGGATGTCAAGAATGCTCCTTGAATGGATGGATCTCAGAGGAGGTATATATGTCACAACCTCCTGGCTATGAGGACCCTACAAAGGTAACATATGTTTGCAAATTAAAAAAGGCTTTATACGGATTGAAGCAAGAACCTAGGGCATGGAATTATAGGTTAACTACATACCACCAAGACCAAGGATTTGTCATGAGCAAGATAGATACTTCTCTATTCATAAAGAGAAGTAATTCAGAGGTAATATACCTTTGTGTTTATGTTGATGACATCATCATTACAGGTAATGATGTCAATGGAATCAGATATATCAAGAGTAAAATGATGAAGGAGTTCAAGATCAATGATCTTGGTCTATTGAAGTATTTTCTTGGGCTAGAGTTAGTTTATACTAACTCAGGAATATACATTACTAAGAAAAAATATATACTGGACATGTTAAAGAAGTTTCATTTGCAGGATGCCAAAGTAGCAAGCACTCCAATGGAGGTAAACCTAAAAGTAAGTGCCCATGAAGATGATGAAGTCAATGACATTACAGGTTATCAAAGTATGGTGGGTAGTTTGAACTATGCTACCTTAACAAGGATAGATATTGCATATGGAGTTAGTGTGCTAAGTCAGTTTATGCACAAGCCAAGGATACCTCACTTAGAGGCTGCCGAGAGAATCTTGAAGTATCTCAAGGGTACACAGAACCATGGTTTGTATTTCCCTTACACTTCAGATATTGATATCAAAATTTATTCAGATGCAGATTGGGCAGGATGCAAGGATGATAGGAGGAGCACCTCTGGATACATTTCTTTTGCAAGTGACAAACCAATTCCATGGTCTTCAAAGAGCAACCTACTGTTGCATTGTCTTCTACAGAGGCAAAGTATAGAGGACTAGCTAATGCCACACAAGAAGCAATTTGGATTAAGCTTTTGTATACAGAATTGGGATTATATACTAGGTCTCTAATAATCTTTGGAGATAATACAAGTTCTCTTCACCTTGCAGCTAATCCTATCTATCATGCTAGAACCAAACATATAGAAGTTCATTATCATTATCTGAGAGAGAAGATGATAAGCAAGGATATTCAACTGACCTATGTATCAACCAACATGCAATGTGCAGATTTGTTGACTAAAGCTTTGGATGGAACCAAACTATGCAGGTTCAAAGCTTTGATTGGATTGGAGGATAAAATTGAAGATTGAAGATGAAGACCAAGCCAAAATGTTTGGCTTGAGGGGGAGTTGTTGGTGTAATTCACAAGCCTAAACATTTAGCTTGATGGATACATTGAAGTCTATACACCCATGAAGAAGCATAGGAACTATTGCTAGTGGCTAATTACCACTTTATCTCCTTGTAAAAGTCAAATTGACTTGGAATCTTTCGTAATCACCTACCAAAAGGATTCGTGGAAAAAGTTAGCTATTTGATTGAAGGAATATCTCCTAGGATATAGGAGCTTGATCATAGGGAGCCAAAAGTTTGAATTTGAGTTCAAATTTTTACTCATTCCTTATAAAAATGGACATGGAAAAGTCATAGGTAGAACTCATATCTCCCAAGCTTCTCATCAGTGATTCTGAGTGTGTGTGAGGCCTACACTCTAGCTCACACCTATCTTCACCATTAGGCAATAATTTTTATGCCAATGGATTTGTATACAAGTGTTCATTAATACATACATTCACATTGTTCATTTCTAAGTTCTCTGTCACACTACTCAAAAGTCTGTCAACTTGTGAAGTGCATATCTCGGTCAATTCTTCACCACAATCACTGATTCAAAGCTTGTTGGATTCAGCTTGAAGTTTTCTACATGTTGCTAAAGTTTGAAGAGATTCTATTCAGCCATTTCAGAGAAATCTGCATCGAGGTGATCACTGGTCAATATCTGCTACAATCCTAAAAAATCGGGGGTATAACTTAACTTGCTAAATTGATTTCTCTTAGCATAATTTATCTTTTTACATAAGTCCACTTGTAATTGTTAGCTTACTAAGCTAGTTAGATACCCCTAAAAGGAATTTTTCCAATTCCTACTATGCTGGTCATATTGAGCAAAATACCCAGCAGGTGTCAAGACATAAACAGAAGGTTTTCTTGAGTTTGATAGTTTCAAAGTTATCTATTTTGGTTCAATCATTGCACACATCATTTCCAAAGTACATAGGGCATTTTATTGGAATGTCTTTTGTTTAATTTCAACATTCTGATGAGGTTTGAATGGGGCAATGACTATACAGGAACTGCATATGAGTAAATTCTAGATGAACAATACTTTTACTTTTCAATAACTAGTTTCAATTTAAGTATTTGAGTCTATCCAAGGTGCACATTAGACAATGGAAAAGCTTGGATGGTATGACAATGGAAAATCTTGGATGACACGACCGATGCAAGCGATATGGTCCATCTGAAATTCTCTGATTGTCTATATCTCTTGTATCGGTCGTGTCATAAAAACTTCTCTATCCTCTTCACATTTGACTTTTCAACAAGAATAAAGCAAAAAACACACATAATATACATTTTGATGATAGTATTCAATTTTTCTTGAACCAAGAAATGAAGTCACTTTTGCTGTCCATAAAAAGATATAATTGAAGTGATGTAATTAGTCACATTCTTAGTCACCATCTTGCAAAGAAAACTCAATGGAGGTTTGAAAAAGCTTCTTAAAGAAGGAGACTTGTTACAATCTAAATTGGGACTTACTCACCCTGGGTGGCAAGCAAGTTATGCAAGATAATGTTTTCTCTGATCTAATGTTAACTATTGCATTTTCCTAGATTGAAAATCTGGATGAATTAGTACTTCTAGCTCAAATTCTTGACAGCTCTCCTCTGAGTCCAAGGCTACCCAGAGTCCAAGCTTTCCTTTCCACCTTCTATTGAATGATGAGGAG
>CM035406.1:209011822-209016822 GCA_020310875.1 Ceratopteris richardii
TGTACGTCTGCCACATGCTCCAGGTGACTTTTTGGTTAAAAAGTGGATTGAGAAGGCCCTGCCAAGGTCATCTCAGCAGAAGCTTCGGGAGTCTCTTAGATTGGATGCCACTCTCAATGATTTTGTTGCAGCGGCATCACACATTGAAGAAGCAAGGCAACATTTTGAGGGGGATACACAACAAAAGTATGCTGCAGATCTGGATCCTATTGAGCAACTAAGGAGGGAACTGGAAGCATTGAAGATGCAACAAAATCAACAAGAAGAGAAGGTCTTGCCACCACTGCGTCGCACTGATGATGAAGTAGCTCAACTTCGCCGAGAGTTAGAAGATTTGAAGACCACTCAGGATATAAGGAGACAAATTTGGTGTACAATCTGTAACAACAATGGACATTCCAATGCTAATTGCCCTATTAAGGTAAGCTGTCAATTTTGTGGAAAAGATGGTCATGAAGCTAGAGATTGTTATTACCTCAAGGGTACACAGTAGAGAAGTAACCCTCAAACTTTGGATTCATACTATGCTAGTACTTCAAATACATCTAATAGAGAGGAGAATCGGCCTGCAAAGCCTAGATATAATAGACCTTTGATGTGTTATCGTTGTGGTGAGTACGGCCACATGCAAAATAGGTGTTCTCTTCCAGAAGATGCACCTCCTTGTCAACATTGTGCAGAGGCCAAGGATCATTATACCAAAGATTGTGCGAGAAGTCGTCCTGCTCCAATCCACATGATTGCAGTCTCTCCACAAGAAGGAAAAACCACTCAGACTTATGCTGTTTCATCCTCTGCAATGCCCATGATGACTAGAGCTAGGCAAGCAGCTGCAACCCAGAGAGATGAACAACAAGGATTTCAGGATAAAGAGGAAGAAAAGGAGTCAGGATGGAAGGACCAAGCAGAAATTGAAGGAGCTTATGATAAGATGACTACTTCTCTAAAGGGTCAACCAACAAGTCTGCAAGAAAATACTCAGGAGGTAAACATTGAACAGATCTTGAAAGGTATTCATCACAAGGTTAGTCTATATGAACTTATAAGGATGGATTCTAAAATAAGAAGTGACTTACTGAAGATTATACACTCTGCTCACTTGGTCCAATCACCTAGTATAGATGGTTTCATGGTTGATTTTCCCCCTGCACCCTTAGCAGACTACCAAAGTTCAAGATTATCAGTTTGTATAAAGGATGAAGCTCTCACAGGTGTGATCATAGATGGAGGTTCTGGTATCAATTTAATGCCAGATTTTACAATGAAGAGGTTGAAATTGAGCCCCACCAAGTTGGCACCATTCACGGTTACATTGGCAGATCAACATCGGGTTGCGCCACTGGGCATTATTGAGAAGGTACTGATGGTAGTACAAGGCTGCCATTTTGTTCTAGATTTTGTTGTTATTGCACTTCCTAAGGAGACTTCTTACCCTCTACTCCTGGGAAGACCTTGGCTGAGACAAGCAAAAGCTTTGCAAGATTGGGGAAAAAATAAATTATGGATTTCAACAAGCACCAATAGCCAACTGCAACTACACTTGGAGGAAGGAATTGACTCAGGGAAAACTACTGGATATACTGTGGACACTCAGGTAATGCCCTCTCTACCCCATGAAGATGATACATTGTTAAATTGGATGATGGGAAGTGCAGAGTGTTGTACAGTGGAGATCAATGAAATTGAGGAGGAAGTTGCAGATAAGGTAATTACAGAAAAGGGCAATGAAGATCACAAGGTATTGGAGAATAAGCAATTGCAGGAAAATACAAACTTTGAAAGGGCAAGCCATATAAAAGAATCAGAGGTAGAAGATTGTGAACTTAAGAGCAGAGAAGACCTGCCTTTTGCAGATATACCTCAAGGATGGATGGAAGAACATGTTGCAGAATATAAATTAAAATCCACTCCTGCATATAGTGGAGATGATTTCTCAAGCAAGGGTAGTCCTGAAACATTAGTTCAAGAAGTAAATTTAGGGGATGAAGAGAACCCTCAAGTAGTCCATTTGGCATCCTGGTTGTGGCATTATCCTAATTTATTACAGAAGGTAACTTCCTTGCTCTTTACTTACAAAAGTGTCTTCGCATGGTCCTACAAAGATCTAACAGGAATACCAGAAGAGCTTGGATTACATCGGATACCCTTGGTTGAGGGAGCTGCGCCTGTAAGAAGTAGGCCATATCGACTCAATCCGAAGTATGCAGAGGTGGTAAAAGCAGAGATTACAAAACTAGAAGAAGCAGGTATAATTGTGCCAGTAGAACATTCCAGGTGGCTTTCTTCTATGGTTATTGTGCCGAAGAAAAATAGTGGAAAAATAAGGGTATGTGTTGATTTCGGTGCTTTGAATAAAGTGACTGTTCAAGATGGATTTCCTCAGCCCTTCACAGAGCAAGTGCTTGAGGAAGTAGCTGGTCACACTTTGTATAGTTTCTTGGATGGTTTTAGTGGCTACAATCAGATAGTAATTCACCCTGATGATAGGGACAAAACAGCCTTTGTTACTCCCTGGGGCACTTATTTCTATACTCGAATGGCTTTTGGTTTGAAGAATGCACCGGCTTCATTTAATAGAACGATGTATCTGATATTGGGCAAATGGTTAACAACCTTTCTACGCATTTTCATGGATGCTTTTCAGTATTTTCAGGTACAGATAGAAGAGCAGCAGTTCAAGATTTCCATGATCATTTGGAAAATCTAGAAGAAATTTTTGGGCAATGTCTCAAAACGGGGTTGAAATTGAATCCTGATAAATGTCACTTTCTGGTCACTAAGGGTACTCTTCTTGGTCACATAGTATCTGCTGAAGGAATAACTGTTGACCCTGCAAAGGTTACAGCTATTCTTTCCATGCCAATTCCACAAAGCCCAAAGGAAGTGCAAAGTTTCTTGGGTCATGCAGGGTATCACAAAAGATTCATTAGGATGTATTCGGAAATTGCTAAGCCCTTGTCAAGGCTTACCAGCAAAAAGATCCCTTTCTCATGGAGTGCTGAAGCTGACAAAGCATTTTGTGAACTAAAGTTGAGGCTATGTACTGCTCCACTTTTAAGTGTTCCTAATTGGTCATTAGAATTTCATGTACATACAGATGCTAGTCTTCATGCTGTTGGTGCAGTTCTAGCTCAACCATCATCTCACAAAGTGGATAGACCTATCTCTTATGCAAGCAGACTACTCAACCAAGCTGAAAGAAATTACAGTACAACGGAAAGAGAAGGTTTGGCTATCGTATTTGCCCTTCAGAAGTTCCGACATTATCTCCTTGGTGTACATTTCATTGTTATTTCTGATCATCAGCCCTTGAAGTATTTGATAAACAAGCCTAGAGTAGCTGGAAGGATCTGGAGATGGTTACTCCTATTTCAAGAATTTAATTGTGATATTCATATTAAGCCAGGAAAAGAGCACTACATGGCAGATCAAGTGTCCAGGACGGCAATGAGCGAAAAGGCAATAGGTATTAATGATGAATTGGTGGATAGCAATCTTCTTCTAGTAGCAATCCGGACTGGTTGGTATGATGAAATTCTCCATGTTCTGACTACTGGAAAGATCCGAGAACACTTGACACCTATAGAAAAGAGAAGATTGCTCCTGAAAACCAAAGCATATTCTCTTATAAATGGAAATTTATATAAATACTGCCAGGATGATATATTGAGAAGGTGTGTCTATCCAGAGGAGGTAAATCTTTTGCTGAAGGCTGCACACAATGAAGGACACCTAAAGGGGGAAGAATTGGCTCATAGAATCATCCACAAAGGGTTGTGGTGGCCTCATATCTTCAAGGATGCAATCAAGTTTGCTAAAGAATGCCACATCTGCCAGAGATGTGCTCCCACGCCAACTAGATTAAATTACCAACCATTAGTCATATCTACCGGATGGCTTCCATTTGAACGATGGGGTCTTGATTTCATAGGGCCCATTAGCCCAACTGGGCAACCAGGAGGTAAAAAGTATATTTTGATGGCCACGTGTTATGCCACTAAATGGATAGAGGCTAAAGCTACTGTGGACTGCACGGCTTTAACAGTAGCCAAATTCTTGTATAAACGTATTTTCTCAAGATTTGGTTGCCCACTGGAAATTACTAGTGATAGGGGCACACATTTTGTAAATCAATTGCTCCAGTTTATATTTGACAGGTACAAAATCTTCCATAAAAAATCTTGTGCCTACTACCCCAGGGCAAATGGCCAAGCAGAGAGTTCCAATAAGATTTTGATTGGACTCCTTCGCAAATTATCTTTCGATCATCAAAGCACCTGGCCGCTAGCATTGATTGGTGCAATCTGGGCTTTCAGAACCACAAAAAGGGGAACCACAGGCGAGACTCCCTTCCGTTTAGTATATGGAAAAGAGGCATTGGCACCATTCGAGTTCATTATCAGAAAGGAAATAGAAATCAAAACCATTGGAATTGAACCCCCCATTCAAAGATTGGTGGCATTAGAAGAATACAGAGAAGGAGCAATGCAAAAACTTCAGGTAACACAAGAAGAGCGCAAAAGACTGCATGACAGGTATCTGAGGTCCAATGAAGTACAGGAAGGGTCCATGGTTTTAGTGCATCAAATTCCACCAGTTCAAACTAAACTGGCACCCAAATGGGAAGGACCATATAAGGTTATCGAGGTGTTACCACATGGTGCAGTACATCTAGAAGATTTGCAGGGTAAAAGGATTCCCTTGGTCAACATCTCCAGGGTGAAAAGGTACCTAAACTAAGTCAGCTTGGAAGAATTTCAATCATTGTACGTACACCATGTCATTCAAAGTATTTGCCATTGTTTTTATTCAATAAGAAGATGAGAAGGAAATTGCACCGAGGCGGTGCAAAATCTTGGTGTGGGGGTCTGTAGCACCCCTCTTTTCCCCTTCTTTCTCTCTAACTTCCTCTTTCTCTCGCTGTTGCCTCTCCATTTCTCTTTCTCTCTCTCCCGTCCCCTCTTTCTTTCTTTCTTCTTTCTTTCCTTCTCTCTCTCTCT
>CM035406.1:209044794-209052294 GCA_020310875.1 Ceratopteris richardii
CTATCTATCTATCTATCTATCTATGTATCTATCTATGTATCTATCTATGTATCTATCTATCTATCTATCTATCTATCTATCTATCTATCTATCTATCTATCAATCTATCTATCAATCTATCTATCTATCTATCTATCTATCTATCTATCTATCTATCTATCTATCTATCTATCTATCTATCTATCTATCTATCTATCTATCTATCTATCTATCTATCTATCTATCTATCTATCTATCTATCTATCTATCTATCTATCTATCTATCTATCTATCTATCTATCTATCTATCTATGTATCTATCTATCTATCTATCTATCTATCTATCTATCTATCTATCTCTATCTATCTATCGATCTATAAATCTATCTATCTATCTATCTATCTATCTATCTATCTATCTATCTATCTATCTATCTATCTATCTATCTATCTATCTATCTATCTATCTATCTATCTATCTATCTATCTATCTATCTATCTATCTATCTATCTATCTATCTATCTATCTATCTATCTATCTATCTATCTATCTATCTATCTATCTATCTATCTGTCTGTCTCTCTGTCTATCTGTTTGTCTATCTATTTATCTATCTATCTAATTATCTATCTATCTATCTACCTATCTATCTATCTATCTATCTATCTATCTATCTATCTATCTAGCTATCTATCTATCTATCTATCTATCTATCTATCTATCTATCTATCTATCTATCTATCTATCTATCTATCTATCTATCTATCTATCTATCTATCTATCTATCTATCTATCTATCTATCTATCTATCTATCTATCTATCTATCTATCTATCTATCTATCTATCTATCTATCTATCTATCTATCTATCTATCTATCTATCTATCTATCTATCTATCTATCTATCTATCTATCTATCTATCTTTCTATCTAACTATCTATCTATCTATCTATCTATCTATCTACGTCTCTATCTATCTATCTATCTATCTATCTATCTATCTATCTATCTATCTATCTATCTATCTATCTATCTATCTATCTATCTATCTATCTATGTATCTATCTATCTTTCTATCTATCTATCTATCTATCTATCTATCTATCTATCTATCTATCTATCTATCTATCTATCTATCTATCTACTATGTATCTATCTATCTATCTATCTATGTATCTATTTGTCTATCTGTCTATCTCTCTATCTGTTTATCTCTCTATCTATCTATTGATGGAGAATGTTAATCTCCAAAAGAACAACCTATTCTTGTGATTAGAGCACCTCTATACCAAGAATAAGTCAAAATCTTTCACACATTTAGAGGATCAAATACTAACTATCAAAAGATTAACAATTCTGTGAAGAAGATGAAACACAGAAAAGTCTGCTGCAGTATTTCTTCACATTCACCTATCAAATCTGTAAAGTTTTTGATGAAACTTTGTACGAATCATCTCCTAGAGATTGCGCATCACCTCCAAGTTGAATTACTTCATAAGGTTTAGTATAACTTGAGAAATTGTCTTCACAAGTTACCTATGTCTGAATCTGCACTTCTGAGAAGTCGATTTAGACACCCCTAACTTCTTAACTTTGATTCTCACAATATCTAACCCGTTTTGCCAAATGCTTTTAGCCACGAGTAGATCACCTTCCAACTTAAAGATTAAGTGCTTGCTTGCACAAAACTTTAAACTATGGAGTGAGCACTGACCAAAAGATTAAACTCAAATTTGCGCCTGTTTCAGAGAACTGTAGACACTCAACACATATGAATGTTCCTACTCATAATTCTCCTAGCCTGTTTACAATTGGACTCTGAAATTCAGGTCACAGGCTCATTAACTAACAACTTAGATATCCTCAAAAGGATTTCACAATTGATCAAACACAGAAGGAGCAGACACGAAAAGATCGGGCGCAATATTTCTTCATTAACTCAGAAAATTACAACTGAGTGATGAGAGCTAACTCAACTAACTTTTTCTCTATCTCTTGACTCCTAACTTCCTCAATCTTGGTTTCTACATATGCTCTCATACATGCCCCGACTTTTCTCAAAGTATTTATAGATAATTTGTACATGATTCTTACTGAACAAAAGATCTAAGTCATCTATGACTATGCTAATGTACATATATGTACACTTCTCTTGTCCTCTGAATGTAATCTTCTTCCACACTTTAGGAATTGATTCTTCCTTCATCATTTGATCTCCCAAGCCTTCAATTGGTGATTGGTCTGCACAAACAGCTCCCCCTCAATCATCAATTGAGGTTTTCTCTGTCTTCTTTATACTTGCCATGTCTTTGAACCTTTGTAACTTAGGTCCATCCAGACTCTTTGTCATCATATCTGCCACTTGTTCTTTTGTTGGAGTATACATCACTTCAATCTCTTTATCAAGTACCTTTTCCCTCAAGAAATGATACTGAATCTCTATATGCTTAGTCCTGGCATGAAAAACAGGGTTAGCTGCCAAATACAAAGAACTCATATTGTCTCCAAAAATTATTGGAGTACTATGATCAAACTCAAAACTTTTCATCAAGGTCTTCAACCATATCACTTCCTTTGCAGCTTCTACCATTCCCTTATACTCAGCTTCTGTGGATGATAAAGCAACTGTATGTTGCTTCTTTGAACACCAAGACACTAACTTGTCTCCAACATAACATAGATATCCATGAGTAGATCTTCTATCATCTGAGTCACCTGCCCAATCTGCATCACTAAACACTTTGATTCTTGTGTCAGAAGTGAAACCATAATACAGACCTTCACTTAGGGTTCCTTTGATATATCTGAGTACCCTTTGGGCTGCAATCCAATGAGTCTTCTTTGGACAATGCATGAATTGTGACAACACACCTACTGCATATGATAGATTTGGCCTTGTCAAGGTAGCATAGATTAGACTACCTACCAAACTCTGATATTTCTTCATGTCATTGAACTCTTCACCTCCATACCTGCTTAATTTATGATTTACCTCCAATGGTGTAGTTGAGGTCTTGCAATCTTCCATGTTAAACTTGACTAGAAGATTCTTCAAGTATCTCTCTTGTGAAACATATACTCCATGTTGAGTATACACAATCTGCATTCCTAGAAAATAAGATAAGTTTCCCAAGTCACTTATCTTAAACTCCTTCTCTATTTGCTTCTTGAGTTCATTGATTCCTTGAGCATCTGTTCCTGTAACAATAATATCATCAACATAAATGCACATGTAAATATATCCATTTTCACTTGCCTTCACTAGCAAGCTACTATCTGCCTTTGATGCTTGAAATCCACATTCATTCAAGAACTTGACCAATCTGTAATTCCAAGCTCTTGGGGCTTGCTTCAATCCATATAAAGCTCTCTTGAGCTTACACACATAATCTGATCCAATTGACTCCATGAAGCCTTCTGGTTGCTCCATATATACTTCATCTGCAATGTAACCATTTAGAAATGCATTTTTCACATCCAATTGTGATAATTTCCATCCTTTGCAAGCAGCAATAGCAATCAATGTCCTAATTGTAGACATCTTAGCAACAGGACTAAAGGTTTCATCATAATCTACCCCATAAGTTTGGGCATAACCTTTGACCACAAGTCTAGCCTTATATCTAGACACCTTACCATCTGCAAACCTCTTTGTTTTATATACCCACTTACATCCAATGACCTTCTGATTCTTTGGTCTTGGTACTAGTTCCCAAGTTTCATTTTCAAGTAGAGCATCATACTCTTCTTGCATTGCCTTCTCCCAATTCTGTTTACCTTTGGCTTCTTCATGAAGTGGTTGGATCTTCTTCTGTTTTCACAATGTAGGCATAATCTTTTGTTGTTAGGAAAGATGTATCATAACTATACCTTATAGGTTATTTCCTTTCCCTTGTAGATCTTCTGATTTCTGCACTTCTTGAAGTTTCAGCCTCATTTGATTCTGGATCAAATCTTGGCCCTTCTTCTACATGATCCTGCACTCTACATCTAGAGTCAACTTCATCAACAATTTCTTCACAAACTTTTACCTTTGCCTTTCCTTTTCTTTGAATTTCTTCAACACCTGTATACTCATTTGGTGATCCTGTATACCACATGTTTTGCTCATCAAATGTCACATCTTTAGTAACAAGAAATTGCTTTGTGGATGGACTCCACAATCTGTAACCCATCTGTCTATCATCATATCCAATAAACACATACTTCTCTGCTTTTGGTTCTAGCTTATGTCTTAATTGTGAAGGAACATAAGCATATGCAATACATCCAAATACTTTACAATGATCAAGACTAGGCTTCTTACCCCACCATGCTTCATAAGGGGTTCCTCCATCCAAAGCTTTGCAAGGCAACCTATTCACAAGATATGTTGCAGTGTTAATGGCTTCTGCCCATAAGTAATTTGGACAATTCTTTTCTTTCATCATGGCTCTTGCAAACTCTACAAGAGTCCTATTCCTCCTTTCTGCTACTCCATTTTGTTGAGGGGAGTACCTGCAAGTTACTTCTCTTTTGATACCTGCATTCCACAAATAATCATCAAACTCTTTTGAGAAATACTCTCCCCCTCCATCTGATCTTAACCTCTTTAGCTTTTGTCCTGTGATCCTTTCTGCATAAGCATGAAAATGTTTGAATGTCTTGAAAACTTCTGATTTGTCCTTGATTACATACAAAGTAATCCACCTGGTTGCATCATCAACAAACAACACATAATATCTGGATCCATTTATGCTATAGTCCCTTGAGGGACCCCATACATCTGTATGAACCAATTCAAGCATATTTGAATACTTGTACCCTGATTTGTTATAAGAACTCTTATGTGCTTTACCTAATTGACAAGCTTCACACTTGTACACCATATGTTGCCCTTCAATGTTTGGCAATCCAAGCACTACCTGATTCCTTGACATCTCCTTTATAGCTCTCTCATTGAAATGACCTAGCCTTTTATGCCATAGGTCTAATTCAGACACCTTTTGACCTCCATAGGTAAACAATGCATGTCCCACATTACCTTGGACTTTGAGAGTGAACAATCTTCCTTCCTTTTTACCTGCAATTATGGTTCTATATCCCTGATTTGGATCTTGTACATAGACACCATCATTTGTGAATCTTACTTCATATCCTTTCTCCACAATTTGCCCTACACTTATCAAATTTTTAGGAATAGTAGGAACATAAAGTACCTTGCTCAGAAGTGTACTTCCACTCTTTGTCTTCACTGATCCAATGCTCTCCACTTTATGTTTGGTATTGTCACCTGTTTGAACTGTATGTCCATTCACCCTTGGTTCCATATCAGTCATCAAGGATAGATTCCCACTCAGATGATTGCTACATCCTGAGTCAATATAGAACACTCTTTGATCTTCTCCCATTGATTCATGAGTTGCATTCAAGATAAGAGTCATGTCATCCTTCTGATCTGATGCATAATTGTAATAATTATTGTTGTAGGACTGAGATTGGAAGTTTCTTCCACCTCCTCTACCATATGATGTCCTACCACCTCTTCCTCTGAAATTGCCTCTTTGGTTTCTGCCTCCTCTACCTCTTTGACTATAATTCTGATTGTTGTATCCTCCATTTTGATTGTTATACCAACAATCATTTGCCAAATGATTTGTTCTGCCACAAATCCAACAAGCTTTAGCATTATCTTTGTTCTTACCTCCTCTTCCTTTACCTCTGAAATTTGTCTTCCCTTTTGTGAAGTTAGCTTGATTTGAATTCCCTTCATCATCATTTGATTGCTTTCCCTTGCCATTCTTTTTCTTGTCCTTGGAGTACATAGCTTGACTTGTACTTCTATCATTGTCTCCTTTAAGATCCTGCTCAAAGGTTAGCATATGTCCTAGCAATTGATTAAGGTCAGGAGTAAAGTGATCAAGTGACAACTCTATGGACAATATAAAAGGCTTCCACTTCTCATCTCCTCTCAGACCTGTAAGTATTTGTCTTACCAACTTTTCTTCTTCAATGTCTTCATCCACTGCTCCCAAACTATCTGCAATATCTTTCATCCTTGCCACATAATCTGAAATTGATTGTGAGCTCTTCTTCTTGAAGGTTGTGAACTCAGCCCATAGTGAGGACTTCCTTGACTTAGTTGTATTTTGGAAATGCTCTTCCAAGGCATTCCAAACATCTGTGGCACTTTCCAAACCTCTAATGTGAGGTAAAAGGTAATCATTTACAGCCATGTAGATGATACTCCTTGCTTGAGCATCCTTTCTCATCCAAGTCTTCAACATTGCAAGTTCTTCCCTAGTAGGAATACTTGGATCTGCAAACTCAGGTTTTTCTTCATCTCCTGTAATAAATGATATAAGATCTTTGCTCATGAGGTGTGCTTCCATCCTCATGGACCATGCTGGATAGTTCTCCCTATCTAGCTTATCAATCTGCAAGCTTTCTCCCATCTTGTATCCACCTGTGTATTGAAAACTTCAAGCTTTACAAACAATGTATGTACCTTTACTTCGAATTGGACTCCTTTTGCCTTTCTTGATGTCAAATAGTCTTCTCCTCAAGCTTTGACTCCAAGCTTTCACTTCTTAGTCCTTCAAGTGTTGAATTTCTTGAATCTGCAGCAGTCGGGATCCTTCTTTCTTCAAATTGATGTCTCCTGCTCTGATACCACTGATGGAGAATGTTAATCTCCAAAAGAACAACCTATTCTTGTGATTAGAGCACCTCTATACCAAGAATAAGTCAAAATCTTTCACACATTTAGAGGATCAATTACTAACTATCAAAAGATTAACAATTCTGTGAAGAAGATGAAACACAGAAAAGTCTGTTGCAGTATTTCTTCACATTCACCTATCAAATCTGTAAAGTTTTTTATGAAACTTTGTACGAATCATCTCCTAGAGATTGCGCATCACCTCCAAGTTGAATTACTTCATAAGCTTCAGTATAACTTGAGAAATTGTCTTCACAAGTTACCTATGTCTGAATCTGCACTTCTGAGAAGTCGATTTAGACACCCCTAACTTCTTAACTTTGATTCTCACAATATCTAACCCGTTTTGCCAAATGCTTTTAGCCACGAGTAGATCACCTTCCAACTTAAAGATTAAGTGCTTGCTTGCACAAAACTTTAAACTATGGAGTGAGCACTGACCAAAAGATTAAACTCGAAATTTGCGCCTGTTTCAAAGAACTGTAGACACTCAACACATATGAATGTTCCTACTCATAATTCTCCTAGCCTGTTTACAATTGGACTCTGAAATTCAGGTCACAGGCTCATTAACTAACAACTTAGATATCCTCAAAAGGATTTCACAATTGATCAAACACAGAAGGAGCAGACACGAAAAGATCGGGCGCAATATTTCTTCATTAACTCAGAAAATTACAACTGAGTGATGAGAGCTAACTCAACTAACTTTTTCTCTATCTCTTGACTCCTAACTTCCTCAATCTTGGTTTCTACATATGCTCTCATACATGCCCCGACTTTTCTCAAAGTATTTATAGATAATTTGTACATGATTCT